>JANHMN010000010.1:36385403-36428015 GCA_030674055.1 Rhabdomys pumilio
ACACACACACACACACACACACACACACACACACACACACACACTTTGGTCCTTCCAGAATATGCTTCTTTCCCCATAAGCCAGACCCCTATCCAGCAGGCCATGCATCTCCATTTGTCTTGCTGTCTCTGTAGAAAGAACAAAGGGAAGGAGGCAAACTGGCCCATTTAGAGCAGGCAAGCAGGCCATGAAGCAGGGCTGACATTCTAATAACTGTCTCTACTGCTAGGAATTTTCATTTCCCTCCAAACCCAAGACTTTCTCCTTCCTTTAATTCCCAAGAATGTATTCATATAATTCACACATGTATTTGTGAACACACATGTATACAGACATGTATACATAACACAAAAGCACACATGAGCACATAGGCAAACCCACACATTACACTTGCATACACACACACAGAGAGAGAGAGACAGAGAGAGAGAGAGAGAGAGAGAGAGAGAGAGAGAGACAGACAGACCAGACAGACAGACAGACAGACAGACAGACACAAAGGCCGATGCCAACACATTTGTACATATCAGCTAACATTGCATTCATATACATGCTTGTGTGCACACAATGATGCCTGCCAGAAATATGTGTATGCATGTACACACAGTGAGGACTGTCTCATGGCTGGAGAGATTCACAACTGGGTTTTTACCCTGGGTCTGCCCTGTTGATGACCTGCTGCTGTGAACCAGCTTCCTGCTACACATCAAGAGAAAGAAATATGGAGCCATTATCACACCATTAACTCAGAGCTAATGGGCCAGGTTCATCACCCCTTTTTCCTGATGCGAGGTAACTGCACAGACCTGCTCCATCTGAACTGTGACTCATCACCATGGCCACAAATCAGGCTTGCTGTACAAAAGGAGCAGGGAGAGGCAGCCCCCCTAGACACTGAGTGTGAGCAAGGGTTTTGTACATCAGGCAGGAGCTAGGGCCTAAGAACAGCCTACAGTAGGGTCAGGCCTCCCAGAAAGTTGCCTGAAGAGCATTTGATTTCTATGTGAAGCTCCTTTTAGTGGGATTGTAGACCCAGAGTGTTTACCACTGTAAAGGCAACCTGAGAGAATGGATTTTAAAAATGAGAGAGTCTTATAGAAGAGTCAAGGGAAGGATTGAAAAACCCAAAGAGGGCAGGGACTCTACAAGAAGACCAACAGAGTCAACTAACCTAGACCCTTGTGGGCTCCCAGATAGTGAACCACCACCAAAGAGTGAGCACAGGCTGGACCTAGCCCCCCGCCCCCCATATATGTAGCAGATGTGTAGTTTGGTCTTCATGCGGGTCCCCCAACAACTGGAGCAGAGACTGTCCCTGAATCTGTTGCCTGCCTGTGAATCCTGTTTCCCTAACTGGACCACCATGTCTGGCCTCAATGGTTGAGAATATGCCCAGTCCTACAGTAACCTGATGTGTGTGGGCTTGGGGTGGGGGTGAGAACCAGAGTGGGGTTCCCCCTTCTCAGAGAAGAAAGGAGTCAGGGAGAATCTGTATGAGGGGGTACTGGGAGGAGGAGGGGGTTGATATTGGAATGTAAAGTGAATAAATACAATTTTTTAAAAAATGAGGCAGACTAGAACCTCAAGCAATAGCCAACTTTATTCAGAGCACCAGACAATTTATACTCTGAGTGTTAAGAAAAATCATATAAGTAAAGTTCTCATGAGCGCAACATGTATACAATCTCAAGGACAAGATGCACATAGCAAAAAACCCATGTTTTCCCATAGAAACATATAAACAAATAACAATAGCCAGTTTAATGAGTAATTTAAAGTAAACTCACTCACCTGGGAGGGGTGCAAAAGCACATTCCAAGAACAACTCTGTGTTTCTGAAGAAACTAAGGTCACACGGCTCTTGTTTTCTTGGAGTTTTCTTCTCATAAGCATTCAGAATTCTCCTCAAACTTGGACCATGTTCTGATATTAGAGGTCAAGCATACTTGGGTTAAAGGTTAGCATCATGCTCACACTGTGTGCCCGTGGGCTCTGAGCAAGTCTCCATCTCCCTAAGCTTCTGCTCCCTCAGCGGCCAAGGGAGTCAGGGAAGAAGAGGGAGGAGACAGAATGAAAAAAAGAGGTCCCCAAGCCGTCTTGCATTCCCATCACACAGGGACAGTCAGGAGCCACCATCTGTAAATGAGGGTACACAGACCTCACCAAATCTCCATATCTGACAGAGCCTTGATTTTACTTAGACTTTCAGCCTTCAGAGAAGTATAAAGTGAATTTCTGCTGTTTGGGCGTCTATACCTACTCCCTGGTGTGCACATGCACTGCCCCCCCCTGACACACATACACACACACACACACACACACACACACACACACACACACACTGCAGTAGCACCTATGATGAGCAATGTTGCCATCTTTATACAATTATCCAGGAGACAAGCTCCCAGACATGCCTGTGAGGAAGTGTCTACATTAGATTGTCTGAGGAGAAAAGATCTAGGTTACCTGGCCAGCACCATGCGGACTTCTAGGACAGAATGCAGGGTGAATGACGCAGACGGCAAGCTAAGCACTAGCACTCATCACCCTCTGCTTTCTTTTGTGATTCAGGGGAAATCCACATTATTTTTACTACACAGTGGAAATGGCCAATGGCCTCTGCATTTATGATATGCCAGAATGCACATTACGCTCTTCACAGAGGTTAGCGTCACCCTCACTAGATAGAGACAGAAGGGAGCTCTGTATTGCTGCCCAGGGACCCTCTCTCCCCAGTCTGAGCACCCCAGTGGAGAGTCATGGTTACACCCCAGTCAGTAGACACAAAGTGATCAGCTGCCTCAGGCTCCAACACAAGCAGGCCAAGAGAACAGGCAAGGGTGACGAAGGGTGGGTCATGGTGGTTCCTTACTATGGCTGAGTACCGAGCTGGCGTTGTAGGCTCAGTAAGGAGCTCATACATCAGAGACAGGGACAGGACAGAATCTGTGTGTGTGTGTGTGTGTGTGTGTGTGTGTGTGTGTGTGTGTGTCTGTCTGTCCTCTCTCTCTCTCTCTCATACACACACACACACACACACACACACACACACACACACATATACACACAGACACACACGTACACATACATATATTCACACTGCCACCTCATACCCTGAGGGTCCTGAGCTCATGCTGTGGGGACCAAGTCAAGGCCAGCTATCACTGGCTGGGGTGTATTACAGAGATGGATGGAAGTAAGCTCTCTGAATCCTGCCTCCCAAGATCCTTGGAACATTATCACAATCTGTTGTCAATGGTACATGACTTATGTTTTCCTAACCCCCACAGTCCACCACTCTGGGAGCCCTGACTGTCAGGTAGGACCAGCCAGTTACTGCTGGCCAGCATTTCATGCCTTGGTTGGAAACTTTTCCATGATAAATAAGTATTGATTGAAACCACTGACCCTGGCACTCAGAAAAGCAGCCCTCTGTGTTGTTTTTCCTTCTGAAGTGACACACTTTCTCTCATGCCTTCAGGACTCCCCAAGCCTGCCCTGTTCTGAAACTCAAAGGCTCAGAGTAACCAAGTCTCCTTTCTGCCACTTGGCTCTAGCTTGCCCCAGAACTGCAGACAAGGTCTGACTTTGCTGTTCTTCTACTTGGCCACTAATATAAAAACCTAGACGCATAATGCAATGATGACCTCCCCCCATATATGGTAACCTGAGAGCTCACCCAACGTGGGGTGTTTGATGGGGAGCGGTATCATGTGAGGGATCAGAAAAGCATCATCCCATTGGGGTGTTGGTGAGGCTGTCACTGGGCAAAACTTGCGCTCTGTGTGGCCTGACTTGAGGGCCCTGCTCAGCAGGACAGAACAGACTGGAACCAGTACAGACTGGAACCAGTACAGTCCCCACCACTCCATCTCCTATCAGTGTCTATGGGTCATCCAAGGTTAGAAGGAAAGGTACCCAGGTGGGAGGGAGCATGCTCTCCGTCATGTGAGTTATTCAGATTGCTCTTTTGATGACACATGGCCTGTAACCAATGAGCCACATCTTCTACAGCACAGACATGCCTGGAAGGAAAGGCAGGAGGAAAGCTGTTCTCCAGCCCTGCCACTTCCCAACTGTGTGACCCTAGGAGTTAATTAACCTCCAGGAGCCTCCGTTTCCTCAACCATAAAAGGACCATAATGCCGAGTGCTGCCCGGGGCTGTTGAGCAGACTCAATGTGAAATGTGGGTGCTCGTTGACTCTCTGTCCCAGAAGTTCTCAGCATCCTTGGAGTCACCCCACCTTCTCAGCAATGTCACTTTAGACTTCCTACCCCATCACACCCAATCTACCATGTTCTAGACACTGTGCCTCATTTAGCTAAGTAGGGCAGGACATTGTAACCATGACTCCCCACTGGGGTGCTCAGACTGGGGAGAGAGGGTCCCTGGGCAGCAAGACAGAGCTCCCTTCTGTCTCTATCTAGTGAGGGTGACACTAATCTCTGTAAAGAGTGTAATGTGCATTCTGGCATATCATAAATGCAGAGGCCATTGGCCATTTCCACTGTGTAATAAAGAGATAATGTGGATTTCCCCTGAATCCTTTTCTGGTCCCCACCTCTCCTTCTGACTTAACCCTTTCCTAGGCCTGGCATGTCACTGAATATTTACAACCGTTTTATGCAAGGCATTTCCCATAAGCCAAGTTAAAACCTCAGTGAAAGGAAGCTAGCAAAAACAAATGAACACACAGTTTCCCATGTCCCCCGGCTTGCCAAGTGCTCATGTCTTGCAGAGGGGTTCCCATTGATCGCCCTGCCCTCCCTGACCCCTGACCCCTGGCCCCTGATCTCTATTCCCTCAAGGAAAGAGCAGATCAGCAGCTTTCCCGCTGCCATCCATAAACCTTGCTGAGTTAGACCCTCATCCTTCTTTCTGATTAGACCTTCCGCTCCGTTTGTCATCCGTCCGGGTGATCTACTTCCCTCCAGTCTGTCAAGTTGCCCCATAACCTCGTTCCCAGGGACTTCAATCTCTCAAAACCGGACTCAGATTTATTGTAAAGAACATCCCCGGAATAGGAATTGCCTTGTCTCCCTTTGCAGGAAGATCAAAGCCCACGGGGCCCCTTCCCATGGGCTGTTCTGGTGCCCATAGAGCTCCATGAGCCGCAGTGACCCTGACACCATGGTTGGTGATTAACAGACAGTGAGGGTCACAGGGACATGACAGCAAGGCGACAGTTCGGCTACAAGGGGATCCCCCAAAACTAAGAACTGCAGGACCAGGCTCAGAAAGACTGTAACCTTGCCATGACCTCACTCCTTTTCCAGCTGGGATCCATACTATCAGAAGTGCAAGTGGGTGGCATCCAAGACTAGCAGAATTTGTTGTCTTCTCTTTGAGTAAATAGGATCCTCTGAAAACGGACTTCATTCCACCCATCTGGCTCTGAGCTGATGTGACCTCATCCCCAGAAGCTATACAACATCGGAAATGTCAATAGAACAACTGGCACATCTCAGGTTGCTAGCACCGTCAGCTGGTGAGCCAGGTGTCTGGCTCCCTAGGGTTGGGTGGGAAGGTGTGCTGGCTAGTTTTATGTCAACTTGACACAATCTAAAGTCATCTGAGAGAGAGAAAACCTCAATTAAGAAAATCACTCCATAAGATCATGTTGTAGCAGGCCTGTAGAGCATTTTCTTAATTAGTGATTAGTAGTTGGGAGGATGCAGCCCATTGTGGGTGGAGCTATCCCTGGGCTGGTGGTCCTGGGTTCTATAAGAAAGCAGGCTGAGCAAGCCACTGGGAGCAAATGAGAAAGCAGCATCCCTCCATGGCCTCTGTATCAGCTTCTGCCTCCAAGTGTCCTGCCCTGTTTGAGTTCCTGTCCTGGCTTTCTTCAGTGATGGACTACAATGTGGAAATAAAAGCCAAATAAGCCCTTTCCTCTCCAACTTGCTTTTTGGTCACGGTGTTTTATTGCAATAATAGAAACCCAACTAAGACTGGAGGCTGAATTCAATTCAATCTACTACATAGAAGATTCCAGAGCCAGACAGTTATCTGTATGCCCCTGCACCTTTGTGAAGAGACACCAGGACAAAGGCAACTTTGAGAAGAGAACATTTAATTGGGGCTCACAGTTCTAGAGAGTCCATAGAGTCCATAACCATCATGGTTGGGAGCATGGCAGCAAGCAAGTAAGGATGGTGCTAGAGTAACTGAGATCTTACATCTTATATCTTTATCCACAAGCACAAAGCAGAGAGAGAGGAGGGGGAGGAGAGAGAGAGAGAGAGAGAGAGAGAGAGAGAGAGAGAGAGAGAACACTAATGGGGAATGACATGGGCTTTTGAAACCTCAAAGCCCACCTTAGAGAAACACCTTCTCCAACAAAGCCACACCTAATCCTTCATAAACAGTTCTACTCACCGTAGATCCAGCATTCATTCAATTCACCACAGCACCCCTGCCTGTTCATTCCTTCTGTCCTTTCTATTTGGTCATAATTGGCATGGCCCTGGTGGTCCCACCCCTCGGAGGAATCTGGATTCTTAGCATCCCCAGAGAACACCAGGGGACTTTGGTGACCTAACTCTAAGAACACACAGGATAGAAACCGCTTCTAGGGGACTGGAGAGATGGCTCAGTGGTTAAGAACACTGACTACTCTTCCAGAGGTCCTGAGTTCAATTCCCAGCAACCACATGGTGGCTCACAACCATCTGTAATGGGATCTGATGCCCTCTTCTGATGTGTTAGAAGACAGCTACAGTGTACTCATCATACATATAAAATAAATAAATAAAATCTTTTTTAAAAGAAAGAAAGAAAGAAAGAAAGAAAGAAAGAAAGAAAGAAAGAAAGAAAGAAAGAAACTGCTTCTAGATCCTGCTGTAGACCTTCCTATCATGTGACCTTGGAAAAATAAGTCACCAGCCCCCATCCTGTAACTGGGACAGTAACAACATTGTTCCCAGAGCCACTGAAGATGAGGAGCAGAGGGGAACTCAGCTAGCTTTCATTGCTAATGTTTCCAGTGGCTTCTTTGGCTCATCCTTGCCACTGGTAGCTTGGGAATCCTGGGGTAGGATGGAGATACTAGGCTGGAAGGTGGCTCTAGAGGCAGCATTGAGAGGAATGGGATCTATACGTGTGCTGCCCCAGCCATCCTGGAAGACAGTAAACCTCCCTAGGTCACATGCTACAAGGGGGTGAAGAATTCTCTCATAAGCTGCTGTAAGCCAATGAGAAATATCAGGAGGCAAGTCTTCACAACCTAACAACATGGAGAGTTTGGGGCAGGTCAGGTTTCTAGGACCCAGACTCCCACCTGTGCTCAGGATTCAAGGCATAATGTGAACCCCAGATTGATTCTTCCGTGAGTCCGGATAGGAGGGATCCGAGTGCCCACTGCTGCACAGGGCTGTCTCCAAGTAAGAGCTATGTGGTAACACACCTGATGTGTCCATATGCCTGGGAATGAGGAAGGTGTCCTCCAGGGAGCTGAGTTTGATTGTGGTATTATTGGCTTCCAGAAGGATCTTTAGGGGAGGAACAAGGGTTCTTCCTTGATCTAGGTTATGTGACAAAACCGGGGACAGGTAAAAGTTTGCCTCAGGAGGATCAGGGCTCTGCAGTTTCAATAGGAAGTGCTTGGGCTTGTTTGTGACTGTGTGCTCTAGCCAGCTTTATTTTCAACCTCCTGATTCCTGGAGCTAACAGGAATGGAGTTTTCCCAGAGTTATTTTCTGCCTCCTAAATTTTTAAAGGCTGAATCTGTGTTTTATTAAAACAGCATCTGGGTAAACCTTCAAGCTTGCCCTCTGTATCTTTCTCCAGGCTCTGGGGAGGGCCCGGTGCAAGGCTAAAACAGACAGTCTTGTGCTGTGGCCATAGCACCCTGGAATGATTTTTTACTTCACTGTGGCAACACAGATGCATGTTTCCCTTGAGAATGTGCCTTTCCCAAGTTTCTTAATTAAAACTGCAAGAACAGTTATGTCTTTAGCCAATAAAAGGAGGCTTTCTGAAAACATATCCTTTCTTCCCCTGATGCTAGCCTGACTCAATGTCCTGGGACTCCTGCATGTATGGAATAGACTTGAGCTAAGCTTTTGTATATCCACAGCTTCCCCTAGAGACCCAGCATCACCTGCTTGGAGTGGCCTTATGCTTCAACCACAGCCATTTCTCCCTCCTCCTGGTTTGTCCCTCCTCCCCATCTGTACCAATCTTTCCTTGGCTATAAGAACCTTCGTGTCTTGGGGAACCATGAACTTACAGGGGGCTATTGTCTCCTTGGCTTACCTGTCCATTAAAGAACTCATTCCACAGCTTTGCTTTAAAGTCAAGAAGGAATGCTTCTTCCTGGCATTTGTCCCCAATGTCCCCAAGGCATTTTTTAACTCCTGTACCTTCAACCTTCCTAAGCCAGTTTTCTCATAGCTCAGGCTTCTTTCCATGAAAGCAACCAACATTCCTGGTACATGTTAAAATAAGTAAGTGAAGGTTTTTGAGCAGATAATGTGTGTGTGTGTGTGTGTGTGTGTGTGTCTGTCTGTGTGTGTGTGTGTGTGTATAGATTTGTGTACATTCATGTGGAGGCAAGGGTCTACCTCAGCTGTTGCTCTTCTGCTGTCATCCAACTTGTTTTCTGAGACAGTCTCTTACTGACCTAGTGCTCACCAAGACGGCTATGATGGCAGGCCAGTGAGCCTCAAGGATCTATCTGTCTTTACCTCCCCAGAGCTGGGATTACAAGAGCATGCTACCATTCTCTGCTTTAAAAGGAGTATGTTATATTTTTGAAAGTCTCACACATTCATACAATGCATTTTAATCCTATCTAATACCACCTCCCTCCAGCTCCTCCTCGTGTTCCCCACTTTACCGTCTCCAAACTCCTGGGTTCTGGTGATCCATCTCAGGTTCTCATGCTTTCACAGACAGCACTTTATCAACTGATCCCTCTCTCCAGTCTCGAGATAATTCCTTAAACATGTGAAAAGCTGGAGAATTGGGGCCTATGTCCTCTTGTCTCTTGATACTCCAAGCCAATCCCCACCTACAATTCCATGCTGTATTCTCATGGCCTATTGTGCAGTGGACTGCTATCCTTACCTATGCCACATCTCCTTAAAGAGCCTCACTGAGAATGAGTCATGCTGACTTACAATCCTCACAACATCATCGGCCCTGCCCACTCCAGCCACACTACCCTCAGATGCCCCAATCTCTGTCCTGTTCTCTTAGGACTCTGTTAGGATCATGAAGATTAGGCAAGGTGACAATGTCCTCATGAGGACCTCCAAATTTCCTGGATTGTCCTGTACCATCTTGAAGGACAAGGGGGAACAGGAGCAGCATGGAAGACCCATGCCACAGAGAGGACAGTGAAGACCAAGAAGTAGAATAACCACTACCAAGCTTCAGTGCTGGGAAAGCGGTATCATTACATATCAGACACCTTTTGTATGCAGTGACCAGAGACAGATACATAAGGAGACTGGCCCAGCAGACACTGAAAAGCCAAGCATCCCTATAGAGACATGTAGCATGGCAGGGGATGAGTCTGCAGGTCTGAGAACTAAGGCTTCTGTCTGGCCCTGGTGGATGCTCCTAACCAGGTAGGACTAAAACAATGTGGCTCCTATGGGAGAGCATGCTGTGGGCCAGTGAGAAGAAGCACAGGGAAGGAGCTAAGGCTATGCAGGATACTGGTGTCTCTGAGGAACACAGTCATTACAAAGGGCTCAGAGCTTGTGGATGCCCATCAGGAACAAGTTATCTTCCCGCCAGGTATGATATCAACCATGGAGTCATGTCACTGAACACAAAGCTGACTATGCACGACCATGGGAGCTCCTGGCAGAGATGATGTGATTTTTCCAGATTAGAAATGACATGTGGTACTCATCGTGGATATAAGTGCTACACACCCCCAGTGCATTTCCAAATCCATCCCGTAGTGAGGGACTGTGTCTTTGTATCAACATGGATCAGTCTCAGAAGAGAATGGAGTATTCAAGACACGCTGTCACCAAAAGGCATAGTCCTGTGCTGGAGAGCCCACAGAGGATCCATTGTCATTCCTTGGAAGCCTTTTCCTGGGGGACTGTGGATGGGACTCAAGAAAAAAAGAACTCTATTTGCAAGAAACCAGCTTGTAAATCCTATGATGTCTGTCCTTTTGGATATGTACTCAGAGCTCCTTTGGCTGGATGGTGTGTGCTCTGGGTGGCTCTGGGTCCTCCAGCTGCCATTCTGAGCCTTACCACCTCACTCCTTAATGGCATCTTGGCGATGGTTTCCATGCAACATGTTCAGAGCCACTGCTTTCCTGCAGGACACACTAGAGCAGCATTGTTTCTCATGTTCCTGGCCTCTGACATCCAGGAGTCAGGGAAGTCCTGAGATTTTTATTTTATTTTAATTATTGATTAAATCTGACAGTTCCATAGGCGTATAAAATATGTTCTGATTGCTATCCCCACACCTCTTCCCTTCCCTCCACTCTTCAAGCCATCTGTTTCCAACATTCATGTCTTTTTGTTTTATGGCCCACTTGGATTTAAGCACTGTCATCTGTATGACAATGGGTTTGGAACTATTCACTGGAAACTGGCAGGCTCTCCTGTGGATACCCAACTGAAGACAATGACTTGTCCCCTAGAATCTGTCAGTAGCCAATAGTTCAGTGGTAAGGGATATGGCCCATAAGCACCTCATCATCCATGGCTGTTGTCCAGTCATTTGTAGGTGCAGTGTCAGTAAGAGGAGCTGCTACGAAGTCAAGGTTGCAATGTCATGCCCAAATATGGCACTTCAAGGCTCTTCTGTCCATCCTTGGGCTCTTACGTTCTCTCCTCCCCATGTTCTGCAATGTCACCTGAGCCTTAGGTGGGATAGTATAAATGCCCTGCTTAGTATTGAGCTCTCAGTTGTCACTTATGAGGATTCTACACCGATGGGTATAAAAGTAGGTATTTAGAAGGCAGTTTGATGCTTTATTTAGTTAAGTAACGATATTAAGTCCTCCTCCTAGAGCCCATGATCTTCCAAAGCATGGGTTTTCAACTGGGTTTATAGTACCAAGCATGGGCTCTCTTCTGTACAATGGACCTCAAATCCAATCAGAGAGCAGTTGGCTAACCCTATGACTGCACAGATGTGTACAGGCAGGTTGGTGTGACGGTTCACAGCATTCTTACAGAGTACTTCCATTCAAACGGTATGAAGTCAATATGGTCATTGTTCAAACAAATTAATCTGTCTCTCTTCTCTGTGGGAACTCTGTAAGGTCATGCCCTTTTGAATTTCCCTGGCTTATTGATCCTAGAGAAGTATCTCCAGCATCCAAGCCTTCCCACTCTGTGTCCCATGAACATACATGGTGTTTCCATGCCATTTAAAGTCAGATCTGCTTAGACTTCCCAGAATGAACGACGGTTGGTAGGACAGTGGTCCTTGTGACAGCTGGGAGCTTTTCCGAAGGGCAGCAGACAATAAGAGTATCCTAAACCTGAAGCCTGGAGATCTCCCCAGATACAGAGACAAGGAGGGTCAGTAAACTGATGCCAATTAATAATTAATGGCCCTGGGTACTAGAACCAGACAAGCCTCATGTGCTTTGAATAAGCTTAAAAAATATGTTTGCTTAGTAAATCTTTAATAAATGCACATGTTTAATGTATAAAATAATACAGGTGCGGTTGGAAAAAGAAATGGTGGGTGGAAGCTACAGAGGGAGGACTGAGAAGAGGGAGGGGAAGGAAGGAAGCCCCAGCCAGGTCTCTCAGACTTCCCAGAGGTACAGCTCTTCTCACAGTACACTGTTCATATATTTTTCCTACATTTTATTCTTCAGTGTCTCTGAGGATTCTAATTACTGAGGATTTCTTTATTGTTTCTCCACATGGCCTATTTTTATCCCATTTACTTATTTCAAACAGTGTTGAATATGTCCAATCATATTTGAAGGATTATTTGTGGTGTGAGTATCAGAATGGAAGTCAAGCCAGGACCTGGTGCTTGACAGGTCCTTTACCACTCAGCAGCACTACCATACCTCTCCAGGCACGTTTGAGAGTAACGTTCTGCAAGTTGGTGGCAGGCTTTTCTTTGGAGGTGGGCAGGGGTCCCATGAACCATCTTTTACTCCTAGGTAACAACACTCCACCAATTCTGCCTCCTGTGCACATATACTGTTCTCTCAGGATCTTTAGAGAAGAGGAAGGGCTTTGCCCTCACTATAGAGTGGAGTGACAGTTGCCATTGCTACTATCTTGTAAGGTAGATCTGCCTGGAATTGGCTGTCTCTGTTCAGTTCACCTCTACTGTGGTACCCTGTATCCAACAGCCACTCTGCTTCCCTGGTCTGCTCTTCCGTCATATGCACGCACCGTTCGTACCTGCTGAGCAGGAACACCTCCTCCACCCCTGCCTCCCTGTGCTTCAGACAGGCTCCTCAAAGTCATGTGCTGCTGGCTTCTCTCCCAGCTCATGTTAAAGAGATCTTAGGAAGGAAGGAAATAAACACTGAGCCCAATCTGTCATCTTGAGTCAGAAGTCTAGCCCTCTTTTGCAAATAAAGCATCCTTTCTGACAGGCACAGAGCCTGCTCTCAGAAACAGGGGGTGGTGTGGAGGGGAGAAGATTTTGTATCTAGGGACACTTTCTAAGGGTATGCAATATTCAAAATGCCTGGAACCAAAGACTCACGCATGAGGGGCAGGGTCCTTCTGGAAAAGAAGGGAGGGAAAAGACAAAAGAATTTACCATGAGTGCTTAGATTCTGAACCATTTAGTCCTCATGATGCCAGGGGTTTGTTGTATTTTTATGATTGAGAATGTACAAAGCTGTGCTTGATAATTTACCTGTGAAAATGTCCCAATTCTGCAAATACCCTCCCTAACTAACTGTTGTGATATTCGATGTCTCCGTAGTAGCCTGAGCACATTGTCACAGTATATCACATAGACATACTTAATGGCATGCGTGTGGGAGTATATGTAGATAGGCACCTTCTGTGGTCTTGAATCCTTGAATTCTATCATACATACATATGGGATATAACATTCTGCCTCCTGGAGACAGTAAGTGGCAGGTGGAGGACTATACAGCCTCACCTATGGGCCTCAGTGTCAGAAAGCAGAGGTTTTCAATTCACTGACTGAGGGTTAGAAACCCACTGAACTCTTCAGTGATTAGCCAGGTACCCAGTTCATCATGGCCCTGAATTTTCTCACTTCCTATACTTGGAAAGAATGGTGCATTAGTATAAGGTTGAAAGAGGAAACTGAGGCACAGAGGGCTCTGATGTTGGGATGAAGGATGCAACCTGGATTTTTACCTGCATCTGTGTGGCCCAAAGGCAGGGCTCTTCTAGTACACCGCTGCTATCCTAACACCACACAGACATAAACACCACCTAGTGCTACACTAATCCCACACCAACAGCAAGTTAGAACAATGCTAGTGCCACACCAGCTCCACACAAATACCACACTAACCATGCTAATCCCATGCCAGCACCATGCTAGCCATGCTAACATCACACTAACCATGCTAACCTCACACTAGCACCGCACTAAAGCTTGCACTATGTACCAATCACTGCAAAAGACTATGCATCGGTTTTACAAGAGAACACTAGACGCCAGTGTGCTGGGACCTACATGTCACAATACGAACAACATGAACAGAGAAACAGTCGTGGTGACTGGAGTGATAAATTGAACATCTCATAAATGTCTCAGGATGGAGTTCCTCATCACAGGATGTGACAACAGACACAAAATCCTGCAGTGTTTAATACCCTCCTGGTGCCATGAAAATACTTCTGCTGGCCACCACCTTGTGCCAGCAGAGCTCCACAGAAGTAGCAGTAGCCTTGCTAGAGCCACTGGAAGCAGAGACCTCAACAAACTCTGGGTGCTCACTCATTGGGTAGTAGACTCATCAGTATCTATTTCATGCTCCCCTCACAGAAGGGCTCGGTAGAGAACAACCACCACCATCCATGCCCTGACTGGTGCACACTGCTGCCAGAGTCATGGTCAACAGGACTTCTCCAGCATCTCTTTTGCTTGCTCACCCTTGCTCTTTCTTTGCCATTGACAGTGCTTCAGTCCACTTTAATAGAGAGGCAGACAGTCCATCTACAGTGACTTGTGGGTTCCTCATGCAATGGCCTCATCTCAGGCACAGGTGGATGGGCATAGGTAACTCTACCTCTTGACTAGAAGGTATGCAAAAATGGTATAGAACCATACACCACCCAGGCATAAATGGGTAGAGGCTGGGGAATCTGTGGGGGGGGGGGGGGTGCGGGGGTTGTACTAGAGCTGGTAGCCTAGCTGTGACAATCTTATAAGGCAGCTTACAATGTGTTTTACGGAGAGAATCTGGTACGGGCCCTCCCTGCTTTCTTACCTGTGAGCCTGTAATTGCAGCAAACTAAGAAGGCTTCTTAAGGCAGGGAATACATATTTCCCAAACAAAGTCTAACCTGCATTCTGGCTGGAACAGAGAATGGGTGGCAAAAATAAGCGCTTAAGGACTCCTACGACTAGAAACCGCTGTCCAAGGTACCAAATCTTCAGCTTTGTCCCCTTTTCTTCCCTAGAGAGGTGGGGGCTGGAGAGAACAGCTTCCCACAAGCTCCCTTAACAAAGCCTGGCACAATGTTAATGGCTAACAGAATCATTCAGGTGAGTGACTTCCCTCTACTGGCACAACATGAGTTCTTTAAGGAGTTTCAGCAGTCAGCATACAAATCAAAGCTTGGGCAGGGCTGTCTTCTCTCAGTGGCTCTCTTTGCTTCACTAAACCATATCACTCAAGTAATCTGGGAAGGCTGTATGCTGCTTCCCCCAGCACTGTGCCACAAAATCCTGTCTGCAGAGCTAGCACTCCCCGGTGGATGGGCTAGATCCTTCCAGCTGTCAATCAGAGTGTCTGAGAATGATTCTATTCAGGGCACTGCATCATCAGAGGGAAGGCAGGGATGGGGAGTCGGGAGCCATGCGCTTTTTAATTATCTGCAGATCTCGACTGCAAAAATGATACTTCTGTCAAAGCGAAGGGTAACTAACGATTTTTCTGTGTGTGCTGCTCAGCAGAGTGTGCCAAGAATTATGATAAGGGCGACACCTCATCCGCTCAGACCTTCCAAAGAAGGCTTGGGTTTCTCTCTCAATACTGAAGAAAAAAAAATACAAGTGAAATCTGTGGGTCAGACTAGTGGACCTGTTTGATGGGGGTTAATGGAGACAAGAGATAACAATACCTCACCACCATCCTGACGCTGCACTCAGTGGTCAAGTCAGGGAGAGACTCGGATCATGCAGGACAGCGTGTTTATCAGGTTAACAAACTAATGCACGCTTCATTCGACTCAGCCTGTCTGAAGCTCAGTTTGGAGCCAGTACACAGACCTCCCACAGGGCCTAGGGACAGGCCCTCTCTCCACCTGTGACCCTGCTACAGCACCCTTGGAGCCCTTTGTTCCCTTTGCACTCAGCTGGCCTGAGCACAGGACCATGGCCACTGTGGCACTCACATGTGGCCACAAGTGAGATTCCCCTGTGTTCCTCTTGCGTTCCTCTTCACTATGACCACTGTCATCAGGTTAACTGCAGAGTGCATAGGCACTCTGATGGGACTCGTGGGTTTCCTTAGCAAGCTGTGCATATCTACAGCAGACCCAGAGAAGCACAATGCAATTATCAACCCAGGCCCTACAATGAAACACAGCAGACCAGCAGCTTAGTCAGCAGAAATTGACTTTTTTTATAGTCCTGCAAGATGCAAGTCCATGACCAGAATGCCAGCAGGGTCTGGTGCTGGCAAGTCTTTCTCTCTGGCTCCAGACAGCATGTGTCTTTAATCAGACAGATCACCCTAGCCTCTCTTCTCATCCGGGCACCAATCTTGTGATGGGGACACCAACCATGGCCTCATTTCTAAATGTCATTACAATGAAGACTAAGCTAAAACATGTAAAGTTAGGAGATTAAATTCCATCTACGTCACACTAAAATCGCCTTGCATCATGTGAGACTGTCCTCACAGTCCGAGCCCACCTCCTCTAGCTTTCTAAAAAAAACAACAACAAAGGTTTCTTAGCATATGCGTGGTTTGTTTGCGACTGAGTATCTGTGAGCAAAGACTGTTTGCTATGCTCCAGGATGTGGTACGCCACGCCTGATCTCTATCCACTAGATGCCAGTAACACCTCATAACTGGGACATTCAAAATTGTCTGCAAAGATTCCCAAAAGTCCCGAGGGAGGCAAGAATACCCTTGGTTGAAAACCACAGACTTAAAGAGAACTCACATCTCACAACATAATATGTACAGGATATAATCTAAGATTACTCTTCATCCTAGTAATCAGGAAAGTCAGATTCTCACAGTTAAAGACAGCCAGCACATGCCAGCCTTGAGATGCATTCGATGTCGGAATTATCTATTTATCTACATTCAGCTTTTATCGCTGTGCTCCAGAGCGGAAGGTGAACACCATGGAAACAGAGAAGGCTTCAAATACCTGCAGAGAAACAGCATTTACACCACGGAGATGTTGGAGCAGGAAAATACAAACCACAGGAAGTAAAAAGCAAAGTCCCAAGACGGCTTCAGCTGAAGATGTCAGATTACAGGAGAAAGCTAAAGATGTTGAAGACAGTTGCATATGGTCAATCTCATTAGGAAGGCAGGGAAGCAAAGCAAAGCACAGCCTTTGAAACCAACATAAGGCAGGGCTGGAGCCTCGGGGCAGGGATGAAGAGACTGAACTGGTCTTGCAGAGGTTGGTTCCCAGCACCCACATTAATGCCTCACAGCCACCTGTAACTCCAGTTCCAGGGCATCCAATGTCCTCTGGCCTCTGTGGGCACCTGCACTCACATTTGCAACCATACACACACACGTTCTCTCTCTCTCTCTCTCTCTCTCTCTCTCTCTCTCTCTCTCTCTCTCTTAAAAAATAAATCCTTAGAAAACTAAAGAATACCAAGAAAACTCCCAGCCCAGATGGTTATGCCTAAGGGGGAAGTGAAGCATCTTAGACCACAAAAGTGCTGGGTTCACAAGTCCAGCACCACCGATGATGTCAACAGTATGCAGATGAGGAAACCAAACGCAGCCTTCCTGGGTGTAAATGCCAAAATCCTTGGCACGATGTTAGCTACTGAAACCAGTGGAGCTGGCTAAGGACAGCAGATGCCAGCAAAGGGCCTTTCTGGGGCATATAAAAATCAGTTGGCCATCCACCGTGTGAACAAACCGAAGGAAACCACAAAATCTCACCAAACAGACACAGGATGCATTCAACCAAATCAACTCCATTTGTGTAAAAGTTCTCGATGTAAAGGGGCAGAAGGAAGTCTCCCAACCCTGACACGAGCGCCTCTGAAATCCAGAACATTATCACCACACTTGCCTCAGAAGCTTGCCGTCCTCTTTTCTAACTGTGTACAGCAGACCTCAGGGAGCTAAGCCAGGAGTGTGCTCCCAGATCTGACGTCCTCAGCCCTCAGCTAGGGTCACTGTGTGGAAGTCCTCCACATGAACAGCAAACCTCTTTCTGCCATCTCTGTGCTGGGTTGGCCTAATATTTAAAGAAAATCTAGTTCACCTATTGCAAATGTATCTGCTCTGCTTATTTGCATTTCCCTTCCTCTACTCTAATGAAAGGTTGATGTCTAAATAGGACTTTTCTTAACAAGTAGACACAAAGAACACATGCCTACATGCAAGGATGATGGACCAAGATGGAATGTAAGCCCACTGTGACCCAGGGGGAGCCTGGTGACTGCCCATGCATGGTAAATGACAGTAGGCTGGAAGGAACAAGCTGGCTATCCACAGTCCAGCTGTGGCCTTTAGTAGACACCTGCATATTCTAACTGGGGAATTCAGCAGCCTAGATGGGAGAGCCTGTGAGGGGACCCAGGTGGTTTTCTGACACTAGGTGTGATCAGATGTGGTCAAGTGTGCATGCAGTGTTTGACTTGCCTTCCAATCTTGTTAAGTCAATGGCTTAGTGCAGGAGGGCCACTGAATCCTTTGTCCTACATTCCAGCCATATGGGCACTGGGTGATATTATCAACCAGAAAGGGAGGGATATGGATGTATGCATCATAGGGAGGGGTGAGTCGCCTTTCTCTCAGGATACATGGAGGAGCATCTGCTACCTCGGGTTCGTAGTTCTCTTCTTGTGGACACTGCAGTGTGCGGGTGTGCTGTGATTGATTGGCAAGCCACCTACAAAGCTACCTGTGCAACAGAGAGAAGAAACAAGGGGAAAGAGAAAGGGTATGTTCTTAGCTCTCTCAGTAAGTTCAGAGTGACTGAGAATCAAGAAACACCTGCCAGATGTCACTGCCTTTTAAGGCAGTTATGCAGGAGATGTTTAACTAGCTCATTAAAACCTCCAGCTCTTCTGAGGTTGCCTCACCCAAGGTCATCCCACAGCCAGGTTTCCGGTTCTTACATTGTGACATGTTTTGATGAAAGCCATTACTGACCTATGGGGACAGGGAGCTACAAACAGAATGACCCCAGACTAAGAGGACAAATGGTACCAATGCCCTCACCCCCAAGTCTGGCAATGCAGCCCACCTCTTGCCACAATAGTGTCCTACCATAGCAAATTATAATGCTCTTTCAAAAAAGGCAATCCTTCTGCCTTTGCTGTGCCAACATCACTCCTGCCACCATCCTGAAGCTTAGCACAATCTAATAGAGGTTCAGAACACACACTAAGACATGTCCCCTCAGCGGAACCTGGCCCCACTCCATGGCAATCCCAGTGTCCTTCAAGTACAATGGCTTAATTTATTGCTGTTGACACTTTAAGTGGACTGCAGATTAATTTGTGGCATGAGGTCAGTCGAACGTCACTCTGCCATCTCCAGGGTTTGCCCTGCATATCTAAGGTCTATTATCTGCCTTGTTCCAAGACAGTGAAGAATTCTCCATCTTTTAACACAGAAAGAAACTCTCTGTCTTCCTAAAAGGAGGATGGGAGGAAACTTATTTGTTATACCAAAATAATTTATATTTTGCAAAGTACTAAGCTGTGGTAATCATTTGAAGTTTAGTGCTCTCTTTGGTGGTAGAGCAGTTGGGCCAGGGTGCTCAGACTACTGACATGCCATGAAGTCCAGATTTTTAGTCACTGAAAAGCAAGCACACATTAGGCTTTACCAGCATCTTGTTACACCTAATTCATGTGCCTTTTGGAGCCCTGGCCATATCCCCAGCAGCAATGACCAATAGAGGTCAATAGGCATGGTAAGCTGGGGTGCCAACGGACAGACAACATTCTGTGCTGTCTAGAGTTACAAAAGGAGTTGGTGCTACATCCCACCTGACTCAGGGACTTGGGCTGACTAGGAGCAGTAAAGGAATGAAGAAAAGATAAACACACAGAAACACGGGAAAGCAGGGTTTGGGTAAATTACTCTTGGATGGAAAAGTCACAGTACCAAGGAAGCTCAGCATATTACTATGTACAGCTGAACAAGGGTTATTGCATACAGGTAAACAAGGGGGCAGAGTTTGTGACATACAGCTGGATCAAGGGACAGATTTAGCTCGTCTCTGTAGAAGCACCTCTATGGGAGGAGAAAACTATGGCAGGCATTTCCTGCACACACTATCAATACCACACTTGGACCCGCCAAGGAAGGCTTTCCACTGTCCTCTGAGCCTCACCCAGGGAAAGTGGGAGAGCCTGCTATTTCCTTCTGGGTCTAAGGCATTGGGGTCCTTGACTTGGCCATGCCCATGTCAACAGTCCACATTTACTTAGGACATTCCTCACACAGGGCTTCCTGCACACCCCACGAGTTGTGCTGTCTTCTTGGCAATAAGGCCAAGGCCCTTCCAGCATATTCCTGACCCTGCTTCCCCCTCTTGTACCCCATAATCCATCTTATCTTCCACTCCATCCTGCAAAAGCATTCCAGTCCCTCTTTGTTCCCTCAGATGAGTGTTATGTTCCCTAAGTTGTGAGAGGGTTGCATGTGTAGGTGTGAGGAGGAGTGTGTGAGGGGGCTGTGGGACCGTGAAAGGGTGGCTTGGTTTCTGGTCGAGCACTGGCTAGAGATGGCTGGAGACCCAACAGGTATCCCTGCAAGGGACAGCATGCATTTCACCATGCTCCTAGACTCCAGGCTCCTGACATGAGGCTGAAGACCTCCACTGATCAGTGCTTTTCAGTCACCTAGGGCAATGCCCCTACCAGCCCCTCCACAGGTAGAGGGCGTGACTACAGGCTGCAGAGCCTCAAGAGATCTCCATAGTAATGAGATACCTAAAGGCCAGAGGGTGTAGCCAATTAAGCATTCTTTCCCAGACCCTCCTCCTTACAAATGGTATTTAACCTCAGGCCCACCCTGAGGACATGGGATACAGCTACATTCACTTTCCACTATGACAATAAACCTTTTAAAACCATGGACTCCCTCTCATCTTTGAAGCTCGCCATGGAGAAGGGGGTGTGGGGGGGGGGGGGGAAGAGCCTTGACTACCGAGCACCACTATCTAATCTCCCACGGGGACCTCTCTATCTTCTAGCCACAGAGCCCTGCCAACTCAAGCAAGCTAGCTAAGCCAGCCATGACCCAGCCAGGCTAGTTGCTTTGACCAAGAGTCTCTACCTCATGGGGTGCTGCCAAAGCTTCTCTCTCTCGCCCCTCTTGGCTGTGGGCTGGTCCAGACCATATGCCTCCACATCTCAGTCCTTCAGGCAGTGTCTGGGAGCCCAAGGACAGAGACCAGCTGGTCTCCATCTAGCTGCTTCAGCCTGGAGACCCCTGACCTAGGAGCTCTGCCCCCAAAGGACTTCAAGCTGAGACCTCTCCACCCCCAGGCAGAGCTCAGTGGCTTCTCATAGCCCAGCATCTGCCTGGTGCCATGTGGAGTGAATCAAATTCCTCACTTCTGCTCCCTGAGCCAGGGTTCCAGCCTCCTGTGGTGGCAGACATACAGGATCCACAACTCAGCCCAACAGGACCCAAGCCCACTCGAGAGCTACAGACCCACAGGGGGGCACAGAGGGATGTGACAGTAAGGGGGTAGAGTGGGGATACGGAGGGTGTGTGTGCATGTCTATATGTATGTATGCATGCATGTATGTACGTATACATGTATGTATATATGTATGTGGAGGGTGAGGATGGAAAAAGGAGGGAAGAGGGGGTGGTAGGAGAGGGAAAGAGAGGGAGAGAGGGAGAGAGAGAGAGAGAGAGAGAGAGAGAGAGAGAGAATGTGTGTGTGTGTGTGTGTGTGTGTGTGTGTGTGTGTGTGTGTGTGTGTGTGTGTGTGTTTTCAAGTGCACACATTTGAGGAGGTGTGGCAGTTACAAAGGAAACATTAGGTGTTGTTCTTCAGGCCCTGTCTACTTTGTTTTCTGAGACAGGTTTACTCACTGGCCTGAAACTTACCGATTAAGCTAGGCTGGCTGGCCAGTAAACTCCAGAGATTCACCTATCTCTGTCTTTCTAGAACTAGAATTACATATGTTACAAATGTGTGCAACCACACCTACTCAGCTTTTCTATTTAATTTTTAAAATTTTCATACAATTTATTTTGATTACATTCATTTTTCTCCCCAACTCCTCCCAGATACACCCCCTCTGTACTCACCCAACTACATGTTTTCTCTGTCTCTGTCCCTCTCTGTTTCTGTCTCTTCCTCCTTGTCTCTGTCACTGTCTCATCCTACCCATACTCATAAAAAACACGGAGTCTCCATGGAGTATGGTTGATCTACCCATGGACACTCCAGTAGAGAAAACTGACTCCCTCCCCCAGCAAGTCAAATAGCTTCTTGGTTAAGGCTGTGACTTTGTACTTATGTTCCCGTCTCACTGGTGGGACTGTTTCTGGCTTAGACTTGTGCAGGTCTTGTGCAGCATGCTGCCACAGTCTCCATGAGTTCATATGTGCATGAGCCCTGTTATGTCTGCAAGACATTTTCTTCCCTTGGAGTCATCAATCACCTCTGTCTCTTACAGTCTTTTTGCCTCCACTTCTGAATAGATCTCTGAGCCTTGAGGGCAGGGGTGTGATACAGACCACTTAGGACTGAATGCTTCAAGGTTTCACTCTTTGAACATTGTCCAGTTGTGAGCCACAAGAAGAAGCTTCTCTAATGAGGTGTGAGTGATGCTCTGAACAATGGGTATAGCAGTATGTCATTAGGACTCATCTGTTGCTGGTCTTTTAGCAGAGTAATAGTAGTACTCTATAGCCTCAGAGTCTCGTCTGCATTGGCAATGTCAACTACAGGTTCCATCTCATGCAGTGGGCCTTAAATCCTATCAGAAAGTGGTTGGTTACCCCTAGAAAGACAAGCATTGCTTATGTGCTTCTGTATGTGGATGTTAGACCTTAAGCTTTGTGTGTGTGTCTGTGTATGTGTGTGTGTGTATGTGTGAGAGAGAGAGAGAGAGAGACAGAGACAGAGACAGAGACAGAGACAGAGACAGAGACAGAGACCTAGTTAGGGACTAGAGAAGATCTTCCAAGGAAAAGAAAAATAGACTACAGCACTACAAAAAAATAAAAGGGAAACCACGATGAATAAATGCGGTGGACAGGAGGGCAGGGTAAGGGAGAGAATATGAAGAAGGTCAACAAACATAGAGGTCTTCTTAAAAGCCATGTGGAAACATACTACTGTAGAAGCTTCCTAAAATATATACAGAGATAAAAGGAACTGAAATGGCATTACTGAAATGGAGAAGATGAGCCCCACTTAGATATTTTCTATTACTAAAGTCAAGCCCTCGGTACTAGGAATAAGTTCCTTCCCTTTGAGTAGAGAGACAAAGCGGTCCTAGAGATCAAACATTTCCGGCTGTTCTCAATGTTACTGGTTACCTTCCACAACCTGACAGTAGACTCTCTTGCTGAGAATACCATAGACTTATGTCACTGAACGTGGTGAAATTAGGCTTGTACTCATCTCAAAGCTGTTTGCCTACTGGGTAGCATCCGCAGGGCTGGAAGGTACTACATATGCTACTAAAGGGAAAGAGTAACCACCAGCCAGCTCTGAACCTTGTGAGCTACAGTAAGGATGTGCATGCAAGATGCACTGGTACAATGGTGGCATGTTTTGGTAGCGCACTATCTTTTCTAAACATGGGTCCTGGGGATTGAACTCAGGTCTCCAGGAAGGTAAGGTGAGAACTTTAACGCAAGAGACATTTCCTTACACTTACCTGCATTAATCTAACAGTATTCTGGCAATGCTTGCCTTTTCCTGGCCATCTTGTAGTTATTGAGGTAAAAGTCTTCAGACTCATGTCCACATGATGTTGTGCACACATGAGACACCCCAGTCATACGGCATGCACATAGCATTCCTCATTCATGGTCCACACATGAGACTCTGCATGGTGTACATGTGGGACTCCTTGACTGTTGTGCACACAGTGGGGCCCTTCTGCCATGGAGTAAGCAGCCTCAAGAACTTCTTTGTATAGAATACAGACAAGACTCCATGTCATTCCTCCTTGGTTATCACAGATATGTGTCAAGCTGTCCATCCAGGATAGAAGACTGCTACCTGCCAGTTCCTCTCTCTGGCTGTATCTCATAAACTCAAATAAATACCTGTATTCCATGCACAGACCTGGGTCATTTAGGTAGCATGTTCTCCCCAACCCCCATGCCTTCTAATATCATCATTTGTCTCTTTGCCCGTCTACTCTCCTTTTTTCCAAAGCCTTAAGCCATCTTTCTAGTTCCCCTTAGGATTACATCGTCTATTCACAAGCATCTGTGACACCACCTAACTTTGAACTCCCTAAGAACAGGGACATAGTTACACTGTTCTCTGAACTGAAGCCCAACCAGATCATGGCTCCCATGGTCCTTTGGACACACTATAAAAAGGCCCAGAGCACATGCCATTCCTTGGCGATTTTCTCTCATTTCATGAGTCTATATATTAGGTTTCCAACCTGAGCTGAAAGCATGCTGTCCCTCTCTTCCACCTTTACAGAGTGAGCCAGAGTACTGGCCAGCCAGCTGATGTCTGCTGCACCCTGCTGAAGGTGCAAGGGCAATGGTCAAATTTAGCACCTTAAGAACAAAAGAGAAATCCCAGACATGGTGGTACACACCCTTAATCCCAGCACTCTGGAAGCAGAAGCAAGTAGAGCTCTGTAAATATGAGACCAGCTTGGTTTCCATATAGAATTCCAGGCCAGCCAGGACTACTGAGTACAGGGCAGAAGGAAGAGAGAAGAGGGAGTGGGGGACCTCAGTCCAGTTGGACAGAGGCAGGCAGGGCATATCTCACTAGAACAACTAGGAGGGGAGTCAGCTCTGATGATGCCTGCCTACAGGGCATGAAGCAGTTACTTATGCAAATTTATAGGCCAACATGTATAACTGAACAATACAAATCACAACTAACTCATCACAGTACAAACAGAGAGCCCCAGGCACTTCAGTCTGAGATGAAGTCTGCTCCTGCTGCAGCCTGTTCTCAGCCACCTTCATGGGTCTGGACAGTCTCTTCAGCACACAGCATCAGCACCTGAAGTAGCTGGTACCTGCAGAAGAGGCCAGCACCAGGCTGTATGCAGCTACAGACTTTCATCTGTCTGGCCTGAATATGACTGCAGGAATCCCTCAGCTACCTAGGTGTGAGCATTGGTTGGGGGAGGGGGAATGGCAGCAGCAGTTAAAGGATGCAGTCCTCTCTACATACACACACACACACACACACACACACACACACACACACACACACACACCAGCCATCTCTACACCTACCATTCCCACATTGAAAAGCTGCGGCATGGCACTAAGTCTGAAAGACCCTTAGAAATATATACACTATTCCCACTTTACAAATAAAGAAACTGAGCAGAGAAGGCTCATGGCAAAAGGCAGAGGTAAAAAAATCTAAGTCTGAGCCCAGGAGGATTGACCTCTGAATTCCTGTTCTGCTGGGGCTGCCCAGCAGGTGTGATTCCCATAATGCTAACAGCACAGACTCAGACAACAGGGGACTGGAGACTTTTGGCCCACCTGATTCGCCTACAGCCTAATCCAATTCTCCCTGTAAGTATTCCCTCAGAATGGATTTACCAGGAGAGCCGCACACTGGATTTAAGTTAGAAGGCTTACCTTACAAATGAAGGATTTGTGAGATGGAATGGGTATGGGACAGAAGCATGGGGCAGCTCATCCTTAAAGGCTGGTCTGTGAGCTCTGGCTACGAACATGTCTGGAAGGAGCTATTCAGAAAACACTTAACAGGAGGGAGGTAGTTCATCAGCCCAACCTTGGCTGCCTGTGGCACTCTCTGCCTGCTCAGGAGACCCCCACCCCATCCCGTGTTTTTGTCTTCTTCTTTTTTTCTTTCTGTCCAGACTCCTTCTTCTTCTTTTGTTTTTGTTTTGTTTTTGTTTTGTCTTTTTTGGCCCAGACTCCATCCAAATCAAGGCAGGATGACATGGAGATGTTAGGGTATCTGATAAGAGGCTCCCCCTATGTCATAATACAAGACATCTACATCACAACATAACCCTTCCCTGGTGGCTCTGCACACACTTTAAATCCCTTCCGGAATAAGTCTAGCCCAGAAGCTAAAGCTTAAACAAAGGAGTGGCTCACCTTAATCTTTTTCAACTTAATCGCACTCCACATCTTGCATATTTCAAAAGGAACACACATTAGCAGTGTTCGGTCGTGAACATGTGAAGGTCGCGCTGGATTTATACTCCATGACTGGAAGGAGAGCTGTCAGCAAAGACAGGATTCACGCTGCCGCAGGGGCCTGAAACTTCTAGCCTCTCCTTCATCACCATTTGCCTGGAGAAGGGTCTAGGCTGGTGTCAAAGGTCAGGGTACTCTGGGAATCGCACTGACATTCAGTGGAGGTCTTTACACAGAAACAGACACTTCAGCACTAGCTCTAAGCACTCCCTAATGGTGGAGCTCTTCATTCTGTGGCAGAGAACAGATCCAAGTAGAACACTTAGTTCCATCTTAGAATCTCCTCTTGGCTTCCTCAGGACACTGCTACGACAATGGAGGTCCTGGGCTACGTTCTGTGCCCTGGATGGGAGCTGAAGCCTCTGCTTCCTAGCCTCGAATGATTAGATTAAACCACAAGCTTCGCAAGGGTAACATTTCATCTGTTTTTGGTCCACAGCACTTAGCAGAGCACTGAGGCCCAGTATACACTTGGTAAATGAATGGCATCGAATATCACTTTGTGGTGACCACAGGACAGAACATATCCTGGAACACAATGCTTTGAGAATTGCTCTACTGCCTATTGTTTCAGTGTTTGATAGCCATCCTTAAAATTCTGCATTCTGTCCTAAAAGATCTGGGCAATTTTGGAGGGAAATCTGTCTCTTTATTTTCTCAGTAATAACATTTATTAGAGGACAGTGGCCTCAGGCACCACTAAACACACAAAATTCAACGATGAACATGAGCCATGGTTTCTGACCTTTTGACCTCTAACCTTTCAATATAAGCCCCCAAACGAGACAATTTTTTTCAGAACTAATAATCATGATGTAGAAATACCAGTGAGCTTGAAGGGCTGGGGTGCAGACACACCCAGCAGCAGGAGCACACATAGGGTCCTGTGCTCTCTCTGGGGAGAACAAAGCCTTTGTTCTCATCCTGACAGTTAACCTGCTGAGACTTTTCTGTCCCCTCCCCCAGGCTCACAGTCAGCACATGTGTCCTGGGTTAGAGTTTCCTTTCAGGAGAGAATGGGACAGAGGTGTGGACAGCAGATGGACTGAGTAGAGAGAAGGTGGCCAGGATATCCAGCAAGAGATTTTCCTGGAGGCAACATGGAGCCAGGCGTATTACAGGGGCTGTAGCCTCCTGGAAGCCATAATCTCTAATGAATGCCACACAGCTGGCCAGCTGCCATAGCCCTGTCCACATACTGTCCCGACATCTACCACACTGTACTGATCAACAAACATGATTCTAATACCCAAGGTGTTTTTCTTATCAAGCTCAAACCTGCCTCCTGTTAAGATTATTCATTAGTTTTCACAGATGTGTTTTCCTGAGCTTCGAAGCCTGCACTCCAATTTCATTTCCACAAGAGTCTCCAACCAAGGTCACTCTACCCTTACCCTGAACTATCTTTCCCCCATCGAAGTCCAAACCATTCCATGATTTGGATATGAGGTCACTCTATGCAGTACTCAGCTTGGGGAGGCAGCCCAAGCTCCATGTATCCTGGACACTGTTGAGCAGGGGTGCAGGGTGGAGGAGGAGCCAGCAGCCTGGGCCAGCAGATGGCAGGCCACACCTGTGCTGCTACCTGGTCACTATGGTACCAGTAAATACATACCGATGAATGAGAGGTGCCCGTGATTATGAGGACTATAAAGACGGGCACGTGTGAGCCATCTAACTATACTTCAAGCTAGATGCCCCGTGGAATGGATCAAAGTATGCTTGAGCTGAGGGGTATTTTGGGGCCAGCAGGGTCCTCCTGAGTCCCTGCTCAGTGTCTGAGTCATGACCATTCCATGACTTCTACGTACATGTGTGATATACCAGCATGACCATGCACTGAAGCCCAGGGCACAGATGGTGCCCACTGTCCAGGGTACCCAAATTAGGCTTCCAGGCTAGCTGTATCATCAGGAGGGGGGCCTCTTCCAGGAGCAGGCCTTGTCCAACATGGAGTGAAGCAAACCTTCTCTCCCTCCTTTCCCTTACCCTCCTCTCCCTCTCTCCCTATTCCCACATCCTTCTATCCCATCTTCCCCCTCCTTCCTTTTTTAATATAGAGCAGGGTATGGGGCATCCTCATATGATGTCCAGGCTAGGGTAGAAATTCTGGTCTCAAGTAACCTGTTTCAGCCTTCCAAGTCACCAGGAATACTGAAGCTGGCTTGAGTACCCTTATTTGACCACAGCTTGGGAGGAGTGTGCCCAGCACAGAGGAGTCTTCATGGCACAAAAGAAGGTGGGGTCACAGGACAAACAGACCTCAGTGGTGTACATTCTTGCCCTGGCCTTTCCTCATTTCATAGCTCACCTCCGGCCTTCCTGAGCCACAGGCTGACGTGCTTAGTACAAGTATCTCTGTAGTACACAGTCTAGCTAACGTAGAGTTCGGGTATATATGGAACCTTGCAAGGCCAAGAGCAGCAGCCTTGCCCAGACACACCCTGACAAGGCAAGGTTCTGTGTGGTGGCAGTCAGTGTTCTGTGCCCTGTTGCTTCCCTGATAGGGCACCACACCAAGTCCTCAGGCTCCATGGAAAGGCCTCAGAGTTGTCTACTCCACAGCATTTCCCATGTACCCACATCCTCTGTGTCACAGGCATTGTCTCAGAGCACCTCTGAGTACTGATGACAGTACACTGACCAACCACTGCTGACAGCTGCCTGACAAGAACAAGACAAAGCTCAGAGGTGACCATACACTAGCCTTCCAGAGATGCCCCAGGGGCCACTTTGACTTCTGTGGCAATATAGCCTGTTTGCAGGGTGTTCGCCGATAAAAGAGAAGGTGTGGGGCCAAACTTCTGTGAAGAGCTACTGTCCCAGGGAACCCTACTGAAGCTACAGCACAGATGTTTGTAGTGTCTGTAGGGATTAACTCCACACTGTCCTTGTCTTGAGAATGTTGAGGCTGGCAAGTAGCATACTGCCTAAGTGTATCAGGTGTGCCAGAGTGGAGCATCTCCCAGAAGGCCTGGTGGCCAACCTCACACAGGGCTTTTGGAACACCAGGCCCCCTAACAAGTATTATAGAATTCCATCTTCTCCTTCGGGAGAAGGACCATGCTAGCTAGAGACTCCTGCTCAGAAAAGTACAGAAACCTGACCTAATTCATTACAAAGCCTTGCTACCAGTGAAACCCAGACACCCAGGCTATCATAACCACCTGACATGCTCCACTATCGACACTGAAATTAAAAAACATAATGCAAGGAAGAGGGGTGGAGTTAAAGACGCAGAATCACCCTGGTCAATGCACTCCTGTGGCATGCTTCCACAGGGGACCACAGCCTGGCCTGTGTTCAAGGTACTCACACATTAGGATCCAACTATTATGACTGGTAGTCTCAGGGAAGCCCTGTCCTACTAAAGCTGGTCTAGCCGTCGACCCATTAAAAACGGCTTTCAGCTAGTATGTGCTACCAATGCTGAAATACATGTCTAGGACCAAGTTTGATGCACACTTCTGGGAGGCTGAAGCCGGGGAAGCCAGAGGCTATTCTTCTGTGGAATGATCCTACTTGGGGTGAGGTGATTTCTGCCAATACAGCCTTCTCCCCTGGCCTCTGCACTATGGGCTAGGTCCTTAGCACCTGCCCCAGGCCGTGACAGCTTCATCAGTCAGGGATGTAGACCTCAGCCCTCCCCACTCTGCAGTGTAGTCAGCTCTGAGATGGCAATAGAAAGACAATTGCAGCACAAGCCTTTCCATACGCTTATTAAGCAGCAAGACACAACAGGGCATGAATTATTATGCAATAACTCGTGCCTGGAAGCAATTTCAGACGCAGAAGTCGGCGGATTCATCATTATCATATATTCAGTTCTATTTTTCTTTTTCAGGCTATAAAAAATCATGTCTAAATCTCCTAAAACCATCATAGTTACATCAAAAAGTAGATTGGGCTATCAACTTCGACAGTTTAAGATAAGCCAGGCGCTGAGCAGGAAACGCTCTTAAGAGTTCTTTACTTAGGTTTGGGTTCTGTTACTGGGAGATGATGATAAATATGTGATTTCTTACTCCTACTCCGGCTTTGGAAAAAAAAAAAAACAGCAAAAAAAAAAAAAAAAGGAAGTTCCCAGTTAAGGGAGCCAGGTATGCCTCCAAGATGCCGCTGCCCACACACTGCTGCCCACACAAAAGGCAAGCAGTATGCTGCAGGGTGGGACTGTGCTAAGAGGGAGGCCATTCTCCCATGGACAAGAAATCTCGGAGACAGTCTCAGTCACGGAGCTGCTATAATGGACGGATGGGCATGGGATAGCTCAATGGTATTCCGTGTCCTCATAGGAATACGGACATGGCACCTTGCCATCTCTAATGAAGAACGGACAACAGTGACAGGCTGCAGAGTCCCTTAAAGAGACTTGAGGGAAAACTCAGGATTCTGTGGCCACCCATTCCTGGGACATTAACGATGGCCTCAGGCCAGCCGGAGGGAGGTGCCACCAGCAGCCTGAGGTAGCTCATTACAATAGACACCCAGCTGTAGGCTCTGGCTTAGGGCCCAGCTGCGGGACTCATTAGTTACATCGAGAAATCAGTGATGCTGGAGAAATTTGAGTTCGAGGTCCCACCCATCCTGTGGAGAAAAGTGCCTTCTCTATTGTTCCCACACGGCTGAGGGACAAGGCCAGTGTCACCTGGTGGGGACAAGTGAGGTGGTTTAGAGCCTCAGATGGCACAGGCTACTTTGGTTCTCAGCCCCCAAAGCTGTCAGTTGGTTACATCCTCTTCTGAACCTTGGCCACTCCTGCACCTACCTCAGCAACGTGTGCTCCAGCACCTACCTTAATATTCATCCCACTACCCACCAGCACCTACTCGGTATCTACACTAGTATCTACTCCCAGTGCCTACCTACCTCAGTATCTACCTTAGTACCTACCCTAATATCTATACCCCAGTACCTACCCTACTCCTGCTTTAAAAAAAAACACAGCAAAAAAGGAAGTTCCCTGTTTAAAGTGACAGGTATGCCATTGCCCACACCCTACTGCTGACACCCCGCTGCGCACACAGAGGGCAAGCAGTATAGCCCAATGCCCATCTCAGTACCTACTTTATTATCTACACACAGTACCTGCCTGAATATCTACCCCAGAATCCACCCTAATGTACCGCAGGGCACCCCTCCCAGCAGCTACCCTAATACCTATACCCCAGTATCTGCCCTAGTACACCTGATACATACACTGCAGTATCCACCACACTTAGAACATGCCCCAGTGCCCCTGGAGGCCCCACAAGGCCAGCAGCCAAGACCTGGGAAAGCACTGAGCCTTAGGGATGAGCAGGCTATCTGCTGCTGCTGTGTCTTAGCTGACTTCAAACCCCTGGATCTTCATTTGTAAAGGCTGGAAGACTGCTGCCAAGAACACCCTGAGAGCAACAGGCACCAGGAAATGTCCATTCAGATGAACACAGTGGGGACTCCACAGTCAGAGGGGCCAAAGGCACAGCATGGCCTGTGTACCTCAAGGCCATGCAGCTGTCTTGAACAGCACTGGGACAGTGCTGAGTGACTGGCTTTGTGTGTTTGCAGATACCTCAGGAGTGCAGAGCACCAAGAGTGAGCTCATGCACCACAGCATCACTTACCATGACAGGTGGGCACGGATCGCCAGGCGCAACTGTCACACAGCAAGAGGAGATAAGCAAGGTGATCTGGAGGTGGGTGATTTGCCCAAGTGCTCCTAGCTCCGGCTCTCTGTGTAATTGGTCTGAAAGGCTTTTAACAAATACCGATAGCTGCAGACCTGCAGACCTCAAGAGTAGCTCAGTTATTTTCTGCATCAAAGCGGCGACCAAGCTAGCCCAGCAAGTACAGCCCCTTAATTCTGAGACCGACCGTAGTGGGGGCTGGTGGGTGTCCTGACAAATGCGTGCTCGGTCACATGCAGCTATCTCTACACAGCACCACACAGACCAGAGGGTGGTCTGCACTGACCTTGGGGAACTCTGACCAATGTAGGCCTCCATGGTATTTGTGTCAAAGGGCAATGCCCCCACAAAAGCCATTCCTCAGCAGGCTATGAGGCACTGCACCAAGGAACTGCCAGGCATGAGCGGGAGGAACTAAGAATTATGACCATACCTGGCTTTAAATCACAGTTTGGTGACAGGCATTCCAACATTGATCCATGATTACAGGCACAGGTCTGCATGGCATGGCCTGTGGTTAATCTGTGTGAGCTGGTGACCTGGGGAGGGCCAGGGTGCTCCCCCCTCTGCTGAGCTGCTGCTGGAGCCATAGGACCGGCTCTGCTCTGGAGAGAACTAAGCCACGACTAGTCTTCCATAGTAACCTCATGATGCTTTCTTTGCAACAAAAGCCAACAAGCAGAAGCAGATCAACACTAGCCTGTCCTGAAAGCCCTGCCTATGGGGACACTGAAGCGGGTCATGAAGATGGCACCTGATGGGCAGGCAGCATGGTACTATATGGTCACGGTGCTCACTCAGATGGTTTCCCCATGCCTGGTACGCCCATAGCCTTCACCCAAGAACCAGAGTGCATCCTGGCCATGTGTGTGCCTGTCACAGGCTGTTGTCTCCTTCAGTGGAGGCAAACACCCAAGTGAACAGAACGGGGACTGTGATTTCATTTCGCAGGCGAGGAGACGCCTCCTACGCAACTCGGAGCTTATCTGAGAGGCAGGCTCCAGACCAGCAAATTGCCGCCCACCTACATGCTCTGCACTCCCTCAGGGACTGAGTGAGAAGGCTCTTCAAGAAACAGATTTGGGATCTGCTCGTCTTCAATAATCATGTCCATTCCTCTTGGGGAAGCTCATCAACTTCCACATACTGAGGAAGGGCTGGGGGATGCCTGGGCATCAACTATTTCAAACATCACTAGGAGAGTGAGTCCGCCTGTGCATCTTACAGACATCTGAGAATTACCTGAAGGGGATGACTTGCCCCCTTCCCACCAGTACCACCAGCAAGCACACCACGGATAATGATTCACTATTCCTCCACTTTCCTACCCAGGCTGGCAATATCCATTAGTCCAGGTGCCATCTGAGACGTGAATGTGCTTTAAGACGACTTTTATCAACCTGACCCAGAGCAGCACACCCAAGCTTCCCAGTTGCTTCTGTGGACCACCGTAGGTCCACGCTGGTACAGGGTCCTCCCTGTGTGTATATCTCAGCTCCCAGGTGCCTCCTACCTTGTTACCTGCGTGCATGACCCAGTATTGGTCAAGTGAACCCAGTTGATCTTTCAAACCACACCGCTGCTCCTCTCCTCTATCCTAGACTTCTTTTTTCCATTACTTATTCACTTTACATCCTCATCATAGCCTCCACTCCCTCTTCTCCTCCCAGTCCCACCCTCACACCCCTCCTCCCCCTTCTTCTCCTCAGAGAAGGGGAGGGGCCCCCATGGGGAATTCCCCATGCTAGAAGTCTCTCAAGCTGCCCCTGCCACCCTTGCAGCACCACCTCACTATCAGCTGGCACAGCTCAGGATGGTCTGGGTCTGACACAGCACTGGGCCGCCACACCCACAGCTGGCCATGTGCCTTTGCACTCCATGTATCCTCATGCGCAGAGGGATGAGTGCCTGTCCACCATGAAGGTGACTCGTGTGTGGAAGGGTGGGAGCTCTGTTGGCACAAACCTGCTGTTTGCCTTCTAGCCTCAGTAGCCTCAGCAATCGTCCATCAGGTCTCACTGAGGCCTGCCTTGCCAAAGGCATCCACATTGCTTAGTCTAGCCGAGCCCAGTGTCCCTCAGTCTGGCAGGCGCAGGCCACTGAGGGCATCTATGAGCAAGGTGTGCATGGCAGCTTCTGTCTGAAACCTTTAAGGACAATGCCATCATGATTGACATATGTAGAGAAAGAAACCCAAACCCATTAAGGGTCATGAAACCCACATTGCTGCCCTGAGACGTGGCGTGCCCACCCCTCTCCCAGCAGAAACCCGACGAGCCAGACTAAAATCCTCACACAGCAGCAGGTCTTGTGCACATTCATGCATACTGGCCCAGAAGACTCAGAGCTGACTTTTCTAGGTTCTTCCTGACCTCTCCCTCTTCTGTAATGGCTACTGCCCTGCCCTGAAAAAGCTCTGGTCCCAGAGATGACAGATACGTTACATGGCTTGTCTTCCTCTCTCTTTCCCAGTATGGGACATCTGACACTCTGGGCAGGGCTGTGTCTGGGAAGGGATTTCTAGACAAGGAGACACTGGTTTTGGGGAAGATATCTGAGGGCAGAATTCAGAGGCTTTCCTGTGGATCTGTCTGTGATGGTCAGGAGACTAGGAAAATGTCCAGGGCCCCCACAGATGTAGCTATTACCCTGGTCACTCCAGGGATGTCAGTGCAGTGGGGAGCAGGGCAGGGAGGAGCCTCAGATGTGAATGAAGGGGGTCAGTATGCCCTGAAGAGGCCTCGGAGGCCCTTGGTAACTACTGAGTTTCAGGCCCTCACCCAACAGTATCCTCTACCCCAGATAGGGACCACATAGTTGAACATCTTCAAAATGTCAATCATTGAGGAAGACATTTTATACTTTATGAAACTAGATGAAGAAAGATGGCGAAGGTCAGCGTTTCATGGACTTAGCAGCTGACCAAATGGATACCCAACTGCCACACCTCACCCCTGCCCTGCTTCTCCTAGCCTTAGTCCAGCCTGTACTGGGATTCAGAGTATAAAGCAGCTTTCTCTTTCAGCTGTTTTCTATACACAGGGATGAGGGCAGGACTAGGGGAGGTCCGGCAGGATCCTGGTACTATGAACAGCAGAAGGCCCTGGAGCATTCATAGAAGGCAGGGCTCTCCGGAGGCATGGAGAGAGAAGGGTTTCCAACTTCCCCGTATGACTGTGCCAGCAGCCACAGGGACCATGGGAAGCTTCAGACTGAGGATGTAGACCCTTTTTCTCTGACCTATCCGAGGATATGGGGTCTTTCCTGTTCTTGTGCCACTGGCCCCAGACACAGGTATGGCTTTGAGAGGAGTAGAAAGTAGGGGAACTTAGTCCTCAAGGAAGTGGTCATAGGATCCAGAAGGAGGCTGTGGGAACTCGAATGTTCTGGAAAATAGCCCATAAAGGTCCAAAGGAATTCCTAATGAGACAGAGGGCAGTGGAGGAGAATGAGAAGGAGCAGACAAGCAGACAAGCAGACAAGCAGACAAGCAGACAAGAAGCATAGCAAAGGAGAAACAGCAGTAAAGGGATGCTGGGAGGCTGGGATGTATATATGGAAAGAGGTAAAACCATCCCAAATGGGTCCAGGAAGTAAATGTATAACTATGAAACATTCAGAAACACTGGAGAATATGTTAGTGGGTTGATCAAGCAGGTTCAAACCATAAAGGAAAAGGCCAGGCAAGTTGGATTTCATCTTCTTTCTTTTTTTTCCCTGTAAGTGATACTGCTCAGCAAGCAGCAAGGTGAAGAAAACAGAGGTGATTTGAAATTACATAGCTGATAAGGAACTTACACACAAAATAAGGAACTGTCAAGATCAATACTAATTAAACACACAATTAATTACCAACCAACTGAATTTACAGGCTTTGCCAAGGAGGACATCAGATGGCTAATGAGTTCATGAGCTATGTAGCAGGGGCAAGGTCTGCAGTGTATAAGGTTTAAGTGTGAACTGCGGTGAGGGGCAGGCTCTACAGGGAGAGGAAGCCATGAAGCCTGGGAAGTACTAGACAGTGTATAAAGTTATACGCACAACTACCATGAAGCCTGAGATTCACTATTTGTGTTTTTAAAACAGAGTCTCACCATGTATCTCAGCCTGGCCTCAACCTCACAGCAATCCTTCTGCTTCAGGCTGAGTGCTGGGACTACAGATATGTATATCATACCTGGACTTGAAATCTATTTCTACTTGGAGCAGCACCAGTGAACCTTGAAGGATCAGAAGAAACACCCAGAACAGGGTCACTAGGCAGACCTTCAGCTCGGTGGTTGACTGTCAAGTGCTCCCAGATGTGACATGGATTTGGTGACAGGGCCACAGCTGATCAGCCACTGCCCAAAAATCGAAGTGTCTGTTCCCAGGGACCAGGACATGTGTTTGGGACAGCTCTACTGTTGACTACCAATCACAAGCCACAGATGATCTTCGATGGGAACTTTGCAATTGCCGTGGGTCCCCACAGAAGAGTGGCCTGCAGGAAGAAGCAGCCCAAGTATAATGCTCTACAAAAGTCTCCAGTGAAAACCATTACACAGAGAGGAGGATCCTCATAGCCATGCCAAGAGCTATGAGCCTCAGACAATAGGGAAGAGTCTGCAGTTTGACAAACTATTCTGCACTATAAAGATCCATAGAATGTACTGTGAAAAGTGACATCATCCAGCAGGGCAGTGAGCATGTCCATGGACAGCATCTGTCCCTGCCTGTGCACCCAGATCCAGGTCCAGGACATGAAACCTGAGCACGCAATGTAGGTTGTTCAAAGAAAGCAAGTGCTCCACTTCCAAGGTATACAGATATGTCAGGTAAGGGCTTCAGATTGATGCAGAGGTCTGATGGACAGGCTGTGGGACTGGCTGGACCATCCCCTCTCTTCCATCTCCTCTCCTGACAGGTAGAAAAGGTAGAATATCTGAGTAAGGAAGCGGTGCCTGCAGGAACAAATGGACACCCTGTCTACTACCAAGGTGGCTTCTAAGGTGTGATCATGTGTCAGATATACAAGAAAGGACTCCAGGACCCACACAAGGGAGGTCAGAAGTTTCCGGGGCTCCCTGAGGAACTGTTCGTGGAATGTGCTGCTGGTTGCCCATGGTGACTCTACCCATTCCTGACTTCTGACATGACAGAGACCAGCAAAAGGCTAGCTGGCCAGTTTGGTTCTATAAACAGAAGCAAGGATGTCCCACAGGCAGAGAGTCCTACTTTACTAAATGTGCTGGGCAATTTTATGTCAGCTTGACACAAGCTAAAGTCATCTGAGAGGAGAGAACATCAATTAAGAAATGTCTCCAGAAGATCATGCTGTGGGCAAGCCTATAAGGCATTTTCTTAATTAGTGACTGTTGCTGGGAAGGGTCCAGCCCACTGAGGGTGAAGTCAGCCCTGGGCTGGTGGTCCTGGGTTCTATCAGAAAGTACACTGAACAAGCCAGTAAGCAGCACTCCTCCAAGACCTCTGCAACAGCTCCTGCCTCCAGTTCCTACCCTGTTTTGAATTCTTGTCTTGACTTCCTTCAGTGATAGAGTATGATGTGGAAGTGTGAGCCAAGTAAAAATGCTTTCCTCCCCATTTGCTTTTGGGCCATGGTGTTTGGTTACTATCACAGCAATAGTAACGGTAACTAAGACACAATAGTGAACCACTAACATCCCAGGCTCCCAGGGCTGGGCACTCACCCACCTGGGACCAATAATCCACAGGAGCCTTGCCTAAGGGATGGCACTGTGGGGAGGGCACACCTGTCCACAGGTGAGGGATGGCACTGTGGACAGGTGTGCCCACGGCACTCAGTTTTTCCGGGTGTGATTGAAAAAAAAACAAACAAAGAGCCTAATGATTTCCTCAGTGGGGCAGGGAGCCTGAAAGGAGGAGGCTGTGTGCATCCCACTGACTTTATTTCAGTTTGTAATCTCATGACAACAGGAAGGTGGAACACACTGAGGAAAAGTTAAACTCCCAACACCCTTAGAACAGAAACCAGAAACCGACCAGAGACTGGGCAGCCATCAATTCACACAGAAGAGCTGTGTCCAGTACGGCTCCCTCTCATGCCGAGCAGTGTGCCAACAGCATCAGACGAGCTGCTGGCAGAAGCTCCATGTTCTCCCAAGGAGGGATCTGTCTGCGAAGGGATCTGTCTGGGAATTACCTTGGTGCTGCAGATTTCTGAGAATTTGCCAAGTACCAAGCAGCAGTGCCATGTGCCACTAGAGCAGTATGTGGTACTTCAGTGCCCTGGGGACTCTGTTGATAACTAGTCTCCCGTCGTAACTTAGGGAAGCAAACAGCCATGGGTCAGCTGAGGCCCAATCCACAGCATACACGCTGTCCTCATGTTCCTCATAGGTGGCGATAACGTTGTCCTGCAGGGGTTCCTTACTCCTATAGCCCAAGAGATAGAGACCTGAGTGAGCCACAGAAGATAGGAGAGTTCACGGAGGAAAACTTGGCACAGACCATATGCAGCCTATGTGGGGCCAGTATGCTAAAGCTCAAGGGCTCTCATGACAGCAATGGGGACAGGGCACAACCTGTAGATTACAGACATCATGAGTGCCTGGCAATGCCTTGTTCCCATCTTTGGGACTGTGGAATCCTGGGGTGATCATCTGTCTGGTGTATTTTGAGGGCCCTCTCTAGGGACCAGGACAATGTCTAGTAAAGAATAATAGGAAAACTGCTAGCATGTGAGTCCAAAGGACACTCTGAAAGCAGTCAGGCTAGCTCTTGGCTGCACAGAGTAGCCAGAGTCTGGCTATAAAAAGCTCTGTCTAAGATCTCAGCTGAAGCTGCCCAAGGCACTAAGAGGAAGGTTTTGTTCAGGTATGAAGCCTACCTGGGTCTGGTACTGGGTGAGGCAACATCCTCTCTCTACATCCTTAGATGTGAACCCAAGTAGTCCTCATAGAGAATCCAGGGCTGTACACACTCCCAAGGAGCAGGCCTCCTGGCCAGCATCAGGAGGTCTGAAACTCCGGGGCTTCCTGTCTGGAAAATGCAGCCCCAGCCTGCTCCACACACACAGGCAATGTCTCAGAAGGCACAGCTGCTGCGGCAATATCTCCCCTCCCCATTTTATAGAATGGCTTCCCAGCACTGAATGCAGTCTGGGAACCCTGAGTGCCTGAACAAATGCTTCCTTTCCCCATTAGACTGCTGGAGGTCTTAATGTCCTCCACCCACCCTTGAATTTCACCTGGAATCTAAGGTACCACGCGGCTCCCACTTTTCCAGCAAGTAGACCTGCCAGTGGTCAAAGAATACTTTGTGACAAATACCAGGAAGCATCTCCACAGGGAATCCCATTTTCCTGAATCCAGTGGCATCAACATGGCAGGATGTCATCAGGACAGTCTGCCAGCCACAGCCCCCTCCCCTGCTTCCTTAATGCTTCCTACAAGGGGGGGCAGCACACACATTAATCACTCCGCAGACTAGAGGAGCAAGTCAGCTCCTCCCCTGGCAGACAGGAGGTGAGAGACTGCCTCCTTGGCAGAAGAACCGTCTACATGGCACCCGGGAAGAACAGCTGGAGGCTCTGCACCTGGGCTCAGCAGTGCACCAACAGGGACATGACAGCAAAGGAACAAACCCTGCAGCAGAGCCACACAGAGGTGTCTCCTCACAAAGTAAGTAGTCAGATGCAAGGGAACAAAGGAGTGTGTGTGGACACAGACCAGTGCAGAGGCCTGCAGTATGTTCTGGGACCTCTAGCTGTCCAAGTTGTTGGGTTTCACTCCAGAGTCTTCTTTCTCTACAATATGGGCATGAATTTCTGGAGTGTGCTTTGCAGGAAGCTACTGACACACAGGAGCATGGTAAAACCACTGTAGAGGACAAGAGCATTGCCTTCCAGTGTGGGCTCCAGCAAGTCAGCTACGGGCCCTGCCACCTTCTCTCACGACAAAATGAGGGCACCTATGCTGGCTTGCACTGGGAGCCCAGGCAGAAACTCTACAATCACAGCTAAAAGAGTAACCTCAGAGTCCTATGTGTCCAAGAGACAGGAGCCCTGGCATGTAGGGGATCCAGCCATCTCCCAGTCATGAGCACAAGTACTCATGGGAACAGGTACATGGGAAACAGGTACATGTTAAAGGGCTTTTAGAAAGCACTGGACCACAATGGTGTGGCTGGGATGTAAATATCAGGACACTCTGAGCAGTGTCTCCAGTCTGAGGAAGCCTGACTAAGTCGCTGAACAGGACTGAGAACCTTACTAACAAGCTGAAGGCTATAAGGACATGGTCAACACTAATGAACTATCCACTGAGAATCCTGGGGACACTGATAGTTTCACAGGGAGTAAGAAGGCCCAGGGAGCTTCAGTTATATTGTTGCCAGTGTTCAATCTGGCGACAACAGTAGCCTTTCAGATATGGCACGTGGCATTCAGTAAGACAATAGAGAATACAGATACAGGCACAAACCACGTAGAAGAATGCCTCATATCTGCACTGCTCCTTATCTCACAGCTAATGACCTTCAGATCTGTGGTCTGTAATTGCAGAGAAGAAGGGGATATCGTCCTTATCACACACAGAAATCTCCCCTCCCAAATGTCATCTGTGATCACAGAGCACTCCTGCCCAGAAAGTCACATGATGCAGTGTCCCTTACTTCTCAGCATGGTGCTCCTCTGGGTCACTGACGTCATCGTCGTCCACTAGATGGCCAAAGGGCTCTGAGGAGATAGACACCATGTTGGACAGGATGACTCTGCTGTCGCTGCTGCCAGTGAGGACCAGTTGGTCATGAGAGTGGTTGTAGCGCACGCTCCACACCCTGCAACAGTCATGGGCAGACGCACCAGTTTGAGTGAACACATATGAGTTCCCTGACCTTCCTGGACAGGGCTGCATTAGGGCAGTATAATCAGCACCACATATGCTGACACCAGGGACTTTCAGGAAGGAGCTAAAATCTACCAAGTGCAGATCCAAAATATTCTTTTAGGACCTAGCAAACAAGACCAGAAGACTGAGTGTCAGCTTGCACCTGCAGAGGGAGAAGGCGTGTCACTTAGCACCCTACCTTCCTTGAAACCACACATGGATTAGCCACAACCTGGAATATCTAACAAAGCCCCACATATCTTTTCAGCCAGGCACTGCCACAGGACCCAAGACAAGGCCAGGGCATCCCCCAAGTATCAGATCTGATATTGGAGCCATTCCTGCTCTCAGTGGCCAGGGGCCCTGCTGAATTTGGCCTCCTGATCCTTCTAAAACCCCAGAAGGCTTTAGTGCCTGCCTAGTTGAAGAGTACAGCAGAGCTCACATGCAAAGCTGTGCCCAGCACCATGGACACAGCTAAGCTTTCTGTTTGGGCTGCAGCAAATTACAGCCATTTATCCAGTTCATCAGAACTGCACAGGGAGGACCCTACGGCTTTGCAGACACAGAACCACTTTTGGTAAGAAATTCACAAACCCAAGCATAGAACTAGGAAGGAAAAGCCCTGGAGGGGGCTCCTCACCTAGGGAGGAGTCATCAGGAAAGTAGATCTCTCAGCCAGACTTTCCTAAACATACAAACATCATGCATGCATGCACATACACATATTCACATTTCCTACATATACGCAAATATAGACACACATTATACATGCACACACACTCACACACTTAAACACGTATGTACACACATTTCCTACATACATACACAACCACACATTTCCAACACAACCACACATTTACATACACATTTCTTAGACACACATACACATATTACACATGCATACACATTCACAGATTTTCTACATGCACACACACACATTTCCTACACATACACACACTTAAACACGTATGTACACACATTTCCTACACATCCACAACCACACATTTCCAACACATGCACACATATACACACACATTCCCTATACACACATACACATATTACACATGCATACACATTCACACTTTCTACACACTCACACATTTCCTATACCCGTTACATATGCACACACTCACACATTTCCTACACACAAACACATGTGCACATGCACATATAGGCTTTGCTGGAATAAGAACATGATTTCATGCCATATACACGAATGTGCATCTCATTCTTTCTTTCCTCTCAGCATACGGTACACATCCAGACAACATTGGAGAGGATGAATGGTCTTGGGCGTCCTTCCATATCCACACATACAGCCTCATTCCTTCTGGCAGCTGCACCATCTCCCCTGCACGGATGTCACCAAATTTCCCTAACCAATCCCCCACTGATGGACATTTGGGTCGCTTCCAGGTTCCACGCGTGGCAAACAATGCTGTGTGAACATCTGTGCACATTCACGTTTCCACACTTGAACCGGCGCAGTTGAAAATGGAACTGAATCTGGTGTTTTTCTTCTTTTCCTACACTTATAAATCACAAACATTCACATTTGGAATTAGTGTTTCTTTAGGAAGAATAAAACTGGGCTGATTGAATGATTCACAGCAGCACAAACTAAGCTGGTTTGTGCTTTCCAAATGGTAAAGTAATTAGCAAAATAAATTACATAATCCCCTCTTCCCTAAAGCAGCATGCAAATGAGTTTCTGTACCAGTGGGAGTGCTCCTCCAGGGTCTTCACAGGCTCAGTGACATTCCGTGTGTCCCAGAACTTCACCTTGCAGTCATCTCCGCAGCTGGCAAGGTAATACTGCTTGTTGGGGTTGAAGTCTAGGTCACGCACCAGCTGCCCATGAGCGTTCTCTATGCAATATATCTGGCTGGAGAGAAAAGGACAGCACATGGAAAGAGTGAACGGACTATGGAAACCACCTCACGTTTCCAGGCTCTGCCTGTGCCCCCAGCTGAAGAAAGAGCTGGCCCATGCCCCTGCTGGGAGCCAAGCAGAGGGAATTCTAGCCTGGGTGCCTGGGCTCATCCATGTTTCTCCCCCTGAAGAAACCACTCATGGTAGAAACAGTGCTGGCAAACCAGGATTATATGTGTGGTTCTCGGGCCAACTGGACAAGTGGTCAATGGCTTGTAGATAACACATATGACTTGGTGGGCCAGTGAGATGGCACAGTGGGTAAAGGTATCTGCCACCAAGCTTGATCATCTGAGTTTGATGCCAGGGACCGAGACTATGAAAGGAAAGAGCCAAATCCTTCAAATTGTCCTCTGTTTTCCACATGTTGACCAGGGCACAGTCATTACCCCCACCCCTCTAAATAAATGGATGTAATAGCTTTGAAAAGTATTTTAAAATGTATTTGG
>JANHMN010000010.1:36428025-36479294 GCA_030674055.1 Rhabdomys pumilio
CCTGGGCACAACAAGGCCACTGTGGGGAGTTGCCAGCCAATGCTGTGCGCATCTTGTATTTTGGTGTGTGAGCCAGTCTTTGAGCTTCTCGTCTTCACATTCTTCAAAAGGCAGCAAAGAGAGAGGCCCAGAGGACAAGGAGAAGTGGGCTGTGTGGGATATCCATCATGGTTTGAGTCTACGGCCTCCAGCTTGATCAGGAAACCAAATCACTCCTTTGTGCAGATATGCACAGGGGAGGAGTGCCGACCGGTTATTTATCAGCCCTGGATTTTCACAGGGGCCTCAGAACTAAAATTAAAGGTGTTCCCCCACCGTGGAAGAAACTCACGTTATTACATGACATCCGTCTCTTCAGCTCAGTGATAAATGATGGTGTGCTAAGGGGATAAACTGCATCTTAAAGAAGCCTGTGCAGGCTCCTGTTGCCATGGCAACAGACATCCCACCATCACTCCTCTGCCTATCAAAATCACAACTGGAACAGAAAAATCGCTCTTGTTTGTTCCATTAGAACTGCTGGTTGTTGCGTATAATTACTTAAATGACAAAATATGATTGCCCAATAGGTATGGCTCTCGAAAGGAAAGAAATGGCCAGACAACTCCACAAGGGAGGCTTAGGCTGGGGACTGAAAGTGCCAGCCTACAGCGCTAATCATAGAGATGAAGCATCTGTGTCGCCATAGGGCTTGTGAGGCACCACAAAGCCCTAGACTTGGTTTCCTTCTATGCTGCCTCTGACACAGGAAAAACTAAGGGACATCACAAAACCAACAACGTGACAGCTCCCTGCAATGAACCTGCCAGCTTAATTTGGGGTGAAGACAGTTCCCACAAAAATAAGATGAAGACAGCAAGTCATGTGTCCCCAGTGCCTCTGGCTTTCAATCAACTCCTTCAGAGGATGAAGAAGGGAAGAGAAAAAAGCAGGAATCCATAGTGTGGATACAGCACTGACCTCATGCTCCGTGTATCCCATCCTCGAAGGGTAGTATCACTTGCTGTGGCCACCTGGGTACAGTTGTGGTGTGGGCTCCACCGCCCTGCAGTAAACTTCAGCTGTCCCCTTCCTTCCAATGCTGCTGAGCTGGCCAGCTGGGTGTGATGGGTATTGTTCAAAGGAGAGAAGAAAGATCTGAACTCTTTATAAGATTCTCAGGATTTTATGAAAATAATTAGAACAATTCAGAGGTTTGGTCTTTGTCCCCCCACCCTTAAAAGGCAAGACTATTTGAACTTTATTGGAAAAATAAAATAAAACCATGCACAGCAAAAAATAGAAGGCACATTAATAGCCCCTATTGTGGAGGGCTTGCTTCAAGTGTATGATTAGAGACAATCAGCTCAAACTTGAAGAGAACAATATGGAATAACTCAAACATCTGGCTTTTCCAAAGAAAGAGAAAAACCAAGTCTCCATGGCCAGCTCCTTCCAAAATGACACATATTCTTTAATCAAATGTTGTTCCCAATATAATACAATCTTTTCCCCTTTATTATAAGGAACACAGGATCCTCACAGAGGTTCATTCAATTCCCACAGGCTGGTGAGTCTACAAAGTTATCTTTTGAGGTACTGAGAAAAGGCAGGCCTTGGCTCCAAGCCTGGGAGAGAAGCCCACTGCACTTTCCCCCTGCTTGAGATCTTTTGGCAAAGGCCCACAGGTCTTTTCATGTTCTGTTTGGAGCTCTACTCATCTGAGTAACTTAGGCACCATTTCTTATACTTCTCCATCATCCCAAAACCACTACTGATGAATTCATTTAAACCTTCAAACTGTGCTCTTCAGAGTCCCCTGAGAGGCTGTGTGGCCTCAGTACCTGGGAACAGTCAGGTTAGGAAGTCTTCTGGGGTTGCTAGTGAGGCACAACACACTGTGGCAGGACCAGGTGTTCATGTGCCCTCCAATCATGGGAGAATCATAGGTCTGAATCACAGCACTAGAAAGTAAACCCATGAGAGCACGGGATGGAAGAGACTGCAGGGCTTCTGGGAAGGGAACGAGAAGCCACCTTCACCTGAAGCTTGAGCCTTCCTCTCACCAGTGGAGGCCAATCAACAAAGAAGTATGTTGAGCTGGAGCTGTAAGATCTCTACATTGCTTTGTAAAAGCTGACTGACAGTGGAGACCCTGCAACAGTCCTGGCTGGGCACAAGAAGACAGGTGCACAAAGGTGAGGGTCTCCCTAGTGGAGCATTATGACAGCTACAGCTCTCACCTCCTGAGACCAGATATTCTGGAAGCTATCACCCAACAAAGCATATGTGACAAAAGCTCATGGGCAAGTGGGACACAGGTCATCCTGGCAGGAACGAGTTCATGGAGACAGCCTGGGTGCCCAAACAATGTCTCAAAAGTGGCTCTGAAGATGCACCTCCTATTCCTCTTCCCCAGGAACTTAGGGGAAAGCACCTATCTTCTCTTCGGGGAGACTATGAGCCAAGAAAAGCACAAGCATGCTTTGTCAGAGCATAGCTCACAATGCAAACCTCTGGCTTACTGTCTGCTGCAGTGAGCGGCTACCACCCCAAAGGACATCACTCCCTTCTCTATCAGTAGAGTACTAATTCTCTATCCCAGAGAATCCCAAACACACGCATGCACACACACGCGCGCACACACGCACGCACGCACGCACGCACACACGCACATACACACACACTGCAAGCCTCACACTTATGATCCATCAGCATACTGTTTAGCTAAGGAGACCAACTTTAAAGAACCACAGACCTTACTGTCACAGGCCTGACCTTTCTTTCATTCCCTTCAAAAAGAGCTGAGGGCCACCTCTGTTCTTGTTCAGAAGGCGTTTGCCCTGTTTAATGGGGACACAGTGAGGCAGTTATGCAGGTACCAGAAAAATGCCCAAACAAGAGGACAACATGAGAGAAGAGAGAAGAGAATCCCTAGGTCTTTGGGGACTTCAGGAAGGGATTAGGAGCATCAAGAGGAAGAGGCCTAGGGAAAGTGTTAGATACAGAAGGTGGGACTGGGAGGGGCCAAGGCGGCCACCATGAAAAAAACACATGGACATATGTAAAATGTGTGGCTCAACAGCCCCTTGTACCTGTTGAGAATGTGGCAGTGAGGTAGGTGAGCATGGCAAGTCACTAAGTTCGAATGAGATAGGACACACAGCAGCAGTCTGCTCAAACTGAAACAGGTAGCAGCAGCACAAGAGGTGTGGGCATGGTGAAGAGTCAGGGTCTTGATGAGAAGCCAGGAAGAAGATGGAGGTACAGGTCATTCTGCAGGCCAAGTTTTACAATCCCCAACACAGGCAGCTCACACAGCAACTCAGGAAGAATGAGAGGAAGAGCCCATGAAGCCTGAGACATCTCAAGATCATCACAGTTAGGGTGATGGCCCGAGATCCGGGCAGATGAGTACTAGAAACCCCAAGACCTCACCCATTTTTGTCCTTTCTCTTACCCAGCCCAGTCTTCTCAAAGCCCAGAGAGGAAGGAATGATGCCCATAGAACCTGGCAGACTATACTAACAAGGTATAAGACAACTTTCAGAACTCACCATACAACTCCCACAGAATGGTAAGGGATAGCCAATCAGAGGTAATCCCTTAAAATAAAAAGGGCCAGCTGGGTGAATGGTGAAGCAGGCAAGAGAGGGTTGTTCCACTGAGACTTGTGTCCTCTGCCCTCATTGTATCGGGCTCATGGTCCCTTGCTTTTCCTTACTTGCAGAATGGGAACCTCAACTCTGATACCAGAGTGCATTTCTTTTAAGTTAGCACATGGGTGGGTAGTGGGTGGGATACTATGAAGTACTCAGCACAAGGCCATGAGGGAAGCTGGGCTTGTGGCTCGGTGGAAGACACTGCTTGCCTAGTAGACACAAAGCCCAGTTGTATACCCAATATCGCAATCAACAATAAAAGAAGGCACATAAAAGGAAGGCTTAGACCTTGACCGAGTTACAAGGGGACACTGTAGAACAAGTGAAGAGCATACTGAGGCCTGAGGCCTGAGGAAGAAGCTACTATGACGCTGCACAGGAGAGAGAATAGCTGCAAGAGGCAAAGCATGGCACCTGGGCTCGGAGACACAGGGAGGTGATGAGAGCCGGCCACCATGATGAAATACAGTTACTAAAGAGAAGGCATAACACTGATGCTATGTCAAGATCTGAAAAAAATTCTCACTAGACAATTTCAAATACTAACACCCATGTGTGTATCACCAAAGTGAGTAAGGATGCAGAATGGCTAGTCTGGGGCATTAAATGATGGCAGCTCAGGTTTGATGTCTTCATCTTCAAACACAGTGTAAATAAAAAGTTTTCCCACAGTATCTTTTTAAGGTTTACCCAGAACCACTCAGTCTAGTCTCCTGAAAACCTAGTGTTCTAGTTAATGACAGCTTGCTAGTGACAATACTAAAACACTATATTAGACTATACTAAAACACAGACGCTCAATAAGTAGCGATGGTTCATTTTGCCTACTCAACAGAGGGTTCTCATCAATTTCCCATTAAGCATACTCATGTGCTGTCTTCAGAAAAAAAGGAAAGCATAGGTCATATCAGGTTATTGAAGATTTATTTTTATTTTATGTGAAAGAGTGTTTGCCTACATGGATGCTTATGTACCACATATGTGCCTGGTGCCCGGAATCCAGAAGAAGGCATTGAGTCCCCTAGGAATGGAGTTACAAATGTTTGTAAACTATCATTTTGGTGCTGGGATTCGAACCTGGGTCCTCTGGAAGCTAGTGCTCTAAACTACTGAGGCATCTCTCCAGCTCTGGCTCATGTCTTTAAAAGGTTACAGGTTCAAGAAGGGACAGAGCAAGCTCACTGGTAAAGCTGTATGGAATGATGCCAGGAGGAATGACCTCCCCCCAGCCTTAGACAACAGAACCTCACAATGTCCACCCAACTCCATGAAGGCTCTGTGGCAAAGCCTAGCCAGTGGGCATGTCCACCCCACTCCATGAAGGCTCTGTGGCAAAGCCTAGCCAGTGGGCTAAAGCACAGCCTACTTCCCCTGCTGAACTTCACATCTGCGGACAGGTCTACATTTCTGAAACAATAAGCTATTAGTTACTAAGTCATCAACCGACCACCAATTAATCACAGAGCCAAACAGCAAGTGCTTACTACTGTGCAAGCACTGTCTCCTCACACTCACTATCTGCCTGGAGGTAAAGGCTCAGCACAGCGGAGCCAGGCAAGGCACACAGAGCTAGCGCCTAGTTCATTTCCTTGATTATATCACCGAAAGTCACAAGACACAGATGAGAAAGTCATGGCTGATTTGAGAATTCAAACCATACGGCAATGAAGAAACCTAGCAAATGTGTGGTGGTGCCCAGTTAGCAATGATGGTGTACCTTTCCAAGATTTCCCCAGCTGTAGAGTGCAGTTTCTTGAGGGACAGTCACAAAAAGGAGTGAAGCACTCAAAGCCGAGGCAAGAATAGGAAGAGGACATTCTCAAGGCGGCCAGGAAACCGAGCTGTAAGAAGACAAACTGTCTCTGTTGGGGCTGGAGACAAGATGCCTATGGCTGGACCATAAACAGTCAGAAATAGCCTCAGCAACTCACTGTCCTGGGCAACTGACCCCTAACCAGCCCCACCTCAGGGACCAACCACACTTTGAGAGATATCCTGAAGAGGTTAGCCAGCAGAAGCTGTATCCTCCAAAAGCCATGTTGCTAAGCTTGGAAGCAGATAAGCCTCCTGTCAGACACTAGCCCACAGGCCCAGAGACAGACAGTTCATGTGGAGGGTCCATTGGACCACACCCAGGTCTCAAGTGGTACATAAAGCCCACACATCAATCAGTGTTCTGGCCAAGTATAAGACAGCAGCAGAGGCCCTAAGCTGAAATATCAAGAAGTTCAGAGGTCAAGGCAAGATAGAATAAAAAAAAAAAAAAAAATCCCAAGTTTAAAGCCTCCATAGGGCCTCCCCGTTACCTCACAGATGGGAAGACTAGACCTCAGATGCTGTGGGGAACTCACTCATGGCCAAGAGGTCAGTTGAGGGGAAACGAGGACCCGACCCCAATCAGGCTAGTGTATGGACTCCTGAGGCAAGGAAGAGAGAAGGTAAACCTTAGAAGCAACCCGCTCAGGGCAGCAGCAGCAGATGCCACAGGGTGGCCATCAACCTGTTTCCCTGGGCGTGGAGACGGCTCAGCAAGAACTCCACAGGGATGACAAACACGGTCATGTTTCCAGCACCCAGAAATTGTCAGGGCTTCCTGGTCCAAAGCAGACGATTAACAGCATCTAGCAAATGTTTTCAGGTGAAATGTCTCTAACACCAGGACACAAACAAAAGTAAACACCATGCAATGAACAAAATACGGTGACCCGTGTCCTTCTTGAGCTCACACAGATACATTTCAGAAAAGCCTCGGAGTCAGAGTAGTGAAGACAAAAAGTAGCACTTTCACCACCATGGCCACTGAGCTAGAAAGCAGTCAGGAGCAAGCACTACAGTAAAGGCAGCCCTGCAGTGAGAGCCAAGCACCCCATCCTGCTTCCTTCAAGAAGAAGGGGCAAGGCTGGAGTGCCTACAATGTAGGTAGCACCGAGCACCTGCAAAGGCTGTGTGAAGGGCGAGGAAGGCACAGCTTACGTGACAACTCCGACTATCTTACCCTAAGCCCTTTCCCAGCCCTGAGCCTCAGTTGCTTGAAGCCAGTGACTAGTTAGGTATGACATGGGAATGTGTTTGGCACCTGGAAAGAGGACTCAGCTTTCTCACTGCTGGTACTGTAGGGATCTTGATGTGATGGCCAGAACTGTTGCAGCCGTCTTGCCAGCATCATGACAAATCAGTGATAAGTAGATAGGGATGTGGAGCAGGAGACCTGCATGCTATCGACAAACTGAACCAATCAACCCTGGAACTGCTTCATCTTCTTTCTTGCACTGCTGTCCAACCCTTTCTTTTCTTAAGCCCCATTGTGTACTCAGAGTCAAATGTAGCCTGCCATCTTGTAACACCATCTGAAAGTACTGACCCCACCCACTCACCTACTCATCTCAGGCTAGGCTCTGCTAATCTGAGGATTAGCCTAGGAAGGTCACTAAGTCTTAGGAGGAGTGGCATCCTCTAATGGAATTCAGATGCACAATGGAGACGGTCCTTATAAGACTGGGTTCAGGAATCAAATAAAAGAAAACATCACAATTGTCTGGCATATGGTGGCTGCACTAAACTTCTTACTTCATTTTGTCATGATGTAACACACAACATGCGGATCATTTCAAGTGCTCTGGATTGCCCTGGGAATGAGGTCAGAGCAAAGGTGCAGTCTGTGTACAGACAGAGGGACTGAAATTCATGTGGGAGCCTGGGTTAAGAAAGGCAGACTAACCTGTAGGAAGAAACCTCAAGACTGTGGCAGGGCTATCGTTGGCTGCTTGTTACCAGGCTTACAGTGAGAATCAGAAGCTAAAACAGCAAAAAGACCTGAAAAATATGTACTTTGGCTAGAAAATGAGCATACTGAAAACCATGGACAAACTAACATAGCTGCTAAAAAGACTAAAGTTACTAGAAAAACCTCACTTTTCAATGGAAAAAAAGGAAGTCTACTTGAGGGCACCTCAGGAACTGGACAGATCCCATGGGCTCACAGGGATGAAAGAACAAACTACAGAAAGAATTTTCCTTGAGACAAAGCACCCCAGGATGCCCTTCTTACAGAGGCAGCCCAAACATTGTTCTTGTAAGATTCCTTTCGCTGTGTTCCACCACCCAGGCGCTCAGAGGCTGCTACCAGTCCAAGAAGACCTGGCTGCCACTCAAGCTGGCAGAACACCTTGGCATGGTCCACATGATACTAATTTTACAGGGATGCAGAAAATGAGAGCTGCAGGGTCATGGAAGCTTCCTCCAAGATTTGAAAGGAAAGACTGAGAGAGCAGGCAGTGTGTGGAAGGGCAGTATCCCCAAAAGCAAGGCCCCTGGGAGAGCAGTGTGGACCAGAGGGTGAAACCAAAGCTGCAGTAGAGATCATAATATGTTGGAGTAAGAAGAACACAGACCATCTACAAGGGAAAGCAGTGGGCACTGAATAGGGCCAGCCTAGGAGAAAAGCTCTGTGCTCTGTAATTGGTCAGGCCATAGGCACATGGCAGCCCAAGTCCTCTGGCCTTCACATCACACAGCTGTGTGTTGGTTGACAGACTTGAAACTAGGGGTTTTAACATTTGTTCTGCTGAGTTCCAGTTTTGCCTTGGCCCAATTTTTCATTGCTGTCTTCCTGTTCCTCTCTTTTGGAATAGAGATGTTTACTTGGTGCCATTGTCTACTGGAGTAAGCAATTTGTGTTTTGAATTGTATAGGGTACACAGCTAAGAATGGCCTTGAGTCAACATGCACTTTTGAACAATGTTTGAAATGTTAAGACTACACATTATTAGAGATAGGTTTAAGTCATTTTGCATTATAAGGTGGTCATAACCTTTGGGAGTCAGAAGAAGAATGTTACACTTTAAATCTGAAATGCCCTCTCAGTCTCATGATTTGAATGGTTGGCTCCCAGCTGGAGGTGCTATATTTTGGGAGGATCTGGAAATCTTAGGAGGCAGGGACTAGCTGGAGGAAGTAAGTCGTTGGGATGTGCCTCTTAAGGTTGCACCTTGTCTGAATTCTTTGTTCTGCTGTGCTTCCTGGCCACCATGAAGGAAATACTCGGCTCCCAACAGGGCGTGAACCGCTGTGCTCTACCACCATAATAATGGCGGGCTGAAACTGAGCAAAATATTCCTGTCTTCCTTCTACATCATTTGTAACAGGAACCAAACACAGCAACCAAAGACCTGGCGACAAGGTACAGATGGAGTCCTGCTGTGTTTGTGTGGGAACCATGCTTGTGACACTGCACATCAGAGGATACAGAAACCAGTGTGTCATCTGTCTACTACCATCAAAGGCACCATACTCTCGGATGGTGTACTCTGAATTGTACTCCATTGGCTGGTTTGAGGGTCTGGAGGGGCCTCCTAGGAAAGGAGTCTCCCTGCATAGAAAATACACACAGGTATAGGTGACAGCACCATGTAGTAGAATTGTGTATCACAGCTGTGTACTCAGGTTATACCAGACACACAGGCTCTACTTGCTCTCCCCCTTGTTATACAGAACATCTTGGTTCTGGAAGGCCACATAAGCAAACTCATGGGTTTTTACCAGGATGGATCAGAATGCAAAACTTGTTTCTATGATACCATTAGACCTTTGAAGAGACCATCCTAGTTATAGTTAATTCTTTGGCCAGGAATAAATAACTTTTGTGAGAAACAACTAATGCTTAAAGAAAAGTAAGGCCATACTGTGTCCACCATGTGGCTTCATTTCATTTTGTTTTTTGAGACGAGGACTCTCTAGGTAGCCCAAGATGACCTTGAATTTGAGCTCCTCCTTGGATCTCTCAAAGAGCTGAGCCTGGACACATCTATGTCTTTCATGCTTAAATATTGATCATCACCTGTTGACTTTAATAAACATCATTTATTCAGGTCATAAAACAACCTGCTTTTTGGCATCTCCGTTTCTTTTTTCTCTAGCTCTTGCCTCTCTGCTCCGGGATCTTTGGTGACCATTATCGATAATCTAGCCTGGACATCAAGTACTATGACATCCCATGCATGCCTGCATCTACACACCCATGTATCGATGTGCCCATTCTTCTACCAGTGCACTTATCCATGCGCATACCTGTCTATCTAGCCTCCCACTCAGAGGCCTACCACCTAACAACCACATACTCACCTGTCTGTCTGTCAGGTATGTGTCAAGTGCTAGCCATGCCACAGTTAGGGATTCTGTCCTTACACAACTCTGCTATGACATTCCATGCTCTCTAACTCGAAATGCAAATGAAGATGTTTGGACAAGCAAGGCAACCTGCCCAGGCTCATCCTGTTACAGAGCAGCATTAAACAGGCCTTTATCCTAAAGCCTGCAGCACCACTCTGGTGACAGGCATTCCCTTGCTTCTACACCTTTACTTCAGCCCTGACCCATGCCAAGGCATTGTCTGTAGCCATAGGTTCTGCAGTGGGTCACCTGTCAGATGACCCTGGATGTTGGAGAGGGAGGCATTCAGAATTGGGATTGCACCACAATCCCAGTGTTAGCACTCCTTTACAGAAACATACTTCGTACTAAATGTGTGGAGCTACTTGTTGCCAGGAAGATGCCCTATGGTTGGGGACACCAGCACGCAGCCAGAAAGATGCTCTACGGTTGGGAACACCAGCACGCAGCTGTGGACATGTGACTCCAGTGCTGGGGAACAGTGAATTATCTGAAATGTTTACAAAATCCAAGGATACAGATAGCTACTCAGGAACAGTAGAATATGTACTTAGTAAATTACAAAACTCTGCATCCTAAAGATAGTTTGCTTTTAAAAGAAGATAGCTTATATAAAGCTGAGCTCTGAACTCACTCTATAGTAACAAGCAGACCATGAACACTTGATGCTCCTACCTCAGGTCCCTAGTACTTGCGATGGTTTGAATATGCTTGGCCCAGGGAGTGGCACTATTAGGAAGTGTGGCCTTGTTGGACTAGTTGTGGCCTTGTAGGAAGTGTGTCACTGTGGGCATGGGCTTTAAGACCCTCATCCCTGCTCCCTGGAAGCCAGTCTTCTCCTGTTTGCCTTCAGAACAAGATGTAGAACTCTCAGCTCCTCCTACACTATGTTCCCGCCTTGGTGATAATGGACTGAACCTTTGAACCTGTAAGCCAGCCCCAATTAAATGTTGTTGTTATAAGAGTTGCCTTGGTCGTGGTGTCTGTTCACAGCAGTAAAACCCTAACTAAGAGAGTACTCAAGTTACAGGTGTGCCACTCCACAGCACAGCTCTCCTATGTGTAAGCCTGCTGGCCTGTGCGACAAGTCCAGGCTGTAAAGGTGATACTCATTGTCATGGTCCACCAAGGCTCACAGCACACTGGACTGAGAGTCTCATAAGAAAATCTGTTTTCCATGTATTGTTCACATTTCCACCAAAAGCTTTACAAGCTTCATTAACGATCATGTTTTCAGCATGTTGTCCCAAATCGGTTTTTGCCACAAATCAAAGTCACCTCTCTAGGCACAATGTCACTGACCACTGCAGCGAATCAAACTAAAGTCATGAGCCAGTTGCTGAGATTTCCCCTTCCTGAAGGATAGAGACAGGGCCTGGACAAGTGAGGACATTGGGAATCTTCATTGCTGGAATAAGCAGGTCAATCCTGCATCTGTCATTCATATCAAGTTCCCTGCAGAAGGCTCCTTGGCCTCTTTAAGCCTTTTGCTTTCATCTGCCAAGTCAGAGGGTCAACAAACACATAGCCATGAGGCCTCTGTCTCAGTTTAAATGTACTCAAACACGGGTGAGAAGTGACTGCTCACCACAAAGCTGCCAACTGCCTCTCCAAAGCTGCCAGGAAACACTTTTGACATGAACTAGCCTAGACCTGGCACACAGCTGGCTCTTACAGTCCAACCTTAGCCCCAGGTCACAAGAAATGCATAGAGAACAAAGCCTGTCATCTTCACTGTGGAGCCAACCTCTACTACTCATCCAGCCCACTTGCTTTCTTCCTCCCATTTTTCCTGGAACTGGCTAATACACACCATTCATCCACATAGGTGTGGATGTTAAGGCTTTTCTTGGATTAAAGACAACAGAATTCTCATATCATCCAGGTCTCCAAACATAAGGAAGGAAAGGGAGACACCAAAGGAGGACTTTACTAATAGAAGGTACAGTAGGCCCTCTTTCCTCTACTCTTTCTGCTCTGCAGAGCAAAGCTGTAGCTGCTGTAAGACATGCAAGGCAACACCAGGAGGAGGACAGCAAGAGGCTGGACAGAGGGTCCTTGGGTTATTCCTGGGCTTTAAGCCTTACCTGTCTCAGATGTAAAGCCGGAGAGGCCACAGCAGTAAATACCAGCTTAGAAGACCCAGAAATGCCTTATGGAAACCTGTATACCTCTATAAATGTGCATATAAGCCAGAAAACTTTTAGGTAGCAACCACTCCATTTCCATCTCAGGAGAAAAGCTCTAAATGGAAACAGAAACTCTCATACTCACCTGGCTGGTAGGAGGCACCATTATCCCTCTGGGTAGAGTCTAAGATGTGAGGCCTTAAATAAATATAGCCTCGAATGGCTCACAGACCCCAATGTAGAACATAGAAACATAGGCACCTAGAAAGACCAGGGTGAAAAAGCCTTCAGAATCCAAGGTTCCTCCAGTTCTTAGGCTTAAACTCCAAGAGGAATAGTATTGGGTAAGAAATAGCAACTGGGATATAAGAAGGCATGGGAACCTCACGTGCATTGACAATATGAGAGAAGCTGAGCTGAACATCACATGTCATGTCTCCATTCTGTGACATTCTAGAAAAAACAAAGCTGAGCAAATAGTGACAAGGCAAGAAGATAGAGGGTTACCAGAAGAACAAGAAGAGAACAGAGAAAACAAGATGAACACTGGGCCTTGAGAGCAGTGGACAACCCTGCAGGAGCCCCAACACTGTGCATCTGTCTGAACCACAAGGTCCAACATAAGGGCAAGCCTTGTGCACTGTGGAATTTGGGGATACAATGCAACATGCACAGCCAGGAAGTGCTGCCTGGGTTGCTGCTGAGGGAGCCAGGCTAACGCTTATTTCAAGTCTCTGCTGTTCTGGAGATCAAATTCAGGGCCTGCTAACACGTGCTCTACCAGAGTTAAAGCTCTGCCATTTTAACTTCTGATTTTGAATCAGGGGCTCACTAAGTTGTCCTTTCTGACCTTATACACACTCTTTAATCATGAAAGCCTTAAAATTACAATTTTCCTGCCTAAGCATCTTGATTAGCTGGATTCCAGGACTGTGTAAAGTCTTTTTTTTTTTTTTTAAATGAAACTCTCTTGTGGGAAAAGATACAGGGTGGTGGGATGGCAGGGTGTTAGGAAAATAAATAATAAAAACATTTTTTTCAAAAATGTAATAAACGCTAAACACTAATACGTATGCTAATTAAAAATGAGTTGGGGGTGGGGGGAGGATCTGGGATTGGAAGAGGGGATAAATATGATTAAAATATGTATAAAATTCTCAGTGAATAAATAAAAACATTAAAGAAGAAATCAAGAAGAGTATAAAGCAAGTGCATTGTGCAATCCCATACTAAAAAGATGAAAAGACAGCAGGTGCCACGGCAGGAGAAACACTTCCAAACTGCATCCCGTTTTGAGAAAGGGACCTAAACCTGAAAGAAACGACTCCTGTGAGCACTGGTCATGACCTTCAGGACGTGCTGCATCTCTAAAACAGGTTTTGCTCCTTCACAGGCGGAACCTTGTGTAAGAGCCATCACCCGAAGGAAGTCCTGGGTGGACCCTAGCAGAGGTGGCACCAGCCTCTCTGCTTTCCACATGACAGAACTACTGATGGCCACAGAGCTGAAGGCAACAGGACGTGGAGCTGAGTGAGCAGATGCAGGCAGGGAGGCCGCCATCCCTTCATCGGGGTCCGCACACCCCGCAGACCCTCACACTCAGGCCTCCCCAGGGTTCAGCTAATGATTATAAATGGCAAAGGATCTCCAATTTAATTGCAGAAGGTAATGATGCAGTGAGCATAAGATTAAATTTACCACACAAGGCAATATCCTCAAACAATAGACGAAGAGAAGCCAGTATGAGGAGGCTGCAATCGATGGGAAGGTTTCTGTATTAAATACCACGGCACTGGGTCACAAAGGGGTATTGACAGAACTGCTGACAGCAGATAAAAAAGGGGGAGAGAAAACTAAATTGGTCTCTGCAGAAAATAAGTTACAGATTAATCACCCCGACATGAAATGCTTTAGCGATGACTTTGGGGTGTGAAGATGTGTTTACCATCTGACCACAGCACAGAGCAGCAAAGGGCAAGTGGAGCCTTCTCAACTCCATAGGGTGACCCCTTGGGCCTCTGCTGGGCACACCCCTGCCAGTGCTTGGGGAGGTTGTGCTAGGTCTTCCCCAGCCTCACAGCAAAGCCCGCTAGGGGAGGAGTATCCTTCTTCTCCTGAAAACTGTCACAGCTAACATACAGCTGAAGAAGGAATTAGAGCGCTGGCCAACTACAGCCCAGCCCCCACCCCCACCCCGGACCTAAGGGTGGAGGCTGTGAGTGTGCTCCCACTGTTGGGCCTGTCCACAAGCTAGCCCAGGTACTAACTCTCCTGTCTGACCTTTTACCATAAACACTCCTGTGGATTTGGGGTTATCACACAGAATGTGGTGATTTGTCTTTTTTAAATAATTTGTTTCCCTTAAATACCTTCAGTGCTTTAGGAAAACAGGCCGACTCAAATTTTAGACAGTGTGGCCCGAGTTTTTAAGCATTAAAAACTCATTACTCTAAGAAGTTTAGCCTCTGCCTCATATCAACAATGATGCACCATCGCCCATGTTCTTTCTCTTTAACCCTAGGGCCATTATTAATACTGGAAGGTAACAAGTCAGCAGAGAGCTCAGTAAGTGTCATTGGAACAGATAAACATAAGTCACAGCCACCTGAGGAACCCACAGCTCTGATGCTGTGAAGGTGACCATGCGGTCCCTGGGGACATGTAAGGTGACCATGCGGTCTCTGGGGACATGTCAGGGTTCCAGAGTTTCCTTCTTTCTCCAGTTGATACTTTGACAACACATATAATGAAGTTATGAATGCCTGTGAACATACACTTTAAAAAAGAAAGATTTAAGGAACCAAACATGAGAAACACACACAATACTTAACTCTACAGAATACTCAAAATGAGTATCTGAAAACCAACTGACTCCCAAGAAAGTGCTAGAATTTATTTTAAACTTAAAGATAGCAAGCAATGTGAAATTAAGCTTGCATAAATGTCCTTCCCCAGAGTGTGATTTTCTTTTAAGAGAACACTCTGGAACCTGAAGCTATCCTCAGTGAGCCTCAGTACCACTCACAGTGCTTTCAACTTATACCCATAAGGCCTAGCACTCAGTTCTTGGCTTGATGCCTCCATACCTGCATCATTCCCTATGTGATAATTAATTTCAAAATTCCAAATGTGAGGATAAGGAAGTGTATTCTGGATTCAGCCATAAAGTGCATTTCCAAAGATCACCCAGTGAGAGCTTCTTCCTTCTTACTCACCACAGCCTGGCTTGAGCTGGGCTGGAGGTCCCACAGCAGGATGTGGCTGTCAGCCAGGGAAATGACCTTCTTCCCATCCCCCATTGGTTCCCACACGACACTAAAGAAAAACAAATGCCAAATATTAATGTGACCCATGGGGACTTGCAAGGCTATAGCCCACAGCTTTTACACACACCCCCTCACCCTTCTACAAGCTCTTTCCTGACCCAAAGCCTTTAGTGTTCAGTAACACTGGCACCTAATATCATATGTCAGAGACACTTACATTGTCTCAGTGTTCCCAAAGTTATATGTCAAAGCTGTGACCTAGCATGAGAGACACAATTAAGGCTGGAGATCATGAGGGTAGACTCTCTTGATGAGACCTAAGTCCCGTAAGAGGAGAGAGCGGAATTTGCAGTCCTTGTCACTCTGTCTACCATGTGAGGACTGCCAAGAAGGCAACCACATAGGTCAAAAACAAAACAATAAATGTCACCAAGAATTAAATCGGCCAGTACCAGAATGTTGGCCTTCCAGCCTCACCAGCCACAAGATGACTCCAATGTTCACACTAAACAGCTCACTAGTAGCTTAGGCATAAACAGCTGGCCCAGGAGGACAGGCAGCTGGAGAAGGCACAGGGAGAAGTTGATTTCACATGTCTTCGGTGGGGCAAAGGCAAGACCTTGTAGGGTTCAGTAAGGCAGAGCTGAGAACTGCACCTATACTCTAGGTTCTGGTGGGCCATCTACCTGTGACAGAAACTATTTCCCTGTCTGAGCCAATCCCAGCCAATGTCCCTGCCGTTGCAACCCAACTACTCTCAAAAAGGATCTGAAGGGTTAACTGTAGTGAGAATTTTGGTTTCTTTAAAAACATAAAAATGTTATGTAAATACGTTTTTGTCTTAATCCTGGGTGTGGGTATGTGGCAGCTTCATATTATCCATAGCAGCTTTGATTCGTCTTGTGCTCTGGCAAGGGCATGATTTTGCCAGCTGAAGATAGTTTACGCTTGAAATTCTGGGGACCCTTGAGAGGGTATAAAAATGCCAGAGTTCAGAGCAGCTGCAGTTTGTTAAGTGGCCATGAGAAATGAGAAAAGAAGAAACTGAATATCCTAATGACTAAGACCAACATGGTCCCATAATATTGACGCTCCCTTCCCCCTCTTAACCTTTTTTCTCTTATACCTAGTGTTGGGAGGTAGGGGTTGGAAGGAAGAAGGGTGGGGGAGGGAGGCAGATAAGAAACCAAATAAAGTAGCAAAAAATACGGTTATGGTAACAAAAGGCAACCATCTCAGAGAGCTGGGGTGGGTATGAGCAAGGCACACATCCTCCACATCCTCTTCGGCACCTGTTTTGTTGATCCTTGCCATGCTGACTGGCGTAAGATAGAATCTAAAGTTGTTCTAACTTGCCATTCCCTAATTGCTAGGGACAATGAACATTTTTGGAAATGTTTCTTAGACATTTTTACTTCTTTTGAGACCCTCTGTTCAGATCTGTAGCATATTTTTTTTGAGTGCAAAACAAAACAAAACATCCTCCCAATAGATCAAAGACAAACTGTGAGACCTGAAGCACTGAGACTGCCAGAAGAGAACGCAGGCAGCACCCGTCCACCCAACAGGACACAGTGGTAGGAAAGGATTCCATGTGCCCAGGAACTGAGGCCAATGACTGGCAAGTGGGACTTCATAGAACTAAAAGGTAGATCAATCAACTGAGATGATGCTGAAGATAAGAAAAGGAAGAGGAAGAATACAGAATGGGAGACTCTTTGCCAGCTATACATCTGACAGAGAGTCAATATCCAGACTACATAAAAATCTCAGAAGTTTAAAAAAAAGAAGAAAGAAACTGGAGTTAGAGGGAGTTGGGGATCTAAACAGAGTTCTTAAACAAGAAAGAAAATGCTAAGAAATATCTCAAAAAATATGCTCATCATCTCTCGCAAACCAAAGCAACTTAGAGATTCCATGTTACGCAGTCAAAACGGAAAGATGAACAAACAACCGAGCACAAATGCTGGAGAAGATGTGGAAAAATAGGAAATCCTCATCCACTGTAGGTATGATTACAAACTGGTCAGCTACTCTACAAATCAGTGTGGATTCCCTCAAGGAAAATCTATTTTAGCCTAAACCCAGCTACAGCATTCCTCAGCACATGGCCAAAGGGCCCCACAACGTGCCCTACAAATAATTCTTCAGCCATGTTCACTGCCACAACACCTGGAAAGTGGAAACTACCTACATGTCTTTCAACTGAGGAGCGTGATGAAACTGTGGTGCACATACAGATGGACTACTATTCAGATATTTACACTATGATTCACAACGGTAGCAAAGGACACTCATGAAGCAGCAATGAAAATAATTGATGGGGGGATCACCACAACGTGAGAAAATGTATTAAAGGTCACAGCGTTAAAAAGGTTGAGAAGCCCCACTGGTTTCAGGAACTGGCTGTTATGGGCTCTTCTCTGAGATCCCTGATGTCACTAGCCCTGGGGAGCTGGCTGGGTGTTTAGTTCTAGGCGTGATTCCCTTTTGTTGAGTGGAGCTTATTTACAACTAGAGAGCTGTTGTTGATTCCCAAAGTGTGCAAGCCACTAGCGCACCCTGAGGGTTAGTGTGCCACACTGACTGCTGCTTTAGCTCATACGTATCATGTCCGAATCCGGTAGACCACTGGTTGCTTCACTCTCTTGGAAGCTTGCACAGAACTTTCTGATACCACGAAACTAGTCCTCAATAAATGAAATGGCAGGAGGAAAGTCCTGAGATAGTGTTGAGTGGGGGGACCAGGGACATAAAATAAAGAAGACAAAACAATAGCTAAGATCAGGGGTTCTTGCATAAGCTGATGCCAGTTTACTAAGAAGTACAGCGGCTTGTAAACTGTTTGCAGGGGGAAATGACCAAGATCAGTAGAGAGCTAAGTCAGACAAGACTGGCAAAGAGAACACAGGATACCTCAGATGCAGATGCCTTAGGACTGATAACCACAGCTCAGGGGGAAGAGATGGCTCCCCAGAAACCTTGACCCCTCTGAGCCACTGGCTAGAGTGTCAGACAAGCCTTGCCAAGTCCACTCATGGACAAGGACACAAAAATAAAGCTCCCTTTGTTTTCTTGGTTATCAAACTCAATGTGATTTTTTCTTGGTCCACCCATTTACTTACAAGGTTTATGGTTTCGTTTTTCTTTACATGTGAAGAGTATCTGTGATTCCTGATGGTCTTGGGTGATTCCTGCGAAGGGTCATGTGACACCCCCAGGGGTCGAGACCCACAGGTTGAGAACTACAGCACTATACCATAAACTACACTCTATTTATTTTTATAGGCATGGGTAAGCATAGGTCGTATCTATGTACACCCTGGGCTATCTGTATCTATAGTATCTATACACCTACAGTAGTATCTACAGCATCTAGACCCCCTCTTATCAAAAATCATCTCCTTCTAACAGATGAAGATCACTGCAGAACACTACAGCTGATAAAAGTGCAGAGATCAAGTGAGTATGAGGTGCCCAGGCCCAGCTGACAGATAAGCAACATCATTCTGGAACCTAAGGATCATAGCGGAAGCTGGGATGGAAAGAGTCTCAGAGCCAGAGGAACAGGAAGTTTGGTGTGGGATGTTATCTTCTAGATATGTCTTTGAAGTTACACCCAAGAAATCTTACCAATTCAGGTTAGCCTTGAGGTGGCCTCTCTTCCTCTGAGTTGGTTCCTATCCACGGAGACATGAGCAGGGAGCTTCTTCCAGTTGTCATGCCTTTTCTGCCACAATAGACTATATCCCCTCAGACCATGAGCCCAAATGAATCCTCCCTCCTTTATTTTGTTTCTGTCAGATATCTGGTCACAGCAATGAGAAAGATCACCTATACCCAGAAAACCAGCTATGCACATCCCACGCCATCCTAACCAGAAGCACAGGACCTTGTGATCAGGACACTGCTCCTGCTATCACAAGCCTTCAATGGCACCTTTCCCCTGACTAACATAATGGCCATGTACTGTCCCACCTCGCCTCCTCATCTGCAGATCTGTCAGTCTCTAAGACAAAGCTCACATTTCTCAGTATTTTGAACAGAGGAGAAGATAAGATGATTTTCAAGTGACTGTAAAAGTAACTTTTATGTCAAAAAAAGAGAAATATATTCTAATTTGAAAAGAAGCCTCACATGCTTAAGGCTCATAGGAGGCAACATTCATTTGCTTTAGAAAATAACCTGGTTTTGAGTTATTACAGCCATTTGCAAAAGCTTCATATCCCAGACCCAAGTTCTCTGTGACTTGTTTCTGAAGATCACAATGAATATAAAACTTACAGACAGCATCTGTGAAGCCTGGAAGGGACAGGTAGGCAAGACATGATATTTGCCAAATTCAGAGAAACTCATCCCTACTCATCTCCCCTACTGGGGAGGTAACTCTTGTGACTTGCTGAAAGCAGGTAATTAAAGCCCTGGAGACTTTGATGGACACAGACTCTTAGGCCCTTATCCAAATGGTCCACTCCCATTCCCAGTTGTAAATTGCAGTGCAGTCTTATGCTGACATCAAAGCTCACACACATTCTGCTCATATGCCTTGCCAACTGCATTCCTGGCAATGTTGCTTCTTCACATGGACCTCCTAGGTACCAGATGCAGCCCTCTGCCACACCGCCCCTCTGTCAGCAGTGTTATCTGTTGGTTGTTTGGGAGCAATCTTGTATGTCTATCATTCTTAAACTCCACAGGCAAAACTAAGCTTGTTGAATTTTATCTTTTAAGAACCATGAACTGTCATCATATGTTATGGAAATACTGCCCGGTCAGTTTTAGTTCAGTGCAACTCTCAACATGAAGTCCGCTACAACAATATTGCTGTAACAGGATACATGCCAGACATTGCATGCCACTACTACCTTATGCAAGATACTGCATGTCACCACCTGTCTCCTGCCAGGCACTGGATATCACCACCTGCCGTGTGCTGGGTGCTACATGTGGTCTCTTTCCTTAATGTAGATACCACTACACACTCAACGGAGACACGTGTCACTATAAACTTAAAGCAGATACCACTACACACTTAACATGGATACTCACCACTACAAAATTCCCTCTTACAAGTTCCTTGCTGTGTGATTCCACTGTCACTTATCTAGAGACATTTATTTCCCTTAAAAGTGTTGACTTGTTCTGTTAAGCCTGGTGGTTGGAAACCACCTGGAGTGTGCTCTCCTGCCCCCTCCTCTCATCCTGCTGCCTTCAGGGGCTTAGCACAAAGACTTGCTGTGTGTTTGTGGCTCTGGCTTCCCTGATTTTCACCAGGATTTGCTAATGACAGCTCAGCTGACCATCTTTACTCCTCCCATGTCCCCCTGCCAGCACTGCCCTCTCTCCTTGGTCAGTGAGCTTGGAAAACATAACCACCCACATCTAACAACTCTTGTTAACAAAGTAATAAGCCACCCTGAGTGGGCACTAAAGGAGCTCTCCTCTGGGCATTAAGTTCAAGGTGGCACCAGTCTTGGTGACATTTCATTGAATTGTGGTGTTAACTTATTCTGCACACAAAGTCAAATGCCCAAGTTAAAAAACATGAAGTTAGAAAAGTTGGCATCCCTCACATTCTCTCCTGGGATGACACATTTCTTGGGTTACATGCTCTCTAGGTCACCTCTAACATGCAGGGTACAAATAGCACATTACAAGGTTCCTGGAGGATTGCCACCAGCCATTGGTATCACTGTGTAACCTCTGTTCTTTCTTAAAATTATCCTGGTCGTTCTAAGTCAAACACACACACACATTTCTATCTGCAGGCTTCACAGAAGTCAGTTACATAGATTTCTGTGATTTTTTTTCATATTTTTTAATTTTAATTTTATGTGCATGGGTGTTTTACCTGCATGTATGTCTATGTACCACATGAGTGCCTGGTAGCCATGAAGGCCAGAAATGGACAAAGATAACAGATCCCCTGGACCTGGAGTTATAGATAGTTACAAACTGCCATGTAAGAACTGGGAATCAAACCCAAGTCCTCTGCACAAACAGTAAATGCTTTTAACCACTGACCTATCTCTCCAGCCCCAGGATTTCTGAGCTTTTAAAATTTGGTTACTACTGTATGACAGTTCTGGGCTTTTTTCCAATTTTTCACACAACTTATCTGTATAGTAAAGCAGTAGGTATCTTAGAGATAACATCTTGGTACCCATGAGGATCAAATCAGTTCTCAGAACTGCAATTTCAGGTTCAACAGACAGATGTGCTCGCAGACTCTTCCCACAGAGGTACTTCCTGAGTTTTGGTCATAAATGTGATCCTGGCCATTCTGTTAAGAACTCCCAATCCCCCACCAAAGCATATGTGCTGCTTTGATTTACATTTCCTTGACAACGAGGTAGCTTGTACATCCTGTAAAGTGTGACTGGCTGCCTCCAGTTCTCTTGTGAATACCCTGTTCTTTATGACATGGTCTCTAAAAGGCACCCTTCACAGGAGCTTGCTGACTTGTGAGGATTCACTCTCTATCAGTGTTTCACTGGAACAAACTCTCAGTGAGCAGAGGCCTGAATGGGTGAAGAATTACAGGACCAGCGCAAGCACCAGTCTTCCTTTTAGAACTTAAATCTAATCAACTATAAAATAAAAACCATAACATTAAGCAAAATCCATAATTCGTTCAACAACAATTTGACAATATCAAAGTTAAGAGTTGCCGTGTCAAGCCGATTGAGAAGGTATTATCAAGCCTCCCCCACAAGAGCTGGACAGTAAACAGTATGGACCAGAAGAGCAGTGTGGCTTCTAGACCAGCAGAGTGCTCCCTGATGCACAAAAGCAGACAGAGGCGACACAGGACCAAACCTTGGCAGCACAATGCAATAAGACTTTATTTACTCAAGGGTCCCAGTGAGTGGGAGGTGAATGTGGCCTACATTATTGCCAAAGGAAAAGGATTAGCAGGGATACAGAGTTCTTCATCTGTTCAGAGTGACTCACTGTGCTGAGTCTCCTCAGTAAAATACCCAAGTCATCCACTTAATGTCAACTCATGCTACTGCTCTGCTCCAAACATGTGGGCACCTTCCACATGATCATCCTTGCAATCTTTAAGAGCAGGCATGGAACCCTCAGAGACATGGCAAAGCTCTTTCATGTATTAAGGACAAGCACCTGGGAAGAGAGAATATGCCGCAGTCTTGGCTGTCAGGTCACATGGCCAACCTCTACAGATTATACCACAGAGTATCAACCCAGGAGTTCAGAGAAAATCAAAATGGCCCAGGGTTTGGCCAGAAAAGCCCAGGGAGGGGGCTGCTGGCATCCTGACAGAAGGAGAAATCTAATGCTCAACCTGCTCATTCTGTGTCCTGTGACTCCGCCTGTCCCCAGCCTCCCTGTGAAAGCACAGTGCTCCAACCCTGTATGACAAGCATCTGCATTCGCGTTCCAGCCGTTCCCAGACACCACTGTAGCCTCTTCCCTGTCCTGGGCTCACAGCACTCTCACTTCCAACAAAAGGCAACCTTTCCTGGGTGTAGGACTCAGCAGAGAGAAGACAGACACCTTGTAGCCAAAAGCCACATCTTTGATGACAGAGTGCAAGTCCCAGGGTTTACTAGGTCACAGGTAGAAGATGTTCACGAAAGAGCTTTCTATTTTCAAACAAAACTGAGTAAGAAACTTCAATCAAAGTCGGTTTTATGGATCTGCAAGTCACAAATGATTCATATTAGCAACCTAGAAGCTGAGGTGCAAGCCTACAAGCAAAAATCTCCCAGAAACAGTAAACTGAGGCTACAAAAAATAAATAAATAAATAAATAAATAAATAAATAAATAAATAAAAATAAAGCCGGCATGGTGGTGCACACCTTTAACTCCAGTACTCTAGAGGCAAAGACAGGAGGAGCATTGTGAGTTAGAGGAAGTTTGATGGAGCTGCAGATGTGGTGTGAGCAAGGGAGTGCAGGTCACATGACATCTGCAGTCTGGATGCAGGGACAAATGCTGGTGCTCAGCTCACTCTCTCCTTTCTGGTCAGTTCAGGACCCCAGTCCCTGAGATGGTGGTTCCTTTGGTTGTGGTAAGTGCTCTTCAGCTAATGCTTGATGTGGACCCTACATGTGTTCACGGCCCATACAGAGTCTGGGCACTAAACGTGGGCTTACACATGGCATCCGTTCAGACGGTAGCAGCAGCAACTTTGGCCACTAAAAGCATCCTTGGAAAACACACCCATGCACCCACATACGCACAAGGCACATGCGCCAACAACCAAAACTTGATGTGACTTCCTGGTATTTCAAAGGTGTCTGCGGTGGGCTGAGGCCTTCAGATTCTTGCCTTACAACTGTCTGTCTCTCCTGTTCAAAAGCACAGAAAACCCTTGGGGCCCTGCAACTAATGTTCTCAGGTAGGGTCCAAAGTGGACTAGTCATGTCAACTCTAAAACATGGCAACGTTGTAAGTAAAGATTTAACATGTTTCCTAAAGATTGAACAATTTTAAGGTGTGGATTATAGGTTGACCAAAAATAACAGAAATTCTTCATTTGGGCAATAGCTCCTTCCCCATTACTAAATGTTGGCCAGCACTAGGATTTGGTCCTATGTAAATGTAAAGGGCTTGGAATGAAGAATGCCTTTATCAAGCATTACCCACAACGGACTCCCACGTGTTATCTGATGGCCGGAGTCCCAACTCTGTGTGCTTACCATGACCCTTAGGTTAGAGCTCAGCAGAGGATGGTATGCCTTGTAATTAGGGCCAACTCACATTCATGTCCCACAAACACTGTCAGTGTTCCAAACATTTCCACATCAAGCATTAGCTGAAGAGCACTTACCACAACCAAAGGAACCACCATCTCAGGGACTGGGGTCCTGAACTGACCAGAAAGGAGAGAGTGAGCTGAGTACCAGCATTCGTCCCTGCATCCAGACTGCAGATGTCATGTGACCTGCACTCCCTTGCTGACATCACATCTGCAGCTCCATCATGCTTTCACTCAAACTAGGAGCCCAAACAAACCCTTCCATCCCCAGATTACTATTGTCAGATATTTTGTTAATGAATACAACTCTGTTTATACAACTACACCAAAAAATTCCACAGAGAATGGTTTTAAGGGGGAAAGTCAGGAACAGAGGCCAAGCATTCAACTCTTGGCTCAATAAAATACAGACACTCAGCTTAGCTGTGTTTTGCTTTCCTGTACACATGAAGTCCTGGATCAGAGAGTCACCTTCCCAGTACTTGGCTTAGGGTTTCTGGCAGTCATTCATCCTACGCCAGGCAGGTGCCAACCCATGGTCCCAGGTGCTCCAATGCACACCAACTATGCCAGTCTTTTTAAAGGCAAATTGGAGGAAGCAACCAACTATCCCATCAGAACTGAGAAAGATCCTGGACATTTCCTTGCAGGACAAGGCCAAAGTGGGCTTAAAGATCAGGAAGGAGAGATCAAGGATGTTCTAAGAGGAAAACCAGAAGCACCACACACAAGATCCATCTCATCCTAGTCAAGGTCACAGTGCAGCTTCTTGCTGCCACCACCATAGCCCCAGCCCCAGGAAGGCAGCATAGGAAAAAACTAAAAGCTGGGACGTTTCAGAGTCAGGCTTCTCAGAGTCTTTGACAGTAGACTCCCAGAAAATATTGTAAGAAATTTTGACAGCTCACCAATTAAAATCTGTACGTAAAATAAACATATCACCACACAGGCAACACACAGAAGGCAGACAAAGGAAAGCTGCCATCACACAAAACACGTCCCATGTAGAGCCGTGTCCCTTGACAGTTACCCTTGAGGTAACTGTGGTTCCTACAGTTCACATGGAGTAGGCAGGCATCCCACAGAGAACACACTGTGCCCACAGGCTTTCCCTCCACTGTTGTCAGTCATGTCTCTGCTGGGAGGATGCTGGAAGTGATGACAACTCTTACTTCCCAGTTTGTTCTTACCCTATAACATGTACTTGCAAAAGACACAAGGAGAAAAAAAATTTTGTTTCCTGCAAGCAGCATGGAGCTGCACCATTGGGCACGGCTGGCAGAGTTTCTCCGGAGTTACAGCACTAATGGCCTTTATCTCTGTTGTTGTTTTATAGTTACTCTCCTCTGGCCATCATATTTGTGATAGCTGTAGTACACAAAATCCAATAAAAAGGGAAATCCCATCTTCTTGTATATCGTCACTATGAAACCAGTGCTATAAATAGGGGAAACAGCCTATGGTTCCTACCATCCTTTCCACTCCAAACTAAATTTTATTTATTTATTGTTCATAAAAACCACCTACTTTTTTATCACACTCTACCAAAAAATGAAGACATAAACAATATTAACAAGTCAAGAATAGAGTAGCACACAGCCAGTACAAATGTGGTCTGACCCTATATAACTCTGATGCAAAAATCACAAGCAAGGGCTGACTGTAAGTAAGTCCAATAAAGTTATAGCTGAGGTCTTTGAAAAAGTCACCAAGAGCCACAGGAACAGGATGATGGCCCCAATTCAACAAGGTTCATATTCAAACAAAAACACACTCTTCTTTAAGTATGTGAGCCTAGTATTCTCCATCAGCACCTAGGGAAGGGACAGTTCCACCACCACCAGGAAACTCTCAAGGCAAGCCCAACAAAACTTACACTGGCATTCTCCATGCATGTGCCTCCTCATTTCCCTTGATCACAGAAGTGCAGGGCATCTAACAAGAGGGCAGAGCAATCCACACAGGTCCCACTGCATGAGAAGCAATGGTCATAGCTGCCAGGTTCTCCACATATTACTTACTGAGTAGGGAAGGGCAGAGCTTAGGATAAGAAATGTTTCTTTCTATGTAAGCCAACTCTTTTAAAAATAATATTACATAAGAAATTCAATGTATTAATTTTTTCCTCAGATCACAGAACAACACTCCTGTGGCACACAGTTCTGGTTAGTAAACTTCAGACAAGTGCTATAAGGATTGAAAAGGCAGTTTTGAGAACCACACCAACAAGTCAACAAGCCCTTTTGATCTATCTGCAGCAATGCAGGACCTTTCCGCTGTAGCATAAGAAACACTTCCAGTGACAGAGTCGTGTTGATATGTTGTCTGGGAACTTTCTGACAGGTGAGCATGTAATTTCTGATGCCAGGTGACTTGGTTATTAAAAGTCTGTTTACTCTGACATCTCACTGGGACAAACTTATGGCATTATCAACTAAAAAAAACTCTACTTTCAGGCAGACAGAAAGCTAAGGGCAAACATAGCCTAGAGGTGAGGCAAAGGTGGTTATGTCAGGCGTTTTTCTCCTTTTTTGGAGTACAACATACAGTTAGCAACTTAGTAGAACTCCACAGTATGTATGTTCAACTCAACTGAGAATAGCTTTCCACCAGTGAGAACTCAAAAGAGGGCCAGAGTTTGAGTGTAACAGGGATGCTCTCCAACCCCCATTAACACTCAAGAGACACTCAAATTCCACACCTACCCTTGGATGCACTGCTGCTTGGGGTAGAACAGTGTTGAAAGATGGACAGAGCATAAAGGCCTCTATGCTGGACCCTGTTCCTGTCTTAGAGCTGAACAAGCAGAGCTGGCTTAGGTCATCTTAACACTCCACACAGGAGTCCACCCAAGAGTCAGGAAGAACACAGCAAGCACAGGTGATATTCCCCTAACTTCCAAAGACACATTACAGAACTCCAAAGACTCTTGTCCCTGGGTCTCAGCAAATTCAAACGCAGCTTTTAAATTATAGTAAATTTTGAAATAAAGAACAAGGTCATATAGGAGGACCAGAAGCCCTTCTGATCATCCAGATAAGTCCTTTTTTGTCTTCTCCTTGCTCATCTTTTTAGGAGTGACAGTTCTAGAGAAACATCTTAACACATAGGATTACCATGCCTTTAGATTTAAAATTGTTATTGGACCTCAAGCTCTGATAACAGACCTTCACTACCACTGATGGCCTCATCCAAAGCAAGACGGCCCTGGGAGCTCATCTTCCTGTGTATACAGGAAGACACAGTGACAGGAACCATCAGTGAGCTGGACAGAGGGACTTTACTCCATCAGACTCATCAGGTCTGCAGGAAATATAGGCTTTGATTTTTTGACATCGAGACTGATGGGAAGAGAATTCTGCCATTAAAAGCTGCCATTAAAAGCTGCCCAGTCTGCAGCACTTGGTAGGAGCAGCCAGAATGGACTAGCCTCCTCCCTTTCCACAGGGCACAACTGTGCACTTTCTGTTTCCATGTTCTGAGTGACACTTGATTCAGAGAAGGACCAGTAGAAACACACTCTTGAAACATTTTATTTAAGAGAAACATGAACTAAAATTTGAGGGAGGAGAATATAAACTTCTCTTTGCTGTAAATAATGATCTATACTTTCTACACTGTATTTTCAGATTTCTGTATTTGATTCTTCCCAGGAAATTCTGTCTGTGCATTGCATATTAATACTTAACTTTCCTAATCTCATGTGGGGAAAGGACAATGACACACATCCCCTTTTACAGTGTTACTGAGGAAACATCAAAGGACGGCCATAGTATCCTTTGGCATCATAGAACCGTCCTTTTCCTTGGCAAACTAAGCAACAATCTAAGAGACAAGTTTGGTATTGAGCAATGGTCAGGAATCAGTTTGTGAGTATCTGCTGAGGGACTACATTAATACTGAGATGACTCTTCTAATGTCATGGCTGATCTAACAATGACCTGCGGTGGCCACTGGCAGATCTCTGCTGTCTCAGGACCGTCAGAGCACAAACTTCTGACACCTTCCCTTAAGCAGCTTTGCAGAACTTTGGACAACCATCAACTTGCTCCTCACAATATTCACCCTATGGCAGCATCCTCTGTTTCTTCATATAAATCAAACTTGGAAAAATACTCAGGGTCACCTCCCTCTCCTCTCTCAGCACCACTGCTGCCCTTTACTTCCTAATCACCATCGTGCTATGCACACCAGCCCTCCCAGGTGTCCTGCATGCTCAGCCTGGCTGGCATTTCACTGTGATATTTACTCTATCTGTAAGGGAGGGGTCTTCGTCTCTGGCAGCTGGCTTGGGAAGCAGGGGTCAGTTGGCTGTGCAGCACCACAGTTATTCGGAATACTATCAGTGAAATAAATACCTTCTTGGGGCTGCAGGCTTAAGAAATTATGACACCAACACAAGCCAGATCCTGGATAGCTAGGAACATACCACAATGGGCTTCAATCAATTTTACATACATACTCAAAGCGTCTAGCTACTAATAAAGCAACGTCTCCTATGAAGGAGATCTGCATCACCCAAGAGAGTAGTTTGCAGAACTGTTCCATACGCTACTGGGAGGAGCGCACACAACACAACGTACTGAGGTTTCTATTGTTTTGGCTTTTCATCTGTTGGACAAAGTGCTCACTAACAAGTAGCTGGAGATCTCTTGATCACCAGAAGGAGATAGAGCGTAGCAGAATCACCTTGTTGTGGCTAATCAGCCACTAGACTGATAATAATGCTGCCACATTATGACTCTTGGTAGGTAATCATCTCCTTCCTTTCTCACAGGTCGAGTTCCTGAAAACCTCCCTTTATCAGGATCTCCAAACACGTAAAGGTGTACCAGCTAGGCATGTACAAAGTGCTAGGAAGCATTCAAGCCTGGTGGCCCAGAGTTAATACACCTACTGCATATTAAACCATCACATAGGTATCAGTCTAGCCACAAACTCAAGGAGAACTACACAAAACATAAATGGAAGATTGTTTAAAAGACCAAAAGAGATGGCTCGGTGGTTAAGAGCACTCAAATTCTATTCTCAGCTCCCACATGGTGCGTCATGTCATCTGCAGCTACAGTTTGAGTGGAGCCTCTTCTTCTACACACCATGCAGCACCAAGCACACATGTGGAACAAAGGCATATATGAAGGCAAAACACTGGAAGTCTTCTCTGATGAGGTGAAGCATTCCCAACAGCTGAGGCAACAGCCAGATTCCCAGTGATGACAGCTGCTTCTGCTCCTGCGGCAGCGAGGCCACAAACCCAACAGTCCTGTAAGGGGTCAGCAAGCCTGTGCACTCTGCTTCACTCCCCAGGCTGTAGGACACTGGCAGATCTTTCCACAGGATCAGTGAAGAAACGGCCCTGGCTCCCTGACAAGGTGTCTCTGTCTCACTCATGGGACAGCTCTACCTGACTACACTAGTCATTCATTTAGTAGCCTGGGCCTAGTGCTGTCCATGGTGCTGACGACACAGCCTTGCCCCCGACCAGACTTAGGAAGAGTGAGGACAAGAGCCCAGGACCATTTGCCTCTTTTAGAAGAAAATCTGATGGGCCGCATGCTGCAAGCCTTTCCTACCAGGAGAAAGACTCATCTCTGCTCTGCATCCAACCCCTCTTTGCTAGAGGGACAAAAACAGGTGATCAGACTGTTCAGGGACAAGCTGTTCTGCTGAGATGGCCTCAAGGAGTGAGGTCCCTGACTTGTTCTCTTAGAGGAGGGTCAGACACACTTCTGACCTGTAGGGCACAAGCAGCAGCAGAGACAATACTGGGATAGCGGGACCTGAATTCCCACATCTAAGCACAGGTTGTCTGTGAAACTTCCAGAGATAGTGGAGTCACTAGTGTTCTGCTGTCATGCGTTACCATAGGAACACAAGTGAAGGGTGCACAGAGTTCCCAGGTCGTTTCTATAACTGCTAGTGGGACTGTAATTACTTTCAAGTAAAACACTTAAAACAAGCAAATGTGAGAAAAGTGTGCAAGGATGCACTGAAAACCAAAAAGAGAGTGAGCTATTTTGAACAATAACACCAAGGTCAAACTCAAGAGCACTCCAGATGAATCTGAGGACAGCTAGCCACCACACGCCATTGTAGCGTGTTCACAGGCAGAAGGCAACTGGGCAAGCACTTTAATACCCAGTTTCCTACAGAGCACACAGGTGTGCCACGCCCTTCTGAGTAGTGTATGACTGGAGTACTTGCATGCTAGAAGTCAAGGAAGACACCTTCAGGTGTCTCGTCCCCAGGTAAGCTGGAAACCTTCTGGATAGGACTGACCCGCTCTAAGTGACAGCTCACCTGCCAAAGCTCCCTAGTGATGCTGTGCCTCTAGAGACACGTATATACGTGACAATCATGGCCACACACCAAGGTCTGCTTGATCTGGTAACACAATCACTGTGGCATGAACTCTGCAAGAGAGTCTATAACACGCAGACTCTGTACTCAAGCAGCAGAGTGAGAGCATACAAGTGTTCACGCCTGCAGATTAACAACGCACTGGCTTCCCCTTGCCTGTGAAACTCGGTGATGTCAGTACATAGAGCACCTCTGGACAAGCAAACAGCTACTGACCAAGTAGAAACAGCAGCCATGCAAACAAATCCCCAAGGGCTAGCACTGAAGCCACAAGAGTGCCACATAGCTTGACTGTGACAGACAGTGATAGACTGGTCCCACTTCCAAATTGGTGTCCAGTTCCGAATGCTATCTCCAGGTGAGTCCTCTAGCAAACATGACTCACCGCTTCCTGTTGGGGCACAGTATACGCTCATGACAGCCAGGGTATGTTACAGACCCATGGCAGGCTGTTGTGCTCAGGGTGTCCCCTAAGGACCATGACTCCTTAAAATTAGGTCCCTTGACATTCATCCCTCATCCTTGAACCCCGACAGAGTGTGTGCAACAGCTGGTTAATATAGTTTGCTGAGTTGAAATTATTTAATGTGGTCAGCTGACCGCTTACAGGGGACCCATGTCTCCTCATAGAAATGTACACGTGGCATGGGCAATCGCACTGAAGTGTATGGTACCAAGTAAAGAGACGATTCTTGGTGAGAACAGACATGCAGTGATCTGAAGCTATGGCCCCTTGTATGAAGGGCCTGGGTAGATAAGGCCAACGTCTAACCACATAGAGAGGAAATGCCCAGGAGCTCCACAAATGGTAGTCACATTTCTTCATCTCCACACATGCCACAGGATTGACAGGAAATAAAAGGAAAGGACAGAAAGATGGAGGGACCTGGGGACATTGCCATGCATATCCTACCTTCCTATGGAGTCCACAGGAAGAGAAAGTTGTGTCTTTGAAGCTGAGGCAATAGGTGAATGTTATAAATGCTATATGAGGTCAGGTTAATCTATTATTCTGTCAGGTGACTGCAGATTTGGAATGCGATTTGAAAGAGGGAAAAGGTGGGACAAGCGTTCTTCAATACATTTGGTGGGAGGTGTTCTGTAACTGTAACCTAGAAAACATCCGGGACTAAAAGTGACAAGCGAGTATAAATATCATAGAGAAAGAGTAACAGAAGTGGGGAGCAAGGGGGGGAGAAACTGGATGAAGTGAAGGAAGCTGTGCACACACAGCACCTGAGCAGCCTTTAGGCTTCTTCCCCGTGTATGAAATATGTAGCATCCTACCAGGCCACGTTGCCTTGGGCTGCGTTGTCAAGGTGACAGAGCAACTCCAGGGTCTGAGCAGTACTTGCAGGGTCGTCAGGGGACTCGTGGCTACCGGATTCTAATTCCTTGGGCATCCTCCACACAGCTGCACACGCCTGGACTCGACTGTCTGAAGCTAAGCAAAAGAAAAATGTCAGCAGAGCTCCATTCACATACACTCAACACTTACACCAGCCTGTAAGTAGCGCAGGCTGCTCCCGGAAATACTGACATGCACGTAGCAAAATGCAGTCCACCCAACCTGAGCAGCAGGGAACCCACCATCCCTGGCTGGTAAGCCATCACTCTGCTTTAGAGAACTTAACCTCCTCAAACTCAGTTTTATCCTGTTCTTTGACAGTGGATTTTAAGGGAACAAGATAAAGGCACTGCCATAATTGCCAGGCCATACTTGGGGTTTCTCTTCATAGCTTCATGAGATCACAAACAAATGTCAAACACTAAGATGTTCTATAATATCAAATGTTCTGCCTTAGTTTGCCTAAAATGACTGTGTCTGGGCCAAGAGGGTAGGACTACTTAGAAGTCCTACAAGCTGAAATGTGTGTTCCTCATAACAAGCTAGCGTGTGGGAGGAGAGCAGCCAGGACCCAAGGGTACCTGCACAGTATCCTCCGTGAGCATGGCCTGTCCTCCCAGTTCCCACTGCAGGTGGCTTCCTATCATTCTCAGATCCTGGACACCAGTATTCTAAAGGCACTCCAGGGATCTGGATTCTTAGAGCACCCTGAGAAGCCATGTGTAGACAGAGAAGACAAGCTCATCTGGAGATGGACTCAGCTCTCCGGGCACCTGCCAGGACAGGTCTTGGGCACTCCAGAAAATATCTTAGAAGACAGGATGTTTAAAAACATGATTTTAATTAGATTTTTAGATATACGTTTAAAAATTTCTTTACATTTGGTCTTAGTTTGACTTGGATTTCATTGTTGTTTCTGTTTTCTGAGGCAGTCTCATGTAGCCCAGGCAGGCTTTGAACTATCTATATAACCAAGGATGGTTTTGAACTCCTGATCACTCAGGTTCCACTTTCCAGGTACTGGGACTGCAGCACCATCACTCACTGAAAATGTGCCAAACAGCATCTGGTGTGGAATCTGCTCTGTGGAGTCACTGGGGGACAGAGCCCCAGTGGGAAAGCAACTGCTCTGTGGAGTAACGAGGGTGGGGAGCGGGGAGGTGGCAGGGTCGTGAGATGTCCAAGCAGTTTTCTGTGGAGTCCTCTAGGTCAGGTCCCTGGTGTGAAAACAGATGTGCTGTGGAGCGATCATCTGTCTTACCCGGCTGCTCACCAGAGTCCTTGGTCAAGTCAGTAAGTAATGAAACTCTGTTTGTGGCATAGTAATTCCACTTTCAAATAAGCTCTCTCCCTTCAAAGTCCATACCAGCCAGCAGGTCCACTCTGCTTACTGACTGTCCTTCCTCTCTGTTTACCCTGTATTATTAGCCTGAGCTAATAGCCACACCTGAGCCTACCTTGACACAACAGAGAGCAACTGTGGAACCGTCAAGGTAATACTGTTGATAGACTATAAACTTGCTTCAGTTACCATACCATCCTGTATCACTCCTCAGAAAACAAAAAGGATCTGTTTCTGTTTTCTTTTGTTTTATTTATTCTTGCTTTTGTGTGTGTGTGTGTGTGTGTGTGTGTGTGTGTGTGTGTGTGTGTATTTTGTTTTAAAGACGTATACCCACATGGACAGACATATAGAAGATGGAAAGCAGATGGCTCAGTGCCAAATCACCTCACATACAAGCAAACTGACTCCAGGCAGCAGTGTGAAGGCTTAGAGCAAGCTTGTTCACATCATTCAGACTTGCACTGGCAGCACCTGGCTGCCTACAGAAGATGAGTAAACAAAAGAAGAGGTTAGGCCTGCAATCCCTCCATCAGAAAGGCTGAGGCAGAAACACCATGTGCTATATAGAAAGGTCCTGTCTTGGCACAAACAAGAAATATACACAAAACCCAAACAAGAACAAGGCCAGCTATGTGTTCTTAGAGCAGTGATAAAGGCTGGCACAGGCTGGTAGTATCTTGGGGGAAAAGGTGATGTCACAACAGATACAAACACTGTAAAGTATCACACAGAGGTGCTAGATTCATTTTTAAAATGCCTAGAATTCAAATGAAATAGTAAATTCATAGAAAGAGCAACATTTAACAGATTTAACAAAAGAAATAAAACTTTCTGACTAGACAAGGATCTATTTAAGGCTGGAGAGATGGTCAGTTGGTAAAGGTACTGGGCCTCAAGCCTGAGACTGAATTCTTGAGGCCTGAATTCAATCCCTGAGACCTACATGGTAGAAAAAGAGATTCAACTCCTACAAATTGTCTTCTCATCTCCATACTATAACACTATATTCTAACTAAAAGTGTGTGTGTGTGTGTGTGTGTGTGTAAACAACACTGATAAGAAAAACCAAGCAAGTAAACAAATGATGGAAAGGCCATGTTCATGGATAGAAGCTCACTCACCACTGTGTAAAATTTATGGAGAGTAGAGATCAAGAACTTGAATGAGAGTTGGCCAGTGGTGCCTCACACCTTTAATCCCAGCACTTGGGAGGCAGAGGCAGGCACACCTTTGAGGTCCAGTCCAGCCTGATCTACAGAGTGAGTTCCAGGACAGCCAGGGCTACACAGAGAAACACTCTCTTGGAAAACAAAACAAAACAAAACAAAACAAAACAAAACAAAACAAAACAAAGAACCTTCATGAGAATGTGCACACCCAGAAACCCAACTAGGAAAGAAAAACAAAATGAGGTGATTTACAAGCCAGGCATGAGTTTTCTGTGGGTTCCGATGGGCAAGTAAGTAAGTGGTCCAGAGGAGGACAAGAGTCCAGAAGGGACTTCGGACAGTACAGTCACTTGATGTTCAGCCAAAATTCCTCTGCATGAGAGTACACCAAGGTCTTTCAGCAAATGATAAGTCAGTTTTGTATCCATATAAAAAAAGGTACCCAGGGCTTGAGAGATGGCTCAGTGGTTCAGAGCACCGACTGCTCTTCCAGAGGTCCTGAGTTCAATTCCCAGCATCCACATGGTGGTTCAAAACCATCTGTAGTGGGACCTGATGCCACCTTCTGAAGACAGCTACAGTATAGTCACATACATAAATAAAAGTTAAACAAATAAAGAAAAAAAAAGGCGCCCTTCACCCTTCCGTAACAGTCCCAAACACCAAGTTTAGAGGACAACTGGATATGAAGGTACAAGAGGAGCCAGGACAACTGTGTGCATCAGGCACACATTTAACACCCTCACAACCTGAGGCCAGCATAGTTCTTCAACAGCAGAGGAACACCAGCCACTAGGGAAAAGATGGACAACAAGCAACATTAAAATTAAGATATCTACTCACCAAAATACACTATTATTTGAACTTCATCAAAATAAAATACAACTCTATTAAAAATGAAGCAAAACAAAGAAGGAAAAGCAAAAAAAGGGAGAAACATTTTACTACATATAACCCGCTAAGGGCTGTGTCCTGAAGTTATAAAGAACCTTTCAAGTCGACAATAAAACAGACAGCACATTTTAAACAATGGGTGTCGGACTGGATGAGACACTTGAGCAATGAAGATGTATAAACGGTCAGCGTGTTCTGGGAACGATGCTCAACACCGTCAGTAATTAGAGAATTACAAAATAAGACTGAAGACACACCATACCCACCAGGACAGCAAGTGCCTAATGCAGACAAGACAACTGTGAATATGTGAAGAGTTGAAGACCCAGATCTCTCACGGGCTGAAGAGTGAGAAAACAACACACACACTTCCAAAACACCAGATGACCCAGCACTCCCCATCTTAAGAAAGCCTGCTCGAGCTTTGTGGCAACTTCCAACCATCTGGCAGTTAAGCCTGCCCCTTCCTCTAGTGGCCATGTGTAGACTCCAAAAGTCAGGAAAGGCCTGAGCACAGCGATGGACCAGAGGAGAACTGAGGGCATGAAAAGGAGGCGTCTCTCCCAGGGGCACACAGACAGGCATCCAACAGCAGTGTTCCTTGCCTAACATGCATGCACATATGTGTACAGACAAAGACACTGAAAGGGCGAGAGTGAGGGAGCAGAGAGCTGAGAGAAGGCAGCTTTGACCTGGGCTCAGTTGAGCCAGCTTAAACCTGGACCGCACTGACTATAGAGACAGCAGCCCAGGGGTGAAGAGCCTTCAGTCCTAGAACAGTATATACCACAAGAATCACTCCAGTCCACATCCGGAAGCACCTACTGCCATTCACTTGAATGGTCAATCACTGGGCAAAGAATAACAAACACCTAGTTATGACAAGGCCTACCCATGACATTTGGGAAACAAATGTCAAGTAAAGTTTCTGGATTTTGCTTACAGGAGGTCCTCTGAGAGTTGGCCACTCTGTGTCATCTCCACAGTCCATGCATATAAAATGAGATCCATAGGAAAGACAGTTTGAAGGACATCCATGACTGTGGCCTGTGCTGTCAGAGCTTCTAAAACTGCTGGCTCCCCTCATACTGCCAGATGGTGGTAAACACTTCAGCCTACTCTCTCCCAGAAAAACAAAAGGAAGGCTGAAAATTGGATGCATACATAAACAGTGGAAAGCAGAGGACAGTCTTCCATAGAGCTGTGTCTGTTCCCCTACAGCCTCTGGAATATAGTCCAAAGCCTACGGACAACCTCACAAGACATCACACTGATCAGTGGTTAGTGACATCGTGCTAACTAGGCAGGAGGAGAATGCAGAAGGCCTCAGGAGCAGGAGATGCAGCCACCCAGAGTTAAGGGCCTGGCACCTCTGTCAAGGTTCAGGACAAGACAACCAGAGAATAGTAAAAGCTCTGTGTCTGCTCCATGGAAAAGGAGACACAGAGCTAGGCAACCTTACTCTATAGCCAGCCCAGCACAGGCACAAGAGGCTGCTGGTGAAGACCAGAAAAGCTCTGTAGAAAGTTCAGAAAGGGAAGAGATGACCCTGTCACATTCCACCTGGAGGCCTTGCAGTATGGTATCAGTGGAAGAAGCAAGCAGCATGAACCTCATAGCAAGCACAGGAACAGCCCCAACATTGCCTTCAGATCCTGAAGCAAGGCCCCCTATCTCTAGCAGAGTCACACACCCTTTGCAGCATAGCTCTGACCATACTGCTGGACCAAAAGGTGGTCCTCAGGTCATGAGCCAACACGTGCCCCATGTCACTCATGAGACCAGCTCAGTCCTATGCACTGGTTCTGAAGCAAGGAAGGCCAGGAATGCACACCCAGGGCAAACATGCAAAAGCATATAGTAGAGCCCAGGCCTGACATGACCCAATGCCCCCATACATACAGGGTCTTAGGCACCTACACACTTAGTTGAGGAAGAGGAAAAGGCAGAGCTGGTGAATCAACAGGGAGGGCTCAGCTTAGAGGTAAAAACTAAAACTACACAACAGGCACTAACATCCATTCTTAGAACTGTTGACCAGACAGACAAGGAAGAAACGACTCAAGACAAGACCTTAAAAGCTACTTTGTTCTCAAGTCATGCAAGCAGAGACGGCATACACTCAAGGCATGACTGATGGTCGGGCTGGATGGTCAGTAGACTAGAAGGAAAAGATACATCAGAAACAAGAACTGAAAATTCACCTGTTGACAAGTGATGTTCCAGGCCCCCTCAACCATCAATGAGCACTCTCCATTCTCACTGTAACCAACACCTACTCCAGGCTTGAGTTTGCCCCTGGGCTCTGAGCCAGTCAGTGCACTAATGCCCCAAATATATTCACACATACAGAATTTGAGCAAGGAAGCCAGTGAAGTACTGAGTATGCAGACTGGCCCAGGAGCCATTGTCCCTATCACACCATCTTTTCAAAGATGGTCAGGCTCTGCAGAGGGCCACCCAGCACCACTTTAGCTGTGAGCAGCAAACATCACTGTGCCCCAAATGGCAGGGACAGTGCAGCATCTTTACTTTTAGTTATCAGAAACCGTATGTATTTATGACAGACAATATTATGTTCTGAATTCTGTAAGCATTGAGATTAAAAAAAAATGGAACCAAATTAATAAAAACATTACTTTACAACTCCTAAAATCGACTCCTTTACTGACTTTCAGGTAAACAAAAGACCTCTGGTCACCATGAACCTTTCCTTCTTGTCTTAGTGAAATCTGTGTCTTTAGATCAACATTCCCTTTTGCCCCACCCCAGTCCCTGGTTAACCACCATCCCCTTGGCTGTATGGCTGGATGACATGGGATAATGCACAACTGTTCTTCTGTGTAGGCTTGTCACACCCAGCAAAATGTCGGCCATGGTCACTCCAGGTCTCATTAGCTAGGATCTGCCTGTTTCCCAGGCTGAGTGGCATTGCTCATGTCCTACCACTGCATTCACTTTCCCCAGCCATGTTACAGCACAAGTCCTACTGCCAGCCCTCTCCTCCCCTCACAGCCTATTTTCTATTTCTCATGAACACTTCCCCAGTTTCCTGGCCTATCTATACACTCTCATAGAAACACACATATAAGAAATTAAGGGAGACAGGTGTGGTGGTGCACACCTTTAATCTTAGCATCTAGGAGGCAGAAGCAGACTGATCTCTGAGTTTGAGGCCACCCTGATCCACAAAGCTAGTTCCAGGTCAGCCATGGTTTCACTGAGAGAAACGGGAGGGGAGGGGAGGGGAGGGGAGATCAAAGGATGGAGAGATGTCTCAGCCCCACAGTTCCAACTCTGACATCCAAAACTCAAGGACAAAACAAACTCTGGAAAAAGTTTCCTCTGACTTCCACAGGCATGCTGTAGTGCACCCACTCACATTCTCAGACACACAATAAATAAAACTTGATTTAAAAATGACTAACTAGGATATGCATGAGAGATAGTATGAAGTATTTCCTTCCTAAGCCTAGGTAGCCTTGCTTAATGTTTTTTCCATTTCCATCCATTCTCCTCAAATGTTCATAGGGAAGCAAAGACTTTTAATGTTTTCACCATCATCCCTTAGCATGTGTCTTGCATTGCTTGGCTTTGAAATCCTCTGCTTGAGTTGCTGACCGAGTCTCAACCATATCATTCAAAGTGGGGCTGGAGAGACAACTTGGCAGTTAAGAGCACTTGTTGTTTTTGCAGAGGACCTGAGTTTGGTTTGAGACCCATATTAAGCAGCTCACAATCACTCCAGCTCTAGGGTGTCTGACACCCCCTACTGGCTTCAAAAGGTACACAGATGGCATACACAGACACTGGACACACAGGCAGGTATGTGCACACGCACAAATAAATTAAAAAAGAAAGAAAGAAAGAAAGAAAGAAAGAAAGAAAGAAAGAAAGAAAGAAAGAAAGGAAGGAAGGAAGAAAGAAAGAAAGAAAGAAAGAGAAAAAAAACATTCAATATATTTTGGCTGGGGATTAGAATAGGGTTTACAATTTCAGAAAAATCTTGAATGTGCTTCTGCTCTTTTGTACTATGCATTTTTCAACGCTGTCTTCTCAGCATTGATCATTATGATCATGAAAACAAAATACTGACTGACTTTGAAAAATGTTGAAATGTCCTCCAGTATCAAGTATTCAGCCAATATTCAGTTCTCTGTGTGAAAATAAATAAATAAGCACATCTACCTCATATGTGGGGTTTTTCATCTTTAACATAGTTAAGTTGTATGTACACCAAAAAATTGTTTTAAAAGTAATTTCTTTATGAATGTGAAATGCTTGCTATGTACAACTACTTTATACACCTAAGGTAGCATAAATATTTCTCAGGCAAAGAAGAGGAACTAAAGTGGAAAGGTACAGCAGCCTTTCCTCCAGACGGATGTAACCTGGGAACCAGTCAGCAGAGACACTGCTGGAAGATGCCTAGGGAAGGAGGACAACACTAGTGTCTCCATCCCAGGGTCTGGGCAGTTTGTCTGTGCAGTGGACACAAGCAAACCTTAACAGACACTGTGCAAAATGTTACAAATCACCATTTATCAGTCCCAGCACCAAACTGTCAGCCCTGAAAACGTACACAAGAGCAACGTTGTACAGACTGAGCAGGGAGTATTTAGTATATATGAATATGCATGCAACAATAAGAATAAAAAAAGACATAATTTGAAAGAGAACAAGGAGGGGATATATGGAATGGCTTGGAGGGAGGAAAGGGAAGGGAGAAATGATGTGATTATATTATATTCTCAAAAATAAAAGGAAAAATGTTGTGAATCAATACATTTTTCTAAAAATTAGTAAGTAAAAAGCAAAAAGGATTGTCAAGTATGTGTAAATTTATTTTGTGTTTTGAAAAATTACAACTTCTGTTCCAAAGCTTATACTCAAATTTTAATGGGTTCAAGAATGTCCAAAATTACACACAGAAAGATGTTAACACACAAATACACCAGGGAGACAAGAAAGCTGTAGGTGTCTCACTCCGGCAACAACTGCCAGCACCATGGCCCAGAGATAAAAGCAGCTTAATAAGAACTGTGGTGTCAGTCCAAGGAAACAGTAGGCACTACAGGAAACTCTGAGTCCTCAGAAGCAGATGAAATTTAAGGTAAACAGAGCTAAGCAAGAAATACAGGAGGTATGCCACAGAGACACACAAATTGGTTCTGAAACTCTAAGGATTTCCACAGCTGCATGCATCTCAGCAGAGCAGTCAGTGCACAGCCAGTGGATATCAAAGAAGCAGTACTTTCAAGGAGGAAAGCCCACCTTCAGAAGCAATGGGCTCTAATAAGCAGGGAGGCATTGATTGGACTTTCATCTCTATTGTAACACCTGCCTAAAATAAGGTCCTATGATGTAACCACCTGGCCAAGATTAATATTACCATGACTAGAGCTTACAGAGGGCACCAGGCACAGACCCAATATAAAACAAAGCCTTGGCATGGCACAAGAGATAAGGTCTGTGTGCAAACAAGACAGCATACCAGGCACAGCCTCTGGACAGAAGCAGGCCACCACAAGGAGGCAGGATCTGCACACAACCAAGTCAGGACACTACACCTTGGCCCTTTATACAGCTAAGCTGGGGCTCCAGGCACAGCCTCTGTATACAAGCAAATCACAGCACTGCTGCACACAGCAATCCCTGTTCGTGTTGATACAGAGCCAGAGAGCCACAGGACAGCTAAGCTAGAAAGGAATTCAACTGTCACTCAATAACCTGACCTCTCTATTTTAGCAATGAGGAAACTGAGGCTGGATGAAGGTAAACGACTCTCCCAAGTTCATGAGGTTCAATGATACTACTGGCATCAGGAAGAAAATAGACACTCTTGCCTCAAAAAAGTCCACTGCTTTAAAAGAGAAAATACTAAGTTATGTCTTTAAGACCAATTTGATGCTTCTATTTTTTCTATGAAACACAAGAGCTAAAAGCACTTAATGAGATAAAAAGATAATCAAGGCAAAATGAATGGAAGAAGCATACTTGAGGCTCCAACTGTATCCATAGAGTGTGCTGCATGCTGTAAGGGATTACAGTCAAAAGGCTTAGAGGAATTCAAAGGAGATTAGAGCCTTTGTGGGCTGAATAGCAGCTGCAGCCAGCTTGCTAAAGGGCTAACAATGCCCTGGCTGGGGGACGTGGTGTGATCCCCAGCTGGAGGGGGAGGAGGCTTCCATGGGCTGCTGCATAATGAGCATATTCAGAGTCTGAGGGCTATTTTTAGAGACTCCAGCCACCTCAGCATCTGGTGCAGACCAAGCAGGTGAGTGAGACGAAATCCAGCCGAGGCAATCACCTGACACAGGCATAGCTCCCGGTGTACAATGAGTGCCTTGGCACCAGAGACTAAAAATACCTTCTCCAGTGGCCTCCACTGCGCTTCAGAGATGTAGTCACATGCAGAATGCACAATAAGTATGAGGGATACACAGGCTGACTGTAGTAAGGAGACAGAGTTGTGAGTATGGCAGCATATCATCAGGTCTGTCCCTTGTTTGGCATCTGTTGTCCCTTTCCAGGCAGCTGTAATAGGGCACAGGCATCTCTGAAGTTGCTGTGCAGGTGTCAGGTGCACAAGTTCCTACTCACAGTGGGAAAACTGGCTGAGAAGTGGGTGTGAACAGAAAGGGTGTTGTCAGTAATACAAGAGTTCTCCCCAGCAGCTCTGGTACACTCCAAGCACAGCACAATTCACTGCAGGCCCCCGCAGAGCACTGTCCTAAGTGACCAGGGAACAGTCATGGCCTTTTGCTCCATTCTTCACCTGAGACAAGTCACAGACCAAGCCCTCAGTCTCAGGAGGACCACAGCTCTCTCAAAGAAAGGAAGTAGCTAGACCTGTAAACACTGCCGCTAGGACCATGGACTGCCAATTTCCACAGACTCCACACACACAGAGAGATCTGTGCTCAAGTGGGACTGCAGGGCTCTGTCTCAAATCCAGCTCACAGAGGCTTAACCTGCACTTACTTCCCTAATTCCTGAGTGTACATCAGAGAAGATGGCCCAGACACTTGTAAGGCCAATTCTTTCTCCCAGGCGGCATCCCACCTTTGGTATGCAGGAGAGCCAGTCATATTAAGGGGGACAGGAAAGTCCCAAGAAGTTTAGCTTAGAAAATAGTCAGTCAAAGGCACCAAACACTACATCATGAATGGCACAGAGCAAGGCTCCCATAAATCATGAGTTGGCTGCTTCATTTTTGTCCCAGCCTCAAGGTGGAATCTGTTGGCCTGAGCATAAAGCTTGCAGAGAAAGATGAAAATAGCCAGGTTCTCTAGCAGGGGGTGCAGCCCAGGTGTGCCACTGCTACACAAGAGTGCAGGCCAGATTTAATATTGAGATTGAAGCAGCCCTTAATTTTCACCAGAACAGTCTGAAAGGGTCCTTAGAGACACCTATTATTACCTAGCAGGGACAGGTACACACACACTGTCCTGCTACAGACCTGTACCAATCCTTGGGTTCTCCACAAGAGCTGGCCAGGAGCTGAAGGGGTGAGTACTGGTCAAGTCTGGCCTATTTTGTGTGTCCGTAAGCTAAGACTGGCAGAAAAGGACAGGAGGAAGAATGCGGAATCATGTGGCCTTCAGAGCCTCAAGTACTGCCTCTTTGGCCCTTTCCAGCTGTTGTACCCACGGCCTGTTACCAGCTTCCAGCTTCAGGCACTAACCTCACTAACACCCTCTAGTCTGCACAACTGCACAGAGAGCTTAGTGCTCTTAAGAGAGACACCGAAGGGAGACTGCAGGGAGAAAGGTTAGCACAATACGGGTCTTTAAGTGGGTCTCTATCCTAGGCCTCTCTGTACCCTCTACTTTGGTCTGGTCAGTTATTCCCCATGCTCCTCTACACAGAGACAGTGTAGATAGCTTCTTGCCCACACCAGCCCTAGAAGACCTTGTACCCGTGCCAGAGTTCCCATTCCCAATGAAGGCTGTCTCAAGCTTCTGCACCCCATGGACTTTTGGAAAGCAGTCAATGGCTTGCCTAGAAGAGGCAGACAAACTCTGGACTGTTCTGGCCCCAGGTTCTTCGGCCTCCTGGACCCGGACGACACTACTGCACAGGTTCAACACTGTTTCAAGGTCTCTTTTCCTTAGGTATCTTGGCATTGTACCAAAAGTCTCCTTCTGCATAAGGTCAGCTACTTTCCTCTCTGGTAATTCTTCACTCAACTTTGCTATTTAACTTGTCATCTGCTTTACACCCAAACCAGAATGCACAGACCAGCAGAGTACCGAATACCTCATATTACCTGCTTAACAGCAGCCACTGGGAGAGGAGGGTTTTTTCAGATCCCCAAGGAAAACAGGTACACAGGGGTGGTGAGTAGGCCCATGGGGTTCCAAGCATTAATACAGTGACATCTCCAGGACCAATGGCCTGGAGCAGCATGGGGCATTCTTGCCACTAAATAGTAAACTACTACTATGGCCTTTGGAGTCTGGAAGGTACCATTTGACTTGCTGACAGTGGAGCTCGACCCAGTGGCCTTCAAAGCTGGTAGTTATGCTTGAATCTTAGCATGCAGCATCACACTGGCATCCACAGAGTCAGGGAGCAAACCTGGACACCTTCAATGGGATAAACACAGCTAGATGCTAAGGTTTGAATTCCAAGTAGTGAGTGACCTTTACACCTCTCTTCCTGTCAAAAAACATCTAAGCCAGACGTGGCAACAGACATCTGCAACTCTAGTATGTAGAAGGCTACTGGCAGATCTAACCCTGGTGCTACTGAAAGAGAAGAAACTCCACGACACAGAAATGACTGTGTTACATGATGAGTGTGGGCAACCCTGTTGGCCGCAGCACAGGCAAATGCAGCCACCTATTCCCCAGTGGACTTCTCTTGCTCTGTAAGCACTATCCCTTCAAGAAGGTGGTGAAGGAGTGTGCTCATTCAGGACTGTCCTACACAATGCCCTGTGTCTCTGCTTCCTGGGGAGTCTTGAAGCCTGAGACTAAGAAGGAGCCCTCCCTCAGCTTTCAGAGATCTGTTTCAAACCCGGGTCTAGCAGCCACTACATAGGAGGGCTGCTGAAAGAGACTGACGGCAAAACCCAGGAGACAGAAGCCAGAGAGACCCTGGCCACCCACACTCTCCAGACAAGGAGACAATTGGAACCAATGCCCTCCACCCACTGATAGTCATGGACAGCACAGGCCCGGTCCCATGAGAAGCATTTGTGACTACACAGCAGGCCCCAGGAAGTCCTGCTCTGCTGCCAGCTGTGCCTAAGGCCTGACGTGCACTGCCTATGTTCCATGGTGACCCTCAGTGACCAAGATCTGTGTTGCCTCAGTATCCATCAAGATGGGGAAGTCCCAACATCCTGGATGAGGCCCTTCTTTCTGAAATAGTCAATATGGTTTCTACCTGCCAGTGATCAAGCTGGATAGCTTAAGCAGAAGGTGGACCTTCACAGACATGAGTAATTCAGAGGATGGGCCACTGGATTGTGTCTAAGAGGTTAAGACATGTCCAGGTAAAAAGGACCACTAGGCAGCTTGACATCTACAGCTGAAGGCTGGTGACACACGCAAAGGATTGAAATTAATTTTGTCTTAGTGTGTTCAACAGTTTATTTTAGTTATCAATTGGAACTTCTGATGTTAGCAACACTGACAACAATTTGACATAAAGTTACTAGACAATGCAATAAATACATAGCTTACTTTCAAAAGACACAAGGACCATCACCAAGAGCAAAGACTAAAGCTAATCAGAAGAGCCAAGCATGAATACAGCTTCCCTATCAGTACTGGCCCCTCCTAAGACCTTAGGACTCACACACAGCAGGAAATAAGCTGCAGCCACACAGAGACAGTTGGGACTGAGACCTCTGTGTGATGACCAAGGTTCCTGGATTGAAGCCTAAGCTAGGAAAGATGACTCTCAGATGCTATTGGAACCATTAAGAACAAATTTATCCCCTATATAGACACTATTTTCTATTCTGAGGAAGTGTAACTTATATGGGTTCTTTAAAACTTTGATGTGGGGGGAGGGATGAACAGAAAGATGGCTCAGTGGGTAAAAGTGGTTGCTACCAAACTTGGCAACCTGAGTTCAATCCCTGAAACCCACATGGTAGAAGACAACTGACTCCTACAAGTTATTCTCTGCCCTCTGACACATTCTGTGGCACACATGGAGTAGCAGCATACCATGGCATGTGTGAACACCCCACATCCCACACCCCACACCAGCCCATTACAAATAAATATTTACTTTGAGTTTGTTTTCAGAATTCTACAGTAGGAACTCAAGAATCTGGGATAAGAGTGGCAAAGTGAAGAGGAGCAAGCAGTCTAGAGCCCCAACTGCCACTTCCTGGCAAGAAAAAGCAAAGGTAATCAGACAGCCCTGGGGAAGAGGCTGGCCATCTACCCACAGGACATACCCACAGCTCTTGCAAGCCTAAGGTGGCACTGAGGGTTACAGTGAACTGGTAACTTCTGCTTCATGAGTGGTCAGCAGTGGAGAGGAATTCTGTCTTGACTTCCATGTCTGAGGCTGCAGCTGAGCACCATCTAAAGAGCGAGAATAGGCGAGCTACTCTGAGGGCCTGAGGAGAGAAGCAATCATAAGTTAGGGCCTGTGGGCAAGTCTGTGGGGTACTGTCTTGATCAGACTGATGCAGAAAGGGCCAGCCCACTATGGCTAGTGTCAGCACCTGGCAGGTGGCTCTGGGTAGTATAAGAAAGCAAGCTAACTAACAAGTCACGGAAAAAAGTAGTAAGCAGCATGGTCTCTGCTTCAGCTTCTGCCTCTAGGCTCCTTTCTTGAGCTTCTGCCTTGGCTTCCCTCAGTGACAGACTGTAACCTATGAGATGAAGTAAGCCCATTCTTCTTCAAATCACAGGACGGACAGGTGGTGAACAATGACTGTCAACCTGACAGGATATACAAGGCCTAAAGGATAAGCCTTGGGGCTTGTCTATAAAGGAGTCTCTGGTATGGGTTAGTGGAGATAGACTGGCAGTGCCATTCCACAGACTGGGATCCTAGACTGAATAAAACATGATGACCAAGACAACTTATAGAAGAAAGAGTTTATCTAGGGTTTATAGTTTCAAGATTTAGAGTCCATGGTGGAAGAACAAAAACATGAGGGCAGGAGTATCTGGTCACTTACATCTTAAATCTGCAAGTAAGAAGCTGAGGAAGAGACAATGAGAATGACACATTTTGAAACCTCAAACCCTGCCCTCAGTAACACACCTTCTCTAATGAGACCACACCTCGTAATCCTTCCCAAACCATTCCACCAACTGAGAACCAATATTCAAACAGATGAGCCTATGGGGCCACTCATTCCAACCAGCACATGAGCCGAGCACCAGCACTCACCACTCTGCTTCCTGACTGCAGATGCAGAGAGACCAGGCGCCTCACACTCCCGCCACCACGCCTTCCCTACCACGCAGGGCTGAACCTCCAGCTGTAAGTGGCTTTTCTTTGGCGGTTACTGCTATTGCAGCAGTTTGTTTTCTCCCCTGTGGTACAGGGAATTTCCTTTGTGGAGGGTGAGCATTTTGTCAAAACAACAGGAACAGTAACTAATACAAACTCAATGGAAAAAAAGGCACAGTGAGAAGTGGCATCAGTAAAACACACCAAGAAGAGATTATTGGGTGAAAAACACAGACAAGAAAATACTAAACTCAGGGATCAAAAAACAAGCAAGAATGCCCAGTCAAATTTGAACTTTACAAAACTACTGGATGTTACAGTAATGAGTAAAGCAGTCATATGGGGAGGCATGAGCACAGCATCTAAAAACCCTGAGACATGGTCAAGACACCAGACCTATGAACCCAATCCTAAGCAGTAGCTGAGATAAAAACTAAAGACATATAAAATATATTCAATTAAATTAGAGCAGAAACTTCCCTAAATCTGAGTTAAAAGTTTAAATTGTTTTCTTTTTAATTATGTATATTGGGGAGCAGCTATACATGAGTGTAGACATCTATAGAAACCAGATAGGTCAGATGCTCCTGAAGTTAGAGGCGGTTGTGAACTACCCAACATGGGTGCTGGGAATCAACAACACACTGTCTGCAAGAGGAAACAGTACATGTTCTTAACAACTAGATACCTTGCCAACCCCAAGTTTACAAGTCCACCAACTTAGTTAAATGTTTTCATCATCTCTATAAAATAATGGTGATGGATCAGAGGAAAAAAAAAAAAACAGTAAGGACCACAAACCATAAATGAGAAATCTTAAGACTGAGCTCCTGCCTCCTCTGTGGTCCTGTACTGCTTCTAAGAACAATAACTTATTTATCTTTGTATTTAGTGGTTGATGTGATCTACTGACCTTTTAACTAATTTTAATTAAAAAAAAAAAAAGAAGAAGAAGAAGAATGTGCTGGAAATGTAGTGTCTTAGGCTGGGAGGAACTACTGATGACAGAGCTTAGAGCCTGAATTACTCCTCTCACCCACAGAAATAAGATATCCTTTCAAGTCTCCCCAGTTTGAACCCTGACCTTGAGTAATACATTCCTGGATGGGCACTGTGCTTCCTTCAGCTGTAGTACAAGAGGCACACCCAACCAGGCTCCATACTCATTCTCTCCCAAGCTTCTCTTTTCCACTCCTTCCCCTCCTCCTCCTTCCCCTCCCACCCAATCTCCCTCTCCCTCTGCAGAGAATTGAAGCCAGTACCTTCTGAAGTGTCTTCCAGTGAACTGCAGCCCCAGGCCCTGGCAGCTTTCCTGAATCTGGGGAGACTTGTGCACAACAGATCATGAGCTGCTGTTGCCCTTGCTGCTTATGTAGAAGCAATAATTCTGCTTCCCATAAAAGAAGGTGAGAGAGGAGAAAGGGGGAAGGCTGAGAGAGAGAGAGAGAAATAACCTAACCTATAGTAGCCCCAGGCATTTTCCAGAACCCAGAGCTCACTGTGGCTGGAGGAACACACCCACACGTCTGTCTTCAATCTTCCAAAGGTAGAGCAGCCTGTTGGGAGCTTATGTAAAACATGATAGAACTTTAAACAAAGCTGCGCCTGAGTGAAAGCTAGCCAAAGAAAGGACAGAACAGAACTGCAGCCCCAGTGACCTCAGACACCACAATGACCTCAGACACCATAATCTTAAAGACAGTCAACTGAGTGATGGAATACAAATGTGAGTGAATAATAATACTGTCAAATTTTAAAAGAAGCCTTTTGAGATTTTTGTTTGTTTTTTTAGAATTAAATGAAGTATCTAGAAATAAAAATGACAGTTATTTTAAAAATCTCACTTGGCAATTTAACAGCAGTTCAGAAAATCTCTGCAATTGAAACCCACTGAAATAAAGATGTCAAGAAATCATCGGACACAGCACAGGAAACTAAGGCGGTGGCACTAAAGAAACAGAGTGCGGTGACAGCTGCCACACAATTAAGTAGGATACAAGGGAAAAATCAGTGACACCAAGGTCTGAAAGCATTACTGAATCTTAAGAAAGAGAGAGATACACAAATTCTCTGGGTCAGAGAGTAGACAATTTCCAATCAGCATAACTAAAAGCAAATCCATTCCTGGGCTAGCTATAGAAAAGAGCAGAGCCTCCAAGAAAAGACAAAATCTCAACATGGCAGACCTGTGAGTAGCCTGAAGCTGGTTTCTCTGGAGGAACCAGGGAGTCCAGAGCAGTACATTCCAGGCCGCACAGAGGGTTCCCAGTCAGCAGAGCAAGACACTCAAGAAACACAGCTCTACCTGTGCCCACAATCCCAACACATACAAGACAAAGGCAGAGGAGTACTCCAGCAGCCTAGGCTACATAGGGAGACCCTGTCTCAACCCCCCCCCCACCCAAAAGAGAACAACAGGCTTTCTCAAGTTATCTGAAGCATAAGAATTGCTCCTTGAAGACCCTCTGAAGGCAACTTTGAAGACACACAAAAAAGAGGCACCATGACCTCAGAAGGAAGGTCTCAAGTTACAGCTAAGAAAAACCAATGGCAACAACTGAGACAGCATCTAGACATGGAGAACTGTGATGAGAATAGTAATCTTAATTCTGAGGTTGATGAAGGTGAAATTTAAAACCTGTCCGACAATGTATGGGGTGGGGGTGCAGAGACATTCTCACTTCTTACACTGTGGGAAGAAAGGCAGGGACTATTTAACATAAGTCTTATGTTCAATATGAACAATAAACTTCAAGGATAACCATTTAAAGAGCCGAAAAGGAGCAAGTAACTGTAAAGCAACAAAGGACTACTTAAGACTCACAACCACTCAAGAAGTCAGAATAACAAAGTTCACATAATATCAGATGAGAGAAATTCCACGATCGCCATGCTGTAATGAGCTAATTCATCAGCTACAGACTTGCCAGACAGTTTGTAAAAGCTAGCACAGGAGCTAGCTCTGAGGGAAAAGATACTTGCCTCTAAGCCTGACTTCTCCAGTCAGTCCCAGGAGCCTACAGATGTGGGAGGAGATGAATGACTCCTGAAAATCGTCCTTTGGAACCTCCCCAACCCCAACCAGCACACACACAGTAGATAAATAAATATTAAAAAAAAAAAAAAAAAAGTCAGTGAAACATTCTTTTAGAGAAATAACCCTAAAACTTAAGGACACAAAGAGCAAACAGGAAATGATAAAGTCCTGGGAACAGCCAGGATGTTTTAGGGCATAACCAAAGTTTCAATCCACTAGAAATATACAGAAATCCTTTAAAGATAATTCTGATCTCATTTAATTGTGAGACAACATCATGATATAAAACTCCCATGTTCTCAATCCATCCCCTTTCCTCTGCCTTCCACTTACTGGGGTTACAGGTGTGTGTCTCTGAACTTAAGCTTGGTTTAAATGTTTGATAAAACTGCAACCAAATTAAGTCACAGGAAATGAGAGAACCATTAGACTTCCCTTTCATTCATTGAGATTCGATGGGAAAACTTAAGGCTTTACAAGAATTGAACACAACTTTTCTCAAACATAAATATAACATATAAAGAGTCATAAATAAAGCACCAAAAACTTCAAACACTTGGCAGACAATCACATTTTATTTTTCATGAATGTCTCTACCATGGGAAACAGACTCTACATCACATTGTAATGTTTGAAAACCACCAGGAAAGATTAAGAGACTGGGGAAATCTTTTATCTTCAAAGATATACCTTCCTCTAAAAGGCCCTAGCAAACAGAGCTGACCATGGAAGCAAGAAAGAAGCCATTACCTCGCAGTGTGATGCCTGCTGTCTTTAGACACCTAATGCCAGCCATACAACTGCAGACAGGCAGCCGCACACAAGGACAGAGCAGAGCAGAACTGGGCTCAGGGCCCTAGCCACAGGTTAGCTAATACCACAGCATCCACAGGTGCCAATGACCTGTCCCAAAATATCAGGGCAAGCAGTGAAAGGTCCACACTAGACTAAGGAAGTTGCTCAGCTGGGTAAACAACACTAGTACTTACAGACTTATTTTCAAGAAAAATGCACTCTGTTTTCAAAACGGCCATTTAGGGTGGGGACTGTTTACTTCCTTGTTGTTGCAAACGGTATACATGGGATTTATAAGATGCTTCCTTCGTGATTTATTGGAGATATGGTACCTTCTCTGACAGACTCCACAGTCATTCACAGTGAGTGTGCTGAGGTCCTGTGATGACAGGCACAAAGTGCACAGGCCTCTCATCCATAGGAAATGCTGCTTCCCAAGGAACCTAAGAGGCAGCCCACAGAAATGGAAGGCCATCTTCCTGCTACTCCAAAGGATTGTTAGTCTAAAGTGGGAGAAGCCCAGGCCATCTCCTTCCCTCCATAATCCATAGCCTTGGATCTACCAGCACAGGCAAAACAGCGTCCTCCACTTGAGTCTGCCAACTGGTCTAAAGCTCTGACTGACATCCCCTAGTCCCTGCTTCACATCTACTGTTCCAAACTGTCCAGGGACAGCTGTGCTTGTGGGTCTCTGCAACTGTGCTGGGTGCTGTGGGAAACACTTGAGGACCTCAGGGTCACTTGTCACAGACAATGTTCTCCGCTGGTACATCCTGGGTGGACAGCTTCCTATGAGTTCCAGTTGTTCAATGCTGGAAATATGGCTCAACGATTCCGAGAACCTGATGCTCTTAAAGACCCGGAGTTAAGTTCCCAGTACCCACAGAGGCCTTCTCACAACTACCTGTGACTTCAGGGAATCTGATGCCCTTTTCTAGCCTCCAAGGGAAC
>JANHMN010000010.1:36479304-36545259 GCA_030674055.1 Rhabdomys pumilio
TGTGTGTGTGTGTGTGTGTGTGTGTGTGTGTGTGTGTGTGTGTGTGTGTGTTTCTTCAAAAAAAAAATAGTAAGTAAAGGGCTGGAGAAATGGCTCAGAGGTTAAGACCACTGGTTGCTCTTCCAGAGGTCCTGAGTTCAACTTCCAGCAACCACATGGAGGGTCACTACCATCTGCAATGGGATCCAATGCCCTCTTCTGGTGTGTCTGAAGACAGCTACAGTGTACTCAATAAATAAATCTTTAAAAAAAATAGTATGTAAAAATAAATCCCTGTTGTCTTAACAAAAATGTAAGTATAGCCAATGTTAAAAATAGCAGCATGAATACGGAAAATAGAAACAACAAGAGCAACTATATATTTAGACCTAAGATACCTACATTGTCACTGGCATATTGGCTATCTGAAATACCCCTAGAGTTATACATATTTTATACTTGTAGCAATACAATGAGGAGTCACCTGGGGAACAAGATGACAATAAAATTATGCCATAGACACTGTGATTATACATTACAATTTGATCCAGTGGTAGAATCCCATATCAATACTCCAACAGAACTCTCTGATTCCTCTGAGAAGATGAATCCCACCAATATCTGAGCCCAAGTTCTCAGTCCACCTGAACTTCTGCTCAACTGGCAAGACCCATTTATACCAGCTATGTGTTGTTGTGGTTAAATACTGATTTAAAATACCAAAGAGAAGTTTCTGCAAAAATGATGTACAATGTTCTTAAAAGCCTCAGTAATAACAAGCTATTAAAAAAAAAAAATCCTGCCTACTTAGAAGACAAAAACAATAGAAAACACATATAGGGGTGCCCGTTCCTTTCTCCTCATCCGTTCCCCTGTATAGGAGGCAGCCATGGGGCCCAGCCAAAATGGCATGATCCTGATGCCCCACTTCCACAAGGATTGGCAGCAGCGAGTAGACACATGGTTCAACCAGGCGGCTTGCAGAATCCGCAGACGCCAGGCCTGGCAGGCAAAAGCGGGCCACATTGCCCCTCGTCCGGTCCCATCAGGCCCATCGTAAGGTGCCCTACAGTTAGATACCACACCAGGGTCCGGGCTGGCAGGAGCTTCAGCCTAGAAGAACTCAGGGTGGCTGGTATCTACAATAAAATGGCTCGCACCATCGGCATCTCTGTGGACCCAAGGAGGCAAAACAAATCCACAGAATCACTGCAGGCCAATGTGCAGCGCCTGAAGGAGTACCGCTCCAAGCTCGCACTTTTCCCCAGGAAGCCTTCTGCTCCCAAGAAGGGAGACAGTTATGCTGAAGAACTTAAACTGGCTACCCAGCTGACAGGACCCGTGATGCCCATCCGGAATGTGTACAAAAGGGAAAAAGCCAGAGTCAACACGGAAGATGCTCTACAACTCGAACTGGAAAGCCAGAGGGGTCTATGGGAAGAGTTATGGAAAGGGAAATACAGATGCAGGAGACAGGACTCAGCAGAATGTCTTGATCTCTATCACAGATAAACAGTATAAAAAGTCTGACAACCAGGGCTGAAGAGATGGCTCCACAGTTAAGAGTGTATGTGTGCAATGACTTGTAGAGGATCCAGGTTCCATTCCCAGGACCCACGTCCTGGCTCTCTACAGCCTAACTCTACTCTAGGGAAAATCCAATGCCCCGGCTTCCATGTACATAGCCATACACAGGCACACACATACACAAAATTTAAAAATAAGTAAGTAACCAAGGTTACTTGAACACACATTTACCTAAAACAGTGGTGTTACAAGAGTTACCAAATAAATGCTTGGCAAACACTAATGCTTATGGGAAAGAGGACAAGCTGCTCATGGTTTGCTGTTTCTTCTTAAGTAGTTGACCAGCCTTGGTTGATGAGTGAGGGCCTATGTGTCTCCTGACTGTGTGAGGTCACTTGGATAGTGCTCCATCTGATCTTGCTAATATCTTATAAAATCTTGGCTCAGTCATGCAAGCTCTGTGAAGGCAGCTATCTTGTGTGTGAGCCCCAAGGACTGCACAGAAGACAGAGAAGTAAAAGGCACACTACTAAGAGTCCTTCCTCTCCTTCACCGCTCTGGCTCTGAGTTGGAGCATCACTGCCTAGCATATGGAACAAAGGTAAACAATTGTAACTCTCCGGCTACCCTGCCTCACCTCCACAGGCTTTACTGAAACTGCATCCTTAGTCATTCCTGAGATTAACAGGAATGCACCTGCAGCTGCAGTATGCCTCAGGACATCTCTGAAACTTGACTCCAAGTCCTTTCTAGTGAGAATGCCCAGAGGTCTGGAGGAGTCAAACAAGGTCGACAGGCAGGCTGGAGGCAGAGCCATCTACAGCCTCTCCTCTCCAACCCAGAATGCTCTGCCTTCTCCAGACTTCTGATTTCCTACCTGAGCCACACGAACATGTCTCCATCCACACAGGCTCTGAGAATGGCCTCTAACAGAGTTGCAGTGCCCAGGGCCCTGTCTTCTTTGATCACAGCTCCTATTTCACTATTCCCTAGACCTGCAGGACATCTGGAAAGGAATAGGTCAAGACATAGCTGGATTCAACCACAGAGCAGAATAGGATAGCAGCCAAGAGTGTTCTCTCAGGGATGGTGAAACATCTCAGTTAGTAAAGTGCTTATGTTGTAAATGAAGACCTGAGTCTGAGAATCAGGTAAAAAGCTCCCAGAGCTGGAGAGGCAGAGACAGATAAAGAAACACTGAGGCTTACTGGCCTTGGTCTACTTGGCAAGCTCTAGGCCTGGCCTATGAGAGAGCTATCTCCCTCCCCCGCAATAACTCCTCCTCCTGGAGCTAGAGCTGGAGGCTGTTACAAACCTGCTGACATGTGTACTGGAAATAGAACCTGGATCCTCTATGGTTGCATCCTCTTGGACATGATGTAGCAATGTTAAAATTCTGGCTCTGTTGTTCCCTTCCAACTTTTCATGTACAGGTTGACCTATTCCCATAGATCTCTCTCAGAGCCACTTCTTTAATGGAGCTGGAAGAAAGATGGTAGCTCTCTCCCTGAGCTGAGTCTGATTCACGGAGCCCTGGCTATTGGAAAGGTTTCCCCTTCTAGAAACAGAGTATATGCAGGATGCAAATGTCTCCAGAGAATGGAACAGACAAAAAGTGTGAGTGTTTCACCTGCACTGACACCCTGATACCTGGTCTGGCCTGATGGAGATGCCATGCCCAGGACAGGAACTATCTAGTCTCACCCCAGCCAAATGAGGCAATCTGGCACATGAAGCAGAAGAAAGAGATTGACACATGGTTGATACATACATCTGCCTGCTCTCTAGAGCAAACCTAAATAACTAAAAAAAAAAGGGCAGTGGCATCCACAAAATGTCAAACTATTTGCTCTCTGGAGAGCATTCTTGTTACAGAGAAATGGTGGGTCCACAGCATGAGCTGAAGCATCAGATCTGAGAGATGAGGTTTTACACTGATCATAGCACTACTCGGGCACTCAGCCATGTCAGACATTAATTAACACCCTTGCAAAAAAAAAAAAAAAATCACACCTTCATTCTTTGAAAATATAACGATTTGCAGACTGTCATGTTTAGGTTTCTACTATTTTTCCTTGGGCTGAAATACCAAAAAAACACTCTTACAAAAATAGCCACTTGATACAATTTACACGTAAAAAATCTTAGTTTTCTAAGTAAACACAAGGAAAGTTGTTCCATCCAGTACAAAGAAGGTGTGCAGTGCAGCCATCAAGAAGGTCCACTTGGCCATCAGAGGAAGCACAGTATATTTCTGGCTTCTGCTCATCAGTTGTCTGACCACAGGCAAGCTACTCTGGCAAGTTCATAGGTGCCTTTGCCTGCAAAATGTAGACAAGTCTCAATCTCTGGGGACTTTGGAAAAAAGAAAGGAAAAATGAGCATCCTTGCCCCATGCTTGAGACAGACTGACAGCAAAAGAAACAGGTCACAGGAAGGGCCAGTAACTAACACAAGAAGTCAGTGTAAGGGCAGCTCCACCAAGCCTGTGCAAGCAAACTCACCATGGCAGAGAAAAGCATGGAAGTTGTCTTAGTTAGGGTTTCCATTGTGTGAAGAGACACCATGACCATGACAACTCTTAGGGAACATTTAATTGGAGCTGGCTTATGGTTTCAGAGGTTTAGCCCATTATCATCATGGTAGGAAGCATGGCATCATCCAGGGATACTTGGTGCTAGAGAAGGAGCTGAGAGCTCTACATCTTGATCCGAAGGCAACCAGGAAGAGACTATCTTCTACAGGCAGAAGGAGAAAGATCTCTTCCACCCTGGGTAAAGCTTAAACATAGGACCTCAAAAGCCCACACCCACGGTGCCACATTTCCTCCAACAAGACCACACCTACTCCAACAAGGCCACACCTACTCCAACAAGGCCACACCTACTCCAACAAGGCCACACCTCCTAGTAATACCACTTCCATGGGCCAACCATATTCAAACCACCAAAGAAGGGAACTAGCAGGTCAGCCCTACATGGAGGTAAGCAGCATGGCTCTGTGCCACAACAGCCATGGTAACAAATAGGAGGTCCCAGGATTACAGCTCATTAGCATGCTTACTGTGTCCTGCTGCAGCCTGTAGCTTATAGCTAAACTTTCACTTTCCCTTTGGTAAAGGGAGAGAAAAGCAGTATAAAATCAGCTTTCCATATAGTCCATGGATCATCATTTTTTTTCTTTTGTAATCTCTTTAAAATAAAAATAATAATAAACCTGGGTAAAGACACTTGCCACCAAATCTGATGACTGGAGTTCAATCTACATGGTGGAAGAGTGCTGATTCCCATAGGTTGTCCTCTGACCTCTGCACACACGCCCCAGCAATCGCACACATTCATACATAAACATGCACAAAATAAATACAAGTAAATGTTTTAAATAAAATAGAAAAGGGAAGTGATGTGGCTGATTACTTTGTGGTTTTTCAAGTTAGTGGAGAGAAGAGACACTCCATATGGCCAGTCTTATGCTGCAAACTCCTGTTAAGCCTGTTTAGTGCATTGGCAACGTCTATTCATGTCGTCCTTTCTCTTCACGCACTTTATATTGTTATCCACATCCTCTAATGGGTCAAGAGAACTGCAAAGAAGTTATACATGGACACTGACGCCCTGGGAGGGGCTGGAGACTAGGTTAGCCTCCATGGGGCACTCTTCCCTCCTCCTGCTGTCTCAGGGAGGATTGGTTCACTTTGGATGAACTGTATTAGCTGACAACTTGCAAAGATTCTTCTGACCCCAGGCCTAGGAGAAAGGGAACATTCATGTCGTCAAATAAATGGCACTGGGAAGATATGGCATTCCCACATCTCAGAGCGCCACCTGGGCAGATGCTCTTGTGCCCTGAGTGACCTGTCTCCCTCACTGAAAGTGAGGAGGCTGACAGCAACCGGGCTACCTAGCCTACTCCCATGAGCACGTGTCCACAGTTGGGAAAAGCTCCTGAGTAGACAGTCTGGCTGCTCTCCGACCTTTTCTAGCCTTGCTCCAAGTCTAGCAGTAACAAGCAAGCCCTTCTGCTTTAGGGATGCTCTTCTTCAACTCGATCAAAGGTTTCCACAAGCACAGCTGCAACATGCCAACACCCACTGAGACACAGAAAGAGAGACAGTAGGCCTGTGTTCAAGAGCACTCCAGGGCAGATGGTGCCTATAGCCACCATTCACCTGTCTCAGTTATGTACCCAGGACCTGGGTTCTGCAGTTACATGAATGGCTCCTCTCATTTCCATTCACCTGTCCACTCAGGGTCTGGGTTCTGCAAGTGCATGACCTGCACCACTGCAGGGATCCTGCTCTTATCCCATGGTTATTTCCCACCTGAGCCTACTGAACATTGTTCCTTAAGCCAGTCTTTCATTAGGGACTAAGCACTATCAAACAGCCCCCTGGAACCAAGCAGAGAAAGAAGGCTGCCTGGGCCCCATAGATACCTAAATTAGCTTTGTACCTTGGTGTCCAAATGCCTGACTAAAACAACCTAGAGGAAGAATTGATTTACCTGGGTTTCAGGCCAAGGTCACTGGCCTGTCTCTGTGGGCTTGAGACAAGGTGAAAGACAGGAGTAGAAAACGCAAGGTGATGCAGTGCATGGTGGTGTGGTTTCTCATGTCGAGGGCAACTGGAGGCACACAGAGAAAAGGACCAGAGACAAAACAGTTCCTTCAAAAACATACTCCAAAGCCCTATTTTCTCCAAACAGACCCAGCCCTTAACAGTCCACTTAAACTATGAACTCTCTAGAAGTTAGTAAACTCAGGATCCAGTCTCCTCAGCCAGCTGGGACCATACCTCAGATATTGTACTTGGAAGAGTCTCAAAAGCAAATTGTCACCAAAGTGTGACAGTGCTCATTGGGAACAATGACCTATCTTTGCCCCTATGACTACAACTAGTTACACTACTTATATCTACTTTGGCACATGTGAAATCACAATTTGGCTCGTACTCATGATAGAAGTCTACATCGAAACTAAAAAGAGAAGAAAATTGCATTTCTCTTTTTACACAAAGATGCCTCTGGTTTGGGGCCCCACCCCAAACCTCCCAGCATTGTTAGTACTGCTGAACATCACCAACCAAAGCACACATTCTTGAAAAGGCAGGGTCACAGGCAGCTCTGGGGTGGACTGGCTTGTGTGCACGTATGCACTTACAGCAGGTCTATAGCCTTATGAAGGAGGACAGAAAGAATGAAAAGAAATCAGGGCACACCTCTTCAGAGACAGCCACACAGGAAAAGCTCAGCACTGGTGTGTCAGCCATATGGGACAAAACCTAGATCACAGCAAAGTCTTGCAAGTTCCCTTCCTGTAGCCAATTCCAAAACAGTGCTGATTCCATGAACTGTCACACAGTGTGAATAAAATTCATCCTTGTCCATCTCAATATCCTGAAATTGAAATTCTATGCTGAAATTTGATTCCAAAATAAACCATTTAAAGTTTCCATATTCTTTTCAAATATACTGTTTATTTCAAATCTCTACAGATGAGTCAAAAAGAAAGACAAAAAAAGTAACACATTAATTTAAAAGAAAAAGGGATTAAGCCAAAGATCTCTGTTAGCCAAAAAAGACCCCTTATTAAGGATATAAGAGATAATGAGAAGGTACAGTCAGAAGCCAGCATGCTGCTGGACAGAGGCAGAGGTGTCACGCTCAGCAAAACATGCCTAGGGGAGCAGCATTGGAAGGAACAAATGGCAGCAAGGATCTGGTCTATGAAAACTCCAGTCAAAGCTCATAAACACCAAGGTTCATATAACACCCCCATCAGAACCCATCCCTCTATGCCAGTCAAGAAGGACCTGTATTGTTCAGGAGCTTGTTCTAGTGGGTCATCCCTCCCTCATAACAGCAGTGCCCACACTGGGGACCCCACACATGAGCCTGATAACTGTAGCTGGACACAGCTGACAAGCAATGAACTCTGTCCTCTGGCCTGTGGTCTGGAGCAAAGAGACCTGTCACAGGCTCCCACTAGATGGCATTTCCTCTTCTCTCCTCCCTCCCACACTGTGCACATCTAACCAAAAACAGAGCTGCACCTCAATTCCCTCTAGTTTAACCTTGGAGCTGACGACTAAGGTGTCTACCACCCACCCCACAGAGTGGCACAGACTGTAAAACCAGCTCTTGGCTGGTGTGTACTCTGACAGGGCAGAGCCAGAAGCCATGCTACCCAGGGAACAGCTGCTGAAGGGTGAGCTCCAAGGCTATGCTCCGCTGGGCACCTCTGCTCTTCTCAGAGAAGCCAGGAAGACCCAGCTGGCGCCTATTAATGCTTTCCAGCACAAGAACAAGGGGACTTGCAGGAGCCCCACCCTTCCCACTGACAAAAAGGCCATGTGGCTGCCCACTAATGAGCCCAGTGTCCCTCACACTCCAGGCCACATGCAGAGGTATGAAGAAATAATCACCGCCAGGACGAGCCCTGATTATTCTCAACAGCACCTGTTCAATGAAACAACAGAAGTAGCAGCCAGCACACCTACAGTTTGATCAGCCCTTCCAGAGCTTTTCATTATTGCAGTTATTTACTGCATTTTACAGGCCTTCCACCCCAATTTGTCTTCCACCATGTATGTAGTCCTTACTCAAAAGCATACAAAACACACAAGCCGTGCCATTGTGTGCAGTCCTGGAAGCCCAGCTGCCCCTGACCTGTGCTCCCTGCTATTCTGTTATCAGGGAAGTAACTAGGAGAGGTCTCCCTGGGCAGAGGCTTACTCTGTCCCACCTCCTGCGGTGCACTGAGCCAGTCAGAATAGCTAGTTAGACAGCATCTAGCTCTCACACCCCTAGAGACTGGCTAACGTCACACTCTGTCCCTTTATTCTATCACCCATGAAGCTGCTGGTTCTGTGTGCAGTGTGTGTATCTGACTGTCTGTGTTTGTGTATGTGTCTCTGTGTGTCTGCATATGTATGTCTCTATCTATGTGTATGTGTATACATGCATGTATATGTATATATGTATATGCAGGAGGTGTTACTAGAGATGGAATCCTGAGCCACATACCTGCAAGGCAAGCTCTTTACCACTGAGTCTAGTTACATTATAGAGTATCTCACACTACCACAGGACCTGGCCATCTTGGAACAAGCTGGGCAGTCCAGCCAACCAGGGATTCTGTAACCACATGTACCAGAGATCCCAGCCTAGAAGAAGAAGGCTCTAGCCACTGAAAGGGCTAAAATCCGGAGCCAGAGCCCATGACACAAGTCAACAGCCACCTGATTCGCAACAGGCACTACAATGGTTGTTCTGTTTTAAGAATGTCAGCTTAAGGGGTGGAGAGCTGGCACTGAGGTTAAGAGCGCTTGTTCTCACAGAGGTCTCAGGTTAAATTCCTACTATCAACAAAGTGACTGACAACCATTTGTAACTCCGGTCCCAGAAGCTGACATCCTCTTCTGACCTCCGAGGGCACAAGACACGCATGTAGTATACATGTATACATACAGGCAAAACACGCATATACATATAATAATAATAATAATAATAATAATAATAATAATAATAATAATAACAATAATAATTTAATAATAATAAAATCTAGCTGAGCAATGGTGATGCATGCCTTTAATCCCAGTATCCAGGAGGCAGAGGCAGGGGATTTCTGTGAGTTTAAAGCCATCCTAGTCTACAGAGCTAGTTCTAAGATAGCCAAGGCTACATTTAAAAAAAAAGTCAAATTCATATAAAAGCCAAAAGCGGTTTTGAGAAGGCTGGTTCCATGACAGCGTTCAAACTGGCAGTTAAGGAGACTAGGCCTAAGAACTGGGCAAGTCCAGGCAAGTCAATTACTAATAGAAAACAACCCAGGCTCCAACCTTCACGCCTGATAATGGAATGTCTAGAGATAGAGTAAGATAAAGCTCATCTACCCCAGAATTCCAATGTGCTTTTAAATTGAGCCTGCAAGCTCACTTAGTTGTCTCTCTTTCTTAGTAATGGAAGACCCCAGCATAGTGGACTTCTGCGGAATAAAACACTCTTTTCATTTACATACTATTTGAGTCCAGGGTATCATTCTTTGTAGAATCATGGACCCTTACAGTTTTAAATGCCTGCCTTCATGTACACATTATGTGGATGTTGTTAAAAGCCTCCATATACCTCAAGCTATCATAGTCTGTACTTCAGAAAGCTATAGGACACAACCCAGAAGATGCAGGACACACACCACCAGAGCTGGCTTCCTACCAGGGAGAGGACATAATGTGTTTAATGATATTCTAGTCTGTATCCAGGGGATGTCTATTTTTATCTCAGAAACACCTGGGCATTTTCCTGAGCAAACATAAAGGCAGTTTTCCAGAGAGTGGGGCATCTTTTAGTCAGGGATCCCAACAACATATAAACCAGTGACTGCCCGACACTGTACACATAAAGTGTACATAAAGTTGTCCTAGAGTATACCCTTGGGGCTCGATGCCTGTGGTGGTTTGAATAAGAATGGCCCCCATACGTGCTCGCTTTGGCAGCACATATACTAAAATTGGAACGATACAGAGAAGATTAGCATGGCCCCTGCGCAAGGATGACACAAAAATTCGTGAAGTGGTCCATATTTTAAAAAAAAAGAAAAGAAAGAAGAAAAAGAATGGCCCCTATAGGCTCATACATTTGAATGCTTAGTCAACAGGAAGTGAAACTCTCTGAAAGGATTAGAAGGACAATGAGGTGTGGCCTTATTGGAGAAAACATGTCACTGGGGATGGCCTTTGAGGTTTCACAGACCCATGCCAGGCCTAGGCGCTTGCTCCCCTCCCCTTCTCCCCTCTCTCTCTCTCTGTCTCTCTCTGTCTCTCTCTCTCTCTCTGCTTATAGATCACTATGTAGCAATCTCGGCTTCTCCAGCCCTTGCCTGCATGCTGCCATGCTGCCCACCATGATGATAACCCTCTGAAACTGTTAAGCCAGCCCCCAATCAAATGCTTTCTTTTTATACAAATTACCTTGGAGGAAACGTGGACTGAGGACAGGTGTAGATGGGAACTGGAGGAATCAGGTAATTGGTAGGGGAGCGTGTGCGTGTGCGTGTGCGTGTGCGTGTGCGTGTGCGTGTACTGGAGGAAGCAACTGGAATTGGCAAACATTTGGGGGGCAATGTAGAAACCTGGTATGGTGGAAACTCCCTGGAATCTACAGGAGTTACCTAGTTGTGAAGTCTCCTCGTTGTGGAGGATATGGAACCCAAACTGTCCATCTTCTATAACCAGGTAAGACTCCCAGCAGTAGGACTGGGACATCAACTCAGCCACAAAAACTTTGACCTACAATCTGTCTTGCCTGTAAAATGTGCTGAAGTAATTAAGGATGGTGTAGAACTTGTGGGAATGGCCAAACAATGAGTGGTTCAACTTGCGGCCCACTCTACTCCACTTGTCCATGCCTGCCACTACCTGGATGGCAAGAAACCAGAGTCAGGACAACCCAGAGACCCAAGATAGAACCAAACATGACTAGGAAAAAAAAAGTCAATGAAATGATTTTTAATGATATTCTGCTATACTAACAGATTATTGCCTAGCCCAGTTGTCATCAGAAGGGTGTCATTCATTAACTAATGAGATCAGATACAGAATCAAAAAGCCAAACAGTAGGCAGAGCCAGGAGAACCCCATAGAAGAGGGGGAAGAAGGATTGTAGGAGCCATGGTGTATAGAGAACAACATGAGAACATGCCCACAGACTCAACTAAGCAGGGCTCATAGAGGCTCACATGGACCCTGGATGGGTCTGAGCTAGGTCCTCTGCGTATGCTTTATGGTTATGTAATTTTGTGTTTTGGGTGGTTTGAATATGCTTGGCCCAAGGAGTGGCATGATTAAGAGGTGTAGCCTTGTTAAAAATAGGTGTGGCATTGTTGGAACAAGTGGGTTACTTTGGGGATAGGTTTTGAGACCCTCCTCCTAGCTGCCTGGAAGATAGCAATCTTCTCTTGACTGCCTTCAAATCAAGATGTAGAACTCTTATGTCTGCCAGCACCATGCCTACCTGGATGCTGCCATGCTTCCTACCATGATAATAATGAACTGAACCTCAAAACCTGTAAGTCAGCCCTCATTAAATGCTGTCCTTTATAAAAGTTGCCTTGGTCATGGTGTCTCTTCACAGCAATCAAACCCAAACTAAAGCACTGTTCTTGTGGGAGTCTCAAGAATAGGAGTGAAGGCTGTCTCAGACTAGTCTGTCTATGCTTAGAACCCTTTTCTTCTGCCTGAGTTGCCAAGTCCATGATATGAGGGTTGTGCCCAGTCTTATTTATATGTAGTGTCCTGCTCAGTAGATATCCCTGGGAACACACACACACCCTAATCTCAACAGAGTAGAAGTTGATCTGGGGTAGGGGGAAGCTGGGATAAGGGACTGGGAGAAGAGAAGGGAAGGGAAAGAAACTGCTGCCGGGATGTACTATATAAAAGAATAGAAGTTAAAAAAAAAAAAAAAAAAAAAAAAAAGAGTTGCCATGGCCTTGGTCATGTGTCTCTCCACAGCAACACAATAGTATGTAACTAAGACAGTGCCCAATCTCACAAACAACACATCCAGATCACAGTGCAAACTAATGACATCCTGCCAAGGACCACCTTCGGCATGGAGCGGGGTTCTGAGAGAAGGAGTGTTTGGGAGCAGCAAAAAGAACAACTCAAAAGTCAATTCATGAATTCAAGCTGATGACTTATGCTCTACTTGATACAGCTTTTCCAGTCTGCTTCTCTCTATGTTCTGCTTTCTCTCTGAAGATTTCTCTGTCCATATTCTGCTTGCTTGCTATTCTAAGACATCTCTCTGTCCATTCATGTTCTGCTTGCTTGTGTGTGTCTGTGTGTGTGTGTCTGTGTCTGTCTGTCTGTCTTCGTGTGCATGTTTCTGTGTCTGTCAATTTTCCAAGCAGTTCACTTTTATTCTAAAAAAAACCACCAAACCTCTGGATAGCTCATCTCCTGCAGAACACAGGTTCAATCTTTTATTTTACATATCAATCCAGTCATTTACTCCGATTCTTAAAAGACAGCAAGCATATATTTTTTTTAATATTGTAAAAGAATTCAGAGATCTGACTACCATTTTTTAAGCACAAACAATAAGCTAGTTGGGTGAGACTCTGACCTAAAACTACCACTTCTACCACACCTGGGCCTAACCTCCTCAATCTGTCCTAGGTTGACCTGGAACTCAGAAATCTGCCTGCCTTTGCATCTTTTTGACAAGCTGGCTCATAGTATAGCTGTCTTTGTTCCTTTAGATTCATGAAGCCCCTTATAAGTCATATTGTATCCTTATATTTTGCAAAGTTGAGAAATTATATATTTTCAAACTCATGTATCTAGAGCTCTTTCCCACAGCCTTAAGGGCTGTCCTGAAAATCCCAGTGTTTACAATTTTGCTGAGACATTAGCCACATCTTCACCTCCTGGACTCATGCTGTCAGATTATCAGAGAGTCATTAACATTAACAAAGAAGACATTCCTCAGAGGAATGCGAAAATATGTATGTTATTACACAAACAAGCCTTATATTCACAGCAGTCACCAACACTAGTGGAGGCTCACACCAGACCTTGTCCCAGGGGCAGGAACCATGTTACCACATCACTCTGTCCCCACCAGGGCCACGCTGGGCTCAGCAGCAACCCACTAGCAAGGAGCAGACTGAGGCCACCGTGACTCTCTAACATGTCCAGTTGCCAGGGTCCATCCCCTCTAACTGTAGACCCAGGCTACAGTGGGGCAGTGGGTCTGCACTAGAGGATTTGGACTAAGAGAACATCAGGCTGCATCCTAGATCTAGTTCCAGGCTTCAGGAAGGTAGCCTTTGTTGCAAGGATTATGCTACTCATCCAGAGACTTGCTGAGAAGGTAGCTGGCCTCAGTGGCATACCTTGAATGAGTGAAGGCATGCTGCAGCCTCCATAGCCCCCACACTTGCTGCTGAGACCAGCTGCTTTGTGCTTTCCTAGAAGAAAAGAAAGGAAAGAGGCTCACGCCCAGGCCTGAAGACTTTTCTCCTCCCCAACACTTTTCCACCAGCTTCCCCTCTGCATTCAAGACACCTGTGCCCTTCTCCCTGTTCTTGGAAGAGACTCCCCAACATGTGAGGCCTGTGCCCAGCTTCCCCACTAACCCTGCCTCTCAGGGGTGAATAAGAGACTAGCAGGTGGTATATGCCACGGGAAACAGCTGAGCCTACGGTCAGAACAAGAGGAGGCAGAGGCAGCCTATGACCTTGAAATGTCACTTGGTAGAAAGGATATTTGTTCTCCAATGCTGTTAACTCTCTCAGAGGTCCTCTAAAATACAGATTGCTTTTGGACCTCAAAATTTGGAAGCAACTCAACAGGAATCCCCTCACCCCAAACTGAGTAATTTTCTTTTACTAATAGTTCTGTAAATTAATATAAAAAGTAATAGGTTTCACTATGCATCTTCGTACATACTCTGTTCTTATTGATCCTCTAACTGATTCCCTTTCTCTGCCCGCCTACTGGATATAGATCATGAAGCTATAAAGGAGACCAAGAGAGAAGAAAAACTCTTAGGTGAGGGCAGAGGAACATATATGCAACATCAACACTGAGTTTGAGGTGTATGCTGGGAGGACTCTCCAGTTACAGCACATTTCATACCAACACTCTCCCAGTCCTTTGAAAGTTACCAAAGGGCAGAAAAACGAATGACTGTGGAACACCAAATGTCAATGCTAAAGAGGTCTGTCCCCCAGTCTGCCATGGTGCATGATGCATAGTTCTCTTGCTTCTCTGTTGGTGTCAAGTAAACAAGTCACCACTGAGGCAATAATGTGGGGAGGAAGTACTTCCAATGACACAGTCAGACATCACTGTGATCCTTAAAGAGGCAGAATGAAACTGTTGCTAAGCAACAGCTCTGCTACCCTCCTGTGGGCTCAGGTAGCTGCTGTGTGGCCTGCCAGCTCACGTCAGAAGGTGGCAGCTACCTGACTTGGGCCCAAATGTGAGATTGCAGATGGGATGACCTTTTACTGTCTGAGAGAAAAGGCTTTTCTGAGAACACAGACAGACACTGTGACACAGGGAAGCACATGTCAACTTCAAATACTAGCCTCAGAAAGTAGACATTTCATACAAAAGCTGCAATGGGAGATGTGCACATTAGGTTGGAAGGATACTATTTCAGATGAGATACAGTCCCCCTCAGACTGGTTCTTTCACACACCCTGCAGAGCCTATCCCAGCAGAAACCTTGAACCTCTCCAGACAGGCTGTGTGAATGCACTCCAACTCCACGTCACCCTGCTCTAGAGCACCAAATGTCTCCTCCAAGAGCCTGCCCATCATCACCTCATTGGACTGACATCCTTTCTTCCCAGGCTGACATCTGAGCTCTGCAGAGTGTTCTAGGGACTAACTTGTCCTTTTGCTCTCTCTCAGCAAGGGGATTACTCTGTTCTTCCCTGTCTCTGGCTTTAGAGAACCCTGTTACCAAGGTAAGAGACAATTTTCTGCTGCTCTATCATCCACCTCTCAGGGTTTACTGTCTCTCTCTTTCTCAGTCACTCTGCTGGCTTTTCATCATCTTCAGGATTGTAGTTTCAAACAAAGAATGCCAATCTCAGAGCATCCTTTCTCTCTGTCATGACAACAGAGGGATAGTGAGTCATGAGTCAAAGACCTGGAGTAGGTGACTGCACTTTTAGTGACCCTGACTACAGGGTCACTTGAATGCTGCCTTACAGCAGGAAGAGGGGCAAGCAGCAAGTCCAGACCCCTTATTACTCTGTCACTCAACTCCAGCTCCTCTGACCCTGGAAGCCTCTTGCTCCAGGGTCTCCTAGTGCCCCAATTCTCACTGGCTTCCTCAATCTCCTCCTCAGCTCTGCCAGTGCTTTATCTGTGTCCCTCTCCATACACATTAGGTTGAATTTCATGGCTCCTCTCTATACATGCACTAGGCATACTCTTCAACTCCCCAGCTGGGCTCATATAACTCTGAGTGAAAAGAGAGGTGCCATATGCAATTCATGCCCTCTGTCCCCAGGCTGCATTATTAGTAAAATGGCTCACTCAGCATATGAGATCTTGATCTTGTCTTGATCCTCAAGTTCTCTCACACCAGACATTAAACATACCATCAATTGTGCCATTCCTCGTTGCCTCCATGGCTACTACAGTGGATCAAGCCTCCATACCCACTAACAGGCAATCACAATGGTCCTGCTTACTCTGCTCAACCTAAAATACCATCCCCTGACCACATGCTTTCTCTCTGGTCCTCAGAATAGAGTATTTCATCATGTATTTGGTACAGCAAGGCCTTGCCTGTTGTTGTTACCTGCTTGGAGGGGGTAAAACATGCCACTGGTCCTCACACCGATGAAGCTCCATGACTGAGGACCCTTGCCAGCTCAGCCTTGTCCTTAGTTCTAGAACACTCTCCAACTCCCAGCAAATTTCAGAAGCTGGTGAATGCATGATGCTGACATAAATGATACACATAAACAAATTAAAGATATGCAAAATACTTTAAAAACAAAAGATCTCAAAACTGATGATTTCTTTGTAAAAATATTTCATCCTTAGATTCTGATAGTGAATTGAATGTGGGACCTTAGAATTGGAGCTGTTGAATGATCCCAGGCACCAAAGCTGTATGTTGACAGCAAGGTGGTCTTTAAGATCCTTTCCTAGAGGTCATTAGGTCTGAGTGTTCCCAACAGTCCTTGCCTTTGACCGTCTGTACTGAACACACTGTGGTGGTCTCTAAGGCAGCGTGGTAGAGCACGTGTGGCTGACCTCGGCAGGACTAAAAGACTAAGGGAAAAGCACAGTCAGTGTTTTCCAACACCCAGCTTCTCACACTGTGGGTCACAGCCTCCATCTGAGGTCATGCAACTGAATCGACTTTAGCAACAGTGCAAAGTTCTGAACACGCAGCACAAATTCCTTCCAAGTCAAATGTGTCCTGAATCTGAGGTGTTTCTTCCAGCGCTCATCCATGCTACACCAAACAGCATGACCACAGCCTTAGCTCTGAACAAAAATGCCAAAGAAAGGTGCCGGAAACGCATCAGCCCACAATCAGGGTTGCAGTCCGCAGACTCCACAGGCAAAATCTTCTCTTCTTCCAGAGGCATGATGGTTTAATTATGGAGTGAGGGGTCTTTTAGCACTTTCCTACTGCCATTTCTCAGCATGCGTGGATTAAACTCTGTTATAGTGTTGGATTTTTTTTTTTTAATTGATGTTTGAGTTGCTGATTTGAGTTTTGTAAGAAAAAAATTATTCAGTAAATTCTGGCTCAGGATTAGGGCAGAAGTTCCAACAATTTCTGAACTGAACCCAAACATACTTGTACTATATACTTATACAAAGAGGAGTTTAAAATGAGGCAGGAAAACAAAAATGGAGGGGTTGGGAAAATGGATCAGTGATCAGGAGCAAATAGTGTTCTTGAAGAAGACTGGAGTCAAAGGCTCAGCACCACACACACGCACGCACGCGCACGCGTAAAAATAAAACCTTCTATAAAAGGACAACAAAAGGAGGGGGAGGTTCCAGGGATTGGCATGTGAAAGGCAGAGCCTCGCGCCCACTTCGCCCATGAAGGTAGCAAGCTCCAAAGGCCAAGTTACACAGTCCTGGGAGAGGTGGGCAACTATGTCCATGAAAGAAGTCCTTTTGCACTTTCCCTCCCTTCTGAAGCCAGACCACAGGGGAGACATGGAACACGCCCAGGCCCCTTTGCAACTCTTCATAAATTCTTCCTTTCCTGTAACTCCACATGTCTATGCAAACTCCCTGTAAGAAGACACAGGAGCCTGAGCCCTCCAGCACCTGCCCTCCAGACTCATCCTTGCTGGGACTGCTTGCACAAAGTAAGAGGACCCATCAACTCTGAGGAAGTGAAGATGTTCCACGTCCTGCAGTGTTAAATATACAGCTAGTTACAGTGCAATAGCAGTCGGGGTGAACTTGCAGACTTGAGTGCTGGTGTGACCAAGTCCAGGGGTCTGATGACTGGAAGCTACTTAGAAAGGAAAGGGCAAACTGCTGGCTGAGGCTCTGGTACACTGGCAGAACTACTGCAGCCTCCTAGAGGCCAGAAAGAAAAGTGTGCACTGGCCTCTACCACTTTCTTCTTTCTGCTAGGGACTTTTTTCTTTTTTGAGGCAGGGTCTTTCTGTATATTCCTGATTGACTTGATACTTGAGATATAGACCCAGGCTAGCCTTCACTCACAAAAATATGTCTGCCTGACTATTAAGTACTTTGTGATGTGGATAAAGTTTTGGCTTGTGAAAAATAAAATGCAACCAAGATGATTCTTTGTAAAAATAAACACACTCATTAATGTGTAAATTTAATCTTTAATACATGGTAAAGCAGTATGTATACCCAAAAAAAAAAACCTGTGTACAATAAAGTTTTAATTTAATACCAGCAAATGTTTGATTTATATGTTTGTCCTACACACATCCCCAGGCTCATGTGAAAAGGTTGTGAATGAGAAGTTTGAGGACCACTGTTCTAACCCACCAGACCCCCTGACAGCAAGTTCCATGCATTCATGGGTGTGACAGGTGCTCCTACAGCTAGCTGTACAGGTGCCTGCCTATCTTGCAGATAGGCTATGGACTAGCGATTCGTAAGGTAACTTCATCTGGTGGAATGATAAGGATATGTACTGGACACTGGATGCATGTGGATTTACAAGAAAAAAAGAATTCATTAAGAGTGACCACCTAATGAGCAAATTTCATACACCAAATTCCAGTACTCACAACAGTAGAAACAATGCAGGATGGAGTGAGAGCTCAGAGCAGAGCCATGGTCATACCCAGCAACACTACAGACACTTAGAAGACGAAAGATTAGGTTTTTATAATTAGAATCCACACCAGTGCAAAATGGAATACTGTACTATGTGACTATTTAAAAGTTCATTACATACCTGAATGCCTCTGTATACCCGAGTGCTGGGCACAGAATATCTATAGCTCCTATGCTGTCTGTTTCAAAAGTCATCTAGGATGTGCTAGGTGCTGAATGCATTATGATGTGGATCAAACCATACTACAAAGGTGATGCCATATGTTTCAAAATCCCTTTATCTAAATACAATGCATGGCTCCTAAGATAATGGTTTTAAGAGCAACCAAAATTTTCTATCTATTCATCTTTAGCAAGAAACAAACTTAGGACACACATGGAGTGTGTTCTGTGAAAGAAGAATGATCCCAGGATCTTATCTATGTTCTTCCTGTAATCTGTATAACAAATCTGTAGATCATGATCCTTCTAGAACAGGAGTTATCATCATTCAAAGCCACAACTGGTTCTGGAATAGAGAGTAAGGCAAAGCCACATGCCCTCAGGCAGTATCACACAGTGCTCTCCTGGTGACCCAAAGCTGATTGTGGGCTACACTTGGGCCTTGAAGCCTATATTGTCCTGCAGCCTCACTCCTGGACTTTGAAAGGATGCCTTACATAAGACTTGTCCCTTTTAGCTATATGCTAGCAACACTGGGAAAGGCTACTCTGCCAATATGTAGGTCTACCTGGGAAGTATTCTGTTGGAGATGAAGCTAGCACATAGGGTCCACAGGACTCCTGTGAGTAAAACCACCCCAGCAAGCAGCTGGTTAGTTGTATATTTCTGTTAAAAGTTCACCATCTTTAACTTAGATATAAGTATCGGGAGTCTTCTAGATCTAGTACTTACTTCTACTGTACTGACCAGGCTGTGAGAGGACAGCAGCCTAACCCTGATCCATGCCGTTCTACTTCCTATGCTGTCTGTATATATGTATTTCTTAGGCTAGGAAATGTCTCCCAGGGCATTGAGCCTCAGGTTAGAACTGTCACCCAAATTCAAAAGTGACAAACACTTGTACTTTCTCTGACTCTAGCAGCCCTGTGATAAATTGGAAACGGCCAGGCAAGAGCCCTCAATCCCTCCACAACAGCACAGAGCAGAAGAAAATAGTGCCAATATCGTAACAGATTCTAGTACTCCAGAAAATCTTAATGTTTAAGACAGAGAAGGAAGTATTTTGCCACACACACACACACACACACACACACACACACACACACACACAAACTGAAATAGGCATCACATTATTGGCTTGCTCTAGAAGACAAAATTATTAGTTGGAATAAAACAAGCTGAGTTTCCACATTAAACAAAACAAGTTCTTTTAAACCAATCATACCAAATGTCCACCTAAAGCATCAGCTTTCAAGCTCAAAGGAGCCACACTGCTCTTCCACAGGATGGCTCATTCCCTTTCCCAGGGGCCCTTTGTTCCCCTTCACTCCCTCAAAGAGCCTCCTTTGAGCAATCATCATACCCAACAACACTGTGAACTGACATGTCTGCAAAGGCTAACCCTCAGCAACATCACTGCATCACCCCAGCCCTCCACGTGCTTCCTCCACACTCCCAGGACCAGAAAATGGTCCAGAAGAAACGAGGTCAATGAACGTGTGTCCAGAACACAGCTCTAGGTAGATTTGGGAAGCACTGGTAAGGGGCAGCCCCGAACGGGACGTACTAGGAAGAAAAGGTCCTATGTAAATTAGAAATGCCCACTGGACAGCCAGTCTCCCATCAGATACTAACATCAGAGGCCAGCATGGACGGAAACACAGAGAAGCCCTGCTTCACAGACTGAGTCAGCCACAACTGCCCTGTGGCCTTGTGTGCATCCTAACCTGTATCTACTACTCTGTGCCTGCCCATGTCCAAGACACGTGAGCTAATGAGTGCAAACAGGGTTGGGGGTGGGGGCTGTGTGACTCTTATGCTGCGGGTGAAGACTTAGCTCTTAGTTGTCAGCTACAGATGGAGTCAGGCTTCTCAACCACACCTAGCCAGAATGACAGCACTGTTCACATCACACACTTCCTAAGGGGCAGTACAGCCGAGCTCAGGGAACAGTAGGTGTCAGAAATCTCAGTGCCTCGCTTCCAACAACAAATGAAGGGTGCAGTCCCTTCTGTATCTGAGGCTTTGTGATGACGTAGGTCTGGGATACTCACACCCACTACATTACTAGGCCCAACTTCACAGTCAGCCTTGTTACATGGAAATCAGAGGCTCTCCTGCTTGTCCATGGTACAGCAAACATTTCTCAATGAAGCTAGTAGCAACTATTTATCCACTGCAGCTGTGCCTCAGCTCTGTCACTGCAGCAAAAGCACCACAGATAACGTGAGCTTCCACCACCTCACCTCACCCAGAGCACTGGCACTTCAGTGCTGGCTCTACCCAGGGAATGGAGATATGTGTGTGTGTGTGTGTGTGTGTGTGTGTGTGTGTGTGTGTGTACATATATATATATATGTGTGTGTGTGTGTGTGCACACATACACACACACACAGAGACACACATGTTCAAAGGTGCACATGCACATCCAAATACACAGCCATTTGTATAGAACAGTACTACTTCTTAGGTTTGGTCAAATCATCAAGGACAGGCATCCTGGCATTTTAGGTGCAATCTTATCCATCCATAAGATGTCACCCCAGCCTAGCAGTATCCATCCTAACAGCACAGGTAGAGGAATGGTCCAGGTAATAAAGACGAAAGACTCTGTTCTAGGCTCAGCACCACCACCTATCCGAACCTGGCAATCTGGACCAACTGCCAAAGCACTCAGAGCCCAGGTAACAAACACAACAAATAGTTCAGACCACTCAGTTTCCAAAACACCCTTCAACAAAACTTCAAAGCCACATGATACTCAATGAGCCAGGCAGTAGGGCACAGGGCACTCCAGTAAACTGGTGGCTCTGGTGAGATCACTGCACAAAGACTGTAAGAAATAGGCCCTCTCTATTTCAGGTCAGAAGCACTCAAATTTCTGCCATTTCTGCAGTTCAACCATGCAAAACCTCAACCAAAACTTTTTACCTCTCAATTTTCCCATAAGCAAAATGAATGCCCTGGGTTACTACTGTCTTTTTAGGACACCTAAGGTCTGTTAAAACAACAGCTTTACCCCCAGCAAGTGCATTTCCTACAACCCTTAGGCAGTGGTAGGGGTGTGGTCAACCTCTGGTCCTCTTCAGGCTTCCCCACATAGCCACCCACCTGCATCAATGTATGCTCACTCATTCTCTGAGGTTTTGTCATAACTAGTTCCTAAAAGGGCTTGAGAGCCTCATGGGACTCTCTCCCTGTGACCCTGAGGCCTTTCATGTCCCTGTTCCCACCCCTAGACACTCTTCCATGCCATTTTCTAACTAGCCCCTAGAGATCACACTGAATGGGCTCCAGTGATCCCATCCAAATCATCCAAATCTTGCCACTATCAATTTCCACCAAACAAAAAAAAGAAAAGAAAAGAAAGAAGGAAGGAAGGAAGGAAGGAGGGAAGGAAGGAAAGAAGGAAGGAAGGGAAGAAGGGAGGAGGGAGGGAGGGAGGGAGGGAGAGAGGGAGGGAGGAAGGGAATGATAAATAAATCTGTCTTGGGAAGAAGAAAAATGCTGAGGCCTGCTCTCACTTTGGAGGCTAGATCCACCAAGTCTGCTTAGGATAGTCTGGCTGGAGCCCTGAGGTGCAGATGAACCCTTTGGGGTTTAAGACTTGTTTCCATGAGATAAGGTATATGACAACAGACATCCATCTCTTTTCCCATCCTCCTTTCATTATCAAGCACAGAACTTTATCCATGAGCAAGCCACAGGATCTGTATGAATGCTGGGACTTCCCAAAACAGGCCGCTAAACCTGAGAACCTTTCCCTCCTTCAACAGAGGTCAGACTGATCAGCAAGTGGAGGGTAACAGTTGGGAACTGACAAGGGGCCAGGACTATCACCTGCCTAATAGACCAGAACTGTGTTAGAAACATAACAACTTTTGAGAAGACACATCTGGTCTTGCAACATTGGTCTAACAGTTAGTTCAAAGTTCTTCCTCCCAATTCAGTATGACTAAATGTTGGATCAGGTGACAAACTGAGAGATGCAATATAGACACAGTCACAGAGCCAAGGGAGGGGAAAATCGTGTATCTCCTCCGATGTTTGACTCCACCATTTATATTATCCTAGGCCTCAGCTGTGGCAGGTGTTTTCATTAGAACACAGGGGAATAGTAACAAATGGGTCAAGAGGCCAGGAGGTGGGGCTGCACATTAATTAGGACGTGACAGGGCCACAGGAAGACTTGGGGAGAGGGAGCTGCCAGATGCAGTGAGGCAGAATGTAGAAGACTTTTTAATGGGACTCCTGAGCCTGCACACACTGCAGCAAAATCTCCAGAGTGTAATGAACTCAAGACACTGCGTACAAAATACTCCCTGGGCAGCCTGAGGTTTCCAAGCCATTTGAAAGCCTCTCAGTACACAGCAAGAGAAACCACTTCCTGAACTCCTAGCTCTAGTGTGATAAGGACATCCCTGGCAGTACCTAGTAGAAAGATCACAAGCCCTGCTGACTTCTACACTGGTGGCAGAGCACATACAAGGCCACTCTAAAGAAGACACAGAGCTGATTTTAAAAGCAGAAAAGAGAACTTGAAACTAGATTGTTGGACCTTCCTCCTGAGTTGTTTGTAGAAGACTATCTTCCAAGCCAGTCACCCAGTGAGCAGCACGTGCTATTGCAGGGTGACCGCAGCTACACAGCTTCAAGCTGCTGCTCCAACTTCAACAGCGGCTTTACCACCCACCCACCTTTGTACTGGCACTAGCTTCTCTTCACTCTACTTCTCAGCTCCCAGGAAGCCTACTGTACTCAGCATCATGGCCACTAGGGCGATTCCCAGGCCTTGGCTGTGTCACTCTCCAGCCTTCTCTGAGTACCCATCCTGGCTGACTCTTCCCACCACTGTCCAGTCCACCATGGCCCGGCACCATGTCCCTGCACCAAGGTCACTCTGGTGAACAGCTGTCTGCTGCCTGCCTTCCCCACACAATTTCAAGGGAGGCCAGGACTTCACACTGGCTGGCCTACAGATATTCCAATGTGGCAGTACCTATAGCACAATGAACAGAAAGTAGGAGACTTCATAGCCAAAAGTAAGATATGAGCTGAGGCTCTGAGGACCCACAGCAAAGGACTTAGGCCCTTTAACCCAGCTCCTTCCCATGTGAAATGCTATATATGAAGAAAGACTCAGTCAGTCTGGCTGCTGTCAGCCTCATCACAATTTTATAGAAGGCAGATGTGGAGATCTTACAAAGCCTGATGTTGAATATACTTTTTACTTTCAGCAGTGATCAGTAAAATATGAGCCTGAGAACTGTGGAGTTCTATGGAGGAAGGCGATGGGGGAAGGGGGCAGAGGTAGGTTACAGAGAAAGGGATGGTGTGGTCCTCGAAAGCCAGAGCCTTGAGTCTGCAGGAGCCCACTGTAGATGAGCCATCCAAGGGAGGGCCAACCCCTTGCCTGGGGTACAGAGATAGAGAGCCAACAAGCCAGAGGAAAGCTTATATTTACCACCCTCTTGCACATTTCTGATGTGCACCAAAGACTTAGGCTTGATCACACTGATCTGGTATACGGCTTGATTTCAGGTGGTGCCAAGGGGCCAAGCCTCGACCTTGGAGAGAAATGGGAGATAATGTGCTCCTGATGGGGTAGGGAGATGAGGAAAAGGCAGACCTTGCTAGTATGTATAACCCTGGGGTTTCAATTATCAGGTGCCACTGCAAGAGCTTGAGCGGTCCCCATCCACAGCTCCAAGAGGGCATCCTGCCTATCCCTGGTGCACACAATCCCACTCTCCACCAGCCCAGGAGGCCCCAGCAGGAGCACTGAACAGAGTCAGTATTTCATCTGCACTGCGTGCTGTCAGCTCCTGTGGATCTAATTTCCCGAGGATGTAGTGCTGACATGATCTACGCTCTTCCTGACATTTCACCTTCCTCTGCTGAAAAATTCATGCTGGTCCTCATGTGGGACACTCTTGCCCAAGCAAAAGGCAGGAGATGGATGCTGGCCACCCTCACTCATATCTGCTGCCACGTGCTGCCCTTCTGCAGCCATGGATGGATCTCAGTAAGTCGTCGTTTACAGACTTTATGGCTTCTAATTTACCAACCATCTGCCACAGTTCTCTGAATAGCTGTTGATTTGAAGGACATAATCCATCTTCTGGTCTTCCTATAGTCCAGTGTTGAGATTCCCTAGCTTCACAGTATTCCCTATTCTATTTCTGCCACTGTGTCTGCTGAGACAAGGGTCCAGAGTGACAGGCAGAAGAGCCTGAGGAGGAGGACTAGGCAACCTTAGCTTCAGACTGGGGACTTGTCTCGGTTGTCTTGGGCTTGCTGTTTCTATTCCTGAACCTTTCCTGTCCCTCACCAGTACCTTGGAAACAAGCCTGACCCCAAAGGCCCTGGCTCTGTGCTCTGATGAGGTCACTATGATGGCCTCCAACACCCATACTGCCTGCCCTGGGTCACCTTATCATGCCCACTCTCACACTGTGAAAGCCTCCAACCCTGCATTGCCTGCCCTAGCTCCCTTCACACTATCTCACCTTACAATGCCCTGCAGGCCCAACCTGAGGTGCTACCAAACTGCCAGTCAACCTCCTTCTATCCACAGGACCAGCGCAAAGTCTGTCACTCACTCACAACTTCTCTGGAAAGTTGCCCAACCATGTGCACACCACTTCCAGCTGGATGACACAGAGTATACGGACAGGAACATATACACCTCCACATCATTTCCCACCATCCCCACATCTCCACTACCACCATCACCTCTCACCATCCTTAACTCTATCACTGCCATCATCATCACCACCACCATCCCTACAAACACCAGTACTCCACCATCACCGGCATCCCAACTACCACCACCATCCTCTCATTACCCCACCATCATCACCACTGATTCTACCCAGCCCTCATCATCTCTCCATCACCCTATAATCACCATTTATACTCCCACCCCACTTCAAACTAAGAATGAGGCCAAGCACAATGTGAACTCACAGATGACTATCATACCTCATTTTTCAGACTCATAAACAAAGGCATGAGTCAAATGCATGATTCAGCCAACAATGTACTCTGAATATAAAAGTGGTTCCATAAGTTTATAATAGAACTGAAGAGTTTCTGCCACCTAGTGATTACTGTTGCCACCATAATGTCACAACAAAATATACATTTGCAGTGGTACTGGTGTGAATGAAGCCACTGAAAAGCCAGTCTATAAAAATCGCAGCACACAAACACATGTATAGTGCACAGCATGGTTAACCATCAATTGTGGTATTGGATTCTGTATGTACTCTACTCGATTTCTGCTGTTATTTTTTAGTGTGTTCCTTCTTTTCTTTTATTTATTTATTTATTTATTTTTTTTTTTTTTTGGTTAATATTCAGAGCCAACTTTAGAGCTGTGGGGTTTTTGCTTTTGTTTTTATATACCTGTAATCCCAGAACCCAGGAGGCTGAAGCAGGAAGATCCTGAGTTTGAAACCAGCCTGGCTTTGGCCAGGGCTGTATAAGTGAGTTCTGTTCCAGGACACCATGACCTACCTAAGGAGATCCTGCCTCAAACAAACACAAACAGAACAAAACCAAAATAAACAAAAATCCCAAATCAGCATGCAGAGTTCGACCAGCAACAGACTGCCCCCTTGGTATTATGAGGTCTTTGTATTAGGAGTGATGGCCCTCACCACCCAGGTCTGTGGACATAAGCTCTATGCCCTTTGTGCAGAAAGACAGCCCAAGTATCATGTTTCTCAGAGTACATCCCACCTTCTTGAAATATCTGCTGTTCTGGACTGAATCTTACTTCTCACAGCTGAGGCATGCACAGAGATTCCTTCCTCAAGCTAACTGTTCTTCAGTTTCAAGCTTTTCTGTCTTAATTGGGGTTTTCTTTTCATAAGGAAGTCTTTTAATAATTGTTTTCTCCCTCAAGAGCTATTACAGGAATAATTTCAAGCCAAAGACCACAGAGAAAGCGTCACAGCAGACAGTGGCTGCTCAGCCAGGCTCCTTTACTCTGGAATCCACTTTACCAATGAGGTGACACCTCTTCTCGTCACAACACCTTGCCATACCCAAGAGAGACCCAACAGTGAGCAGCTCAAAATACCCCTAGTAGAACAGAGCGTGGCCTGCAAGATGTCACTTCTAATCAGAAACACAAGGCAGAATGTGTACAACCTGGGGGCCCATGTGTGCTTCACATGGGGTGTGGCTCCTATAGTGCAGACATGGTGATAGCCGGGCCGCCTTACAGCTGGTATGAGAGCCTAATGGCGACAGAAGGCCCTTCCCAAATCTCCCCATAAATAAAAAAGACATCATGGCTGTTACAGATGTACATATGTTAAAGCCCCAAGTCCCAGGTGACCATGTATGGAGACAGGCTTCTAGGAAAGAATTAAGGTTAAAAATTAAAGAAGGCCACAGGGTAGGGCTGTGATCTGACATGACTGGTGTCCTTATAAAAGACAGGCAAAAGAGAATACAGAGGCAAGAACAATGAACACACAAGCCACAGAGAAGGCCATGGGAGACATGAACTGCTAGACAGTCCTCTTGGACTTGCAACCTGCAGACCCATTAGGGAGTAAGCCTCTGTTGGTTAACCCCATCCATGGAGGGCTGCTATACAGCAGAGAGGACCAGCACAGAGCCTCAGCACCTTTGTGAAGGGTACACAACACTTGGGGCAAGGAAGCCACCTTCCTAATGCAGAGTCCAGGTCTCCAAAAACCAGGGAGACTGCATACTCCTACTCTGTGTCTCCTAAGCAGAACTGCAGATGCTTCAGGAGAGGTGAGGGCCAAGGACAGAGAACAAATACCAGGCTGTGGGCAAGCACAGCAAATGACCCATCTGGAGTAGAGGGAGGAAACCGGAGGAAACAGTCACAGTGGTTTTTATGGTCTTACTGAAAAAATTAATTCAGATTGGGTTTTGTCAAAGCACCCCCCATGGGCTGAGACCAGGAGGAAGGACTATAAACAAAGCACACTGATAAATGGCAGAACACTGATCTTTGAGGGGCGTCCCGGGTGCTCTGGGACCAGGCCTTATTTAACATCTTCATTAGTGATCTGGAAGGAGCAGTAAACAGCACATTAATTACATATCCAGATGACTCTGAATTTGGAGGTGCTGCAGAAAGTCAATGAGGACAGAGAAATGACGCAAACGGGACCCAGAGGCCTTTGCAAGGAGCATAGTTAGTATCCGGGGCTCAGGCTCACATAAAAGAGAATAAGAACACTCTGTGCTCTGAGTCAACATCCACTGTCCAAGTAGCAATGGCTGGGAAGATGCAAGTCAAGTCCTCCCCACATACAACTAAACAGTAAAAAAACAATAGCACTTAAACAAATGCTGCAGTTCAAAGTCTCCCTGACTGTTACACAAAGATTCAGGTCTCATGCAACACCTAATTCCCAAGCTTGTGATCCCCACTCAGCTGAGTTCACTCTGACACACAGGTGCCAAGGTGGACACACAGAAAGAGAATAATTAGGACTCTTTGGACTTAGAAAGACAATACTTGAGACCCTAGAACTTTATTCCATTCTAAAGATATAAAAATGCCTTTGAAGTAAATTCCTTTACTTGTAATGCCTTTGTTTGAACTCATGACCTCTGAACTCCAATATGTAAAAGTTACTACAAACAAAAGAGGAAGTGACAGTTACAGCTCAATTCCACAGGACAAAAAACCAGTAAGAAACACAATGGGAATGTACAAACTGTGCGTGCTAGAAGCAGCCATTGAGGCCTGCGCCATTGTGCCAAACGCTGTTCTCCTGGAACAACAGATTCAGAAAGGTCAAAATCCCAAACACACTGCTCTGGAAAAAAATTATAAAATTACTTTTTAGGAGACATTTATTTACATGTTAAAAGGGTTTTATTGGTAGCAAAGGAAAACATGCAGAATATGACATCAACGACATTATGACAATAAAGTCAGATATTTGTGCAAAGCATAAACTCTCTGGGATAACAGCAGTGACAAGTGAGAAAGAAATGGCACAAAGGGAAAAGCTGGTGTCTATGCACACAGCTGTGCAACAACAAACACCATAAAAGCCACTACACACAAGCTCCGTCCTCAGAGGAAACAGACAAGCTACACACACAGAGCGAGTCTCCTTTCACAAATGCACATGTCAAAGTGTCGTACACACAGGGCACACAGAGCACACAGGGCATACAGGACACACAAGGGCACACAGGGCACACAGAGCACACAGGGCACACAGAGCACACAGGGTACACAGGGCACACAGGGTACACAGGACACACAAGGGCACACAGGGCACACAGGCACACAGGGCACACAGAGCACACAGGGCACAGCACACAGAACACACAGAGCACACAGAGCACACAGGGCACACAGCACACAGAGCACACAGGGCACACAGAGCACACAGGGCACACAGGCACACAGGCACACAGGGCACAGCACACAGAGCACACAGAGCACACAGAGCACACAGGGCACACAGCACACAGGGCACACAGAGCACACAGGGTACACAGCACACAGGGCACACAGAGCACACAGAGCACACAGGGTACACAGCACACAGGGCACACAGGGCACACAGGGCACACAGAGCACACAGGGTACACAGCAATGCTGCACAGTGAACCTTTCTGAGTCAGACATCAAACAAGTATAAAGCAAGTGAGAGCTGTCTTAAGGTCCTCATACCACCTGCACTCCACACAGGGCAAGGTTGTAAAGACAGGAGCCTGGTTTATGGGAATGCTGAGTGTTTCTGGGAGAGCAGTAGCCATCTGAGGGTGGGCCGTGAAACCTAGCTGCACCACACGAGCAGTAACTCTAATCTGATTCTCACACTGACAAAAAGTATGCCTTTCTTCAGGGCCTGGCACCTTTCAAAGCACACACTCATGCACTTTTCTACCAGACAGACTGGGATCCCAACCCCACACTCTTTTCATCTGTACAGGAACTTCTGGGGACAAGCTGGCAGACAAACCCAGATCTCCAGATAACACAGCACAACACAACAACCCCCTATTCAGAGGGAACTTTCTAATTCTGCCACACCTACTCCTGCTGTAGCCTTTTCCAGTGGTAACTGAGGACTGGGGTAGTACTCAGGATCTCCATACTCGGGACTGCAGCACACAGCTGTAATCAGTACCACCTCCTGACCGACAGACCTGACCTAGAGCTAAGCTACCTTGTGCTGCTTGCTTACAAAGTCACTAGTGATTCTTCGGTGGGAAGATGGAAATGAGAACACAGGAGCAGTCAGGCAAGACACATGTATGTAATCTCAGCCTTTAGAAGGCAGAGGCAAGAAGATAGCCCACTCGAGGCCAACCTGGTCCACAAAACAAAACTCTCTTCCAAAAAATAGTCCACTGGCTAGACATGCAGCTTGGTAAAAGAGTATTCACCAAGCACACACAAGGCTCTGGGTTCTTTCCACCGTACCATCAAAACCAAACAACAGGGCCAACAAGATGTCTCAGTTAAGGTACTGATGCTAATCCTGATGGCCTGATCTGAATCCCACAGACCCATGTGGAAAGAATTAACTCCACCATGTTGTCCTGATTTCCATGCATGTGAACATAGCACACACACACACACACACACACACACACACACAGAGAGAGAGAGAGAGAGAGAGAGAGAGAGAGAGAGAGAGAGAGAGAGAATAACTTTTAAAAAGCAGGCATTAACTAGGCAATCCATAATTTGTGATCAGATAAAGCACTTGTTTTCACGTCTGACACCACAGCACTGGAAAGTATCACTGTGTCCTTGTTGCCACCACCATCACTGTGAGGCTTCCTTGGGTGTAAAATAAGAATGATGGAAAGATGAAAGCCATGTGACTTGTCCAAGCAGCCATGAGCTGAACCCTAAGTATCCAGACGCTTCTGCTCCCCTTCTCAAAGCCGCCTCAGTCAGACCACCCTATGGTCTTCCGCCCTTCAGCACACAATGCTGTCCACTCCAGGTGGGGCCACAGATCCATTTAGACAGGCCTTTAGCACCTCTACTTTCTGTCTTCATACATCAAGAGACTTGGAAATGAGCTGGAGAGAGGGAATGTACTTCTTTATGCGATGTTTATCACTAACTATTGATTAAAACAGGTGGCATTGAAATTTTAAAGAATAAAATTTAGGTTATTCATACCCAAAAGAAGGCATCCTCCAATTAACATAATAACTGATTCCCAAAATCACAACCACAGAAACCTGGGTGAGTTGTCATGGTGTGGACGTCTCATCTCTCAGCACATCAAAGTAATGTCAATGAATCAATACTATACAAACTCTGAACCAAAAGAAGTCTAAGAACAGTATCTTCCAATCTTCACACATGGACACATTTAACTCGGCATCTATCTCAGTGCCTCCCAGGGCAGTCATCTTCAGCACACAGCTATTCCAGAGGAGGCAGCTCAACCAATGTGACATTTGCTTACCACAGAAAAACTAAGACTCATTAGATAAGGTAATGAAATTCATGCTAATTCACTCAGTGATAAGCTGCACATTAAGAGAGTGGCTCAAAGTCTTCATCATCTAGTGATGTCACCACACAACATATTAATTATGTGAGTAGTGGTGCTGGTCTGAGAGAGCATGCCACATACAGCTACACACTCTCATGATAATTAACTGTTACTGGTTTATGTATACCACACTAAACTCTGATCTACTTACAAAAGAAACAAATATAGTGTTAAACAACCTATCATGTTAGTGAGCAGAAGCATTTTGAATACACCATTCTTTCTTGAGCTAGATTTAGCCTTAAGTTTTTTTGTATTTGGCTCTAACAGAAGCAGGCTATAAGACACACACGTGCCCTGTAGCCTGATGTCTGTCAGACCAAACCATCTAAGGTACGTATGCACTCTCTGTGATGCTATGACAAAAATTACCTAGCCACAAAATTCTCAGAATGTGCTCGTATTATTAAGTAACATGCTGCATTTAAGTTTAACCTTAAATACAAAATGTTTCATTTCAAAACATACTGTAGTGTGAAAACTAGTATGAAATTGCAGACAAGGTCTGACAGTGCTGAGACACTCACATTCAACATCTGAGGAAAGCAGGGGTTCTGAAACGAAGGCTGCCACCAACAGGCTAATAGGAAGGGTGCCTAGGAGCCTCAGCATGTGAAGAGCCCCAAGGGTCTCCAGAGTGACAGGTTCTCAGCAGTAAGCTACTGATTCTTCTCTCTTTTTCAAAGAAGTCTTTCTTGGCCCAAGATCATGAGAAAAGCTAGCCCTGCCATTTCCAAGTATATACTACCTTAAAACAAAGTTGGTATTCAGTCTTAATATCTGCTCAGCAAGCAGGAAGGGAAGTAAGCAAAGACAGAAGCCGATGAGCTTCAGAGATATGCAGCAGGGCCCCGGCGTGCAGCCAGGCATCCTCTGGTCCCACATTTAATTAGCATCCCCTCGACAGTGATCCTCATGGACTCTAATTGTTCTCCCTACCTCTCCCGGGCACCATTCTCAAAGGACTCTTGATCATTTCATCTAAGAATTCTGGTTTTATAAAGAGAAGCCTTAAGATACCCTCTACCCAGGAAACCCTTCTTCTCTTAGCTCATTTTCACCAAGCAATCATTTAAATTGAAAAATGTAATTCTTTTCTAATGTGGCACAGAAATAAAGGGGAAACAGTGGCTTTTAACAGGAAGTTGTACCTTGACCCATGGATGTGGCCATTACTGTAATCAGAGCACTTAGGGTACTGAGGCCAGCAGGGTACCATGGACCACCTGCCTTAGCAACTCCATGCTACAGATAAACAAACTGAGTCAGGGAGACTCAAGCAGGAGAGCCCCTGGGATGTCCCTCCATGCTCCTCTGAAGAACGGCATGCTCAAGAAGACACAGATGCAATAAGCATGGGTTAACCTCCAGCACTGCAGGAGCCCACATTTCATGGATCCACACATAAGTTTAAGTAATAGCAGTTGCTCTGAAAAACTGTTTCACAGCCTCCGACCCACAGAGTGGGCAGTTACCCTTACCTCATGAAAAGATGCAGCATTCAAACCATACCAAGCAACTGGCATTGCTGCCAGCTACATCTGTCTGCCCCTCTGGACCACATGCTCTGGAACTCTGTACTGGGACTGTGTGTCCTCCTCTCTGTCCTAGACACTTCAGCTATACTTTCCTCACAGACCTGTCACAGGGCTCAATAATCCTTTCATTGCTTAAAATCAACAGAGTTGACACTAGAACAAGACATACCAGATCTACCCTACGGATCTTGCCCCCATTCTGCAGCTGCCCCAAGAGTTCTGTGCCCACCTTTTAGAAGTTCCTGCTACCATCACAGAAAGGCTACATGAGTAAGGTATGCACATGGTGCCCTAGAGGGCAAAGGTACCCCATACTCCAGGTTCTGGCCAGTCTATCTATCATATTCTAGCCATCCCAAGTACTAATGGTCCCCTAGTTCCGAAGAATCATCTCTGAATTCCTGTGGTTTAAGAGTTAGGAATTAAATTCTCTACAGATCTGTGCCAACCCTGTGAATGCACACTGTCCACAAGAGCACAGATGACAGGAGTCAATCCAATCTGAGACACGTCTTCTATGCAAGGTCTGAGAGTCAGAGCACACTTCTAGAAGGGTCAGAAGGAAAGGCTTCAGGAATGTCATGTGGCCATTCAGAGCAGCAGTAAAGATTGAGGCCACCAGAACATATAATGTTGAGACCCTGTGATGGGCCACAAGCAAGGACACAGTGTCAAGACAATGGTGCCCTCTACTGACTGTTAGATCACTGCTACATGGGTATCAGCAAGAACAGTGTCAGCAGAGGCAGAACACACCACACACATTCACACACAAGCATGCTTGTGTCAATGGTATGGGTGCATATATGTAAAAAAACACCATGCTTTGAGAGAGACGAACTACAAAAAGGCCTGGCAGAGGCAGACCAAAGGCAGTGATCCCTGTGAGTGCATATCATCGCTGCCTTTATTTGAGAGCCTGAACTTTTCCCAGCCAGCAATAGCACCACCTTTAGGATGAGCAGTCAAGACCTGTCATCTGTCACCACTGTCCTCATGCCCCACCAGCAATTTGATATCATGTGCTAAGTAGAAGATGCAAGTCCTATGTATCTTCTACTATGGAAATATCTCCACTTTGCTCATAGAGACACGAGCTCCTTAAAGAGTTATCAGTACGCTGGAGCCGGGGACGCAACTCAAAAGGAAGATTTGCCTCATGTGAGGTCCTTAGTTCAGTCTCCAGGACTGCTAAAAAACTGATTAGTGTAAAAAGGTAAGGCTGACCTTTCTATCTTCACTATGCACCCCCAAGCACCACCCTACATTTGAAAACATCTTTTTTAGGCTTTACAGACAATGGCTAAATACAGACCAACAGTGCACAAACCCCTCTGAATAACCTGTGACAATATATGACCCCACACACATCCTGGCAAAGATATAAGCAAAGACAAGTCACAGTTTGATGGTAACAATTCTCAATCCTCAGGTTTCTTTATCTTATTCAAGTTCTTGCCCCTCTACAAGAGTGAAAAGCAGCACTCAGCAGGAGTCCAACCTGTGAGGCACTGGGGCATTTCTTTGCCTTTCCTCACAAGGACTAAGAGAGGTTTGTCATTTGCACTGCTAGCCCATTCTATTACACACATATATACCTTGAGAGTATATGTGTAGCCATCAAGATGCCACCATTCTCAGACTTCCAGTGACTGTGGAGAGTCTGCATGTAATTAAGATACACCCTGGGCACTGTTGTTGACAGTAATGTCCACACTAAGATTCCTCCTACACAAGGGCACACCCCTCTAAGTGCATCCCATGTCTAACTCTCTTCTTAGAGGCTCCCTTCCCATGGTTCTCTCACATTTTCTCAGTAAGATCTACTAAAAATTTAGCACACAAGTGAAAGGGGACACAGACACTGACCTCAGGACACAAAGTGATAAAAAGTGGTTCCCAAAGCCTGCTGGCCTCAACCCATCAATCTACTTTCCAGACCTATCCTCCCAACCAGCTGTACACTCTGAGACACATCTTGACGGTTTCAGCCTTGATTGAAACATGCTACCCATCCCACCATATCACACTGGAGAGTACAAAGGGTGAGCTTCTCTACAAATATACACACTAACAAATGATCACATGGAAACCTAGTAGTTCATGGGTAATCTGCATGTACAAAAAAAAAAAAAAAAAAAAGATGTAAGCATTCACTTGCAAAGTGCAATAGGTAGTCCTCCCTGAGAAGGCTGTCTATGTGCAGTCACACACGGCAGAGCTGCAACCTGTAAAGCAGAGGTTTTCTAGAGGCATCTGGAGAGAAGAGTTGGGCACCTATCCCATGATGGCAACTGTCACCACAGATCATCTGAGTAGATTAGGTTCACCACAAAGCATGGCTTCAAAGAGCAAAGATCTAAGGAGCCCAAGATCACCAGCTCCTGCTGGCTGCCCTGAGAAGAGCTTAGAATTTTGAAAAACAGTGCTGACTGCAGACCAAACCTGCAAACAGCATTCCTGAATTCAGACTTAAATGTTGTCAAACTGCCTCCTTCCTAGACACGGTGACAGATGAGAAAAATGCTGAATGGTGGGCCAGACTGCCTTCAACATTTAGTGGAAAGAGCTAGTCTCTCAAAGGTCCTTGAAAAGATTCAGCGTAACTGGAAGGAAGTGATGCACATGGCAACCAGTCAGCACTAAGACTTCCTCTTTACATCAATTTGCTGCTGTTGCTAACCACTGCAGGTGAGTAGCTCAAATCACCATCAGCCCCATAATGCCTGAGGAGCTGGTGACCCAAATGGAGAGTCAGAAAATCAGACATTCAGATCCAGAAGCCCTAGAAACTGAATTATACACCAGGGAACTCAGCAGAATACCAACTAAGCCACCAGCATGTACTCTGGAGCCTGGGAACAAACCCATCTCTTTAGCGGTGAGTATATGAAACTGAACAGTGGGTACTATGGAAGCAAACCCCTACAGTGGGCAGCTGCTCCGGATCCCAGCAACTGGGAAACTTAAGGAAGAAAGTTAAAAACAAATCTAGATAAAGTAAATGATATCATTTCAACAGATGCTAGTCTACATCAATCACCAACGCCCAAAGGGAACTGAGAAGTGCTGACATGCTGGCAGAAGTCACAGCAAGGCTGCCCCTGCCTTGGTCCCTCAACATTGGTCACCAACAGACGGGATACTATGGAAATGTGAGGAGAGAGCAATAAATTGAGTAAAGAGCTGTTGAGAGAGGGAACAATGATGACTGGGAAGCTCACCTCTACACACCAAAAGCTAAGAAGGCTGACCTCAGAACAGCCTGGAGAATGGCATGGAAGTATGGCTAGGACAGTGAGTCTATGGAACACAGTGAACATATGGAGGACAGTGAGCCTAGGGAGGATAGTGAGTCTATGGAGGACAGCGAGCCTAGGGAGGACGGTGAGTCTATGGAGGACAGTGAGTCTATGGAGAAAAGTGAGTCTATGGAGGACAGTGAGCCTAAGGAGGACAGTGAGCCTAGGGAGGACAGTGAGTCTATGGAGGACAGTGAGTCTATGGAGGACAGTGAGCCTAGGGAGGACAGTGAGCCTAGGGAGGACAGTGAGTCTAGGGAGGACAGTGAGCCTAGGGAGGACAGTGAGTCTATGGAGGACAGTGAGCCTAGGGAGGACAGTGAGTCTATGGAGAAAAGTGAGTCTATGGAGGACAGTGAGCCTAGGGAGGACAGTGAGCCTAGGGAGGACAATGAGTCTATGGAGGACAGTGAGTCTATGGAGAAAAGTGAGTCTATGGAGGACAGTGAGTCTATGGAGGACAGTGAGCCTAGGGAGGACAGTGAGCCTAGGGAGGACAGTGAGTCTAGGGAGGACAGTGAGCCTAGGGAGGATGGTGAGTCTATGGAGAAAAGTGAGTCGATGGAGGACAGTGTGCCTGGGGATAGAGTGCACCTGGGAGGAAAGACGACCATAAGGTGAGAATAAAACCCAGAAGACCTTAGCCCTGAGGACTCCAGACAGACACCCAGTGAACACTTGAGACAATCATGGCCCATGGCTCCTGGCTGCCTTCCATCTGCTTTTTCTGGGTGAAATGCCCATAGTAACCATGCCTGGCCACCACTGTGTACATGCAGCAGGCAAGTTATCTGGTGCTCCAGGCCACCATCTGAAGAAACACTGCCCAAGGAGCTGTGCTGACAATACCATGAAAATAAGCTCTGCACCCACCACCTCAGCCGGTGCACCCTGGATAAACAGCAAGCCCTATGGCTGAGCCTCTGAGGTCAAGAACTGGCTCTGCACACGGACCAGGACTCACCTTCATGCAACCCGCTGAGTGCAGCAGGACCAGTCAAAGCTGAAGGTTCCAAAGGTCAGCTGACTTGTGTTCATCACAAAGATCACCCACCTGTCTAAATGTTACTTTCCTGAGACCACTGCCTTCACGCACAGAAACTTGGCTCTCTTCAAACATGAATGGCTGCAATCTCCCTATTGATAGGTTATTTCTCCACCAATGAAATGAGCCAATTCAAGGCAGATTAGATTATATTAAAGGTAGGCTTATTGGGAAGCTGCTCTTGGGCAAGTTTACTGGCCCCAAGGACTGAGGCCATGGAAGTCATGGGGTGTGGGGTGGAAGAAGGATGGATGCACTCAGAAAAGAGAGAGAAAAGAGAAGGTGTTGGCATTTAGTCTAGGCTCTGCCCCACAGTTACCTGGCAACAGCCAGGTGTGCCTGACTCACTATAAAAGGGGTTGCTTGTCCCCTCTTCTTTCTCTTGCCTTCTTGTTCTCCCTCTGTCCTCTTGACCTTTCCCCTCTCTCCCCACTCCCCTCCCCATCTCTCTCCACGTGCCAGTCTCTACTTCTCTACTCTCTCCCTCTCTCTGTCTTTCTCTGTCTCTACTACCCTCTCAACTCCCCTCTCCATCCCCTGAATACATTTTATTCTATGCTATTCTGTTGTTGCTATTCTGAGGGGAAAGAGATGCCTCAGCATGGACCCTCAGAGGCACCTCCTTTCCCCCCACCTGACTGCACCTCCACCAACCATATTCTCTCTCTCCTTATCTTTTTATAAAATACAACAGAAGGAGATGGGGAGAGAAGGGAGGGGTGGAAAATGTCTAGATTATATAGGGAAGGGCAGCCCAGATCCTGGGTATGCCAGGTAGGAACTGAGGGATTCTGGGAGACCCTGAAGGCCAGGTCTGCTTTGATATATAAAATATATACTAAGGCAGGGAAATTCGATATAAATGTCTTAAACAAATGGAGTAACACCATGTAAAAAGCTAAAAGTAAGAGATGTGTATCAGCAGGCATCTGTAACCAAGCATTTGGGAGGAAGGCAAGAAGGTCAAGAATTCAAAACCAACTTGACCTATATAGAAGTCCCTATCAAGGAAGAAATGAAGAGAGGGAGGGAGAAAGCGAATAAGGAAGGAGGAAAGGAAGGAAAGGAGGGAGGGGGAGGGAGGAAAGGAAGGAAAGGAGGGAAGAAGGGAGGGAAGAAAAGAAGGAGAAGGGAGGGAGGGAGAGAAGGAGAGAGAGAGGAAAACAGAAAGGGAGGCAGAGAGGGAGGGAAGAAGGAAGGAGGGAGAAAGAAAAGTTTCAATTAATTATGGGAAGAAAAGACCTTTCATCAAACATTTTTTAATACCGGGAATAAGAGACTATATTTAAAAACAAAGACAGGTTGGCTTGAAGCGTGACAGAAACAAGAGAACATAGAGAATTCTATGGAGGCAGAGTCTAACCAAAAGGTTCTAGAAGTAGGCTTCCTGGGAGCCACTCATCAGAAAGTGATGCACTCTGTGACATGAGATGAGGTTTTCCCCTGAAACCACCATCAGGAAAATCACAAGGACAGAGCAAGGAAAACTGAGGGAGAAGTGAGATCAGCTCACTGACTGTCTGACAGAAATGCTGCAGGTCCCAGAGACTGGAGCACAAGGCTGGCAGGTAGAGGCCTGCCAGGCACATGGATACACAACTAACATGTATACACAGCACCACTGCTGCCAGAGAGGATGACATGGCAGCTGATGACACTCTATGTCCCCAACATCAGACAGCAGGAAGGAGGCAAGTTGATCCACCCCATGCCTGTGGTGGTATGGCTCCCACCATAGCAGAGAACCTCCCACACACAGGAGCCCTCGGTGCAGTGCTCCTGGAACAGCAACCAACTCTGAAGCACAGCCATGTACTCCCAGCATCACAGTGTGGACAGACAGCACCTAGGAGATGGCACATCTTCTATACATAGACCCATTAGCAATATAAAACCACTCTCATGTGACACCTCCAGCTGACACAGACACAACAATAAGCATGGCACTTACTTTTGTTGTAGCAGGTGGCCAGCACACCTTTGTCTGCAGGGCTGGCACTAATGTGCCAGATCTCACCCGCTTGATGGAGGAGGACATTTTTATTTATAATGTTATTTTCGTCATCAAAGTCTATGATGTGGATCTACAAATGCAAGCAAAGGACAATCAGCATCTCGAATGGATTTCTTGGTACCTTAATAAGCACCATGACTATAAAGAACCAAGTGAAAACGTAATGACAGTTACACCCTTGAACAGTACACACCCCTGCAGCTTGGTTCTCACCAAGCCCCTTCCAGAAGGCAGAATGGCAAGCCCCCTTGCAGTGCTTCCACAGCACCAAGCTGCAGAATGCTGCCAGCTTGTCTTCTTCAGTTTAAACTCCTAAGGTGTTAAAACCTCTACTCTCAAGAGGCTTGGAGGTAAGGGCACGCTAGTGTTAACCTGCCAAATTCTCAGACCTGGTCTATAGTTGCAGGGACAACAGAAAGTGAAACAATCCAAAGTGACCATGGGATTGCTGCCCAGTGAGGTCCAGACTGAACATGGGACTGCTGCTTAATGGGACTGGGTAACCATGGGGGCTGCTGTTCACTAAGGGTGACCACGAAGGCTGCTGTCCAGTGGGGACCAGGTGAACTCTGCCTAGACCCTCTATGATGGGCAAGATTCTACTCAAGGGAACAGTGACTGAGATGGGATGAGACTGGATTTTAGCACATTTTTTGGTTTATTTAAAAATGAGGCCAACATATCAGCACCTACAACTCTACACTATTAATTATAACAGTGTTAAATTTAGGTCTCTGAGGGAGAAGGTTAACTATGCCATCTCCATGCTTTTCTGGAAAAAAAAAAATTAGAGAAACTGAAATGATTTTCACACTCATTCTCTCTGTTCTATCTTCAAGCCAGTAGAAAACATTTATTTTTAAAATACACATACTCTAAGAAAATAACATGGATCTGCACAGATTTCTTCCAAGAAAGCATTCCAGTGGCACTGATTACTGTAATGAAAGAGTCAAAGCCACCTCGATGCCTGGGATACGTTCAGCTAGTACTTGGCTGTGGTAGAACCCCATGAAGTTATTTAGTACCTGGTAGACTATTTAGCAGCATGGAAAGTTGTCCATAATATAGATTTAAGGAGATAGACATTAAACATGATACCTATTCTTGTTTTAAAAAATACAAGTGTCCCCGATTAAGTGGGAACAAAAGGACTCACTCATTCCAGAGGTGGGGGCCACGACCTTTGCCTCTGAATCTCTGTGCTTGCATTTTTAATGGTTTTTCTAATGACTAATATGTGTTACTTTTGCTACCAGAACAACATTATAGTGTTTACATAATAGCTAACATGTTTATGTGGTCCAGCCTCAGAAGGCCTCTTGCTTAAGCAGGATTCTTTCTTCTCTTCAGGGGACTTCTATACTCATCAGTGTGGAATTCTAAGATAGCCAGTGCCAGCCACATATAATGATAACCAGGTCAGTGAGCACAAACAAACCCAACACACATAGGTACCCTTCCCTATGGAAGAGATTAGAACACAACCACCCTTTAAAACAGTGTCTGTGAGTGTCTCTCTACCCTCAGGCTCAGTTCAAAAGCAGATGAGAAACTTAAGGTAACAGAGACCAGACATGGTAAGGGTGCTGAAGGCTGCAGATACTGGGCAAAACAACAAACCAGAAGTGGGTAGCATGTATTCTCTCCCACCTCAATGCACACAAAAATTTTTAAATGCAATAGAATTTTTTCAGCCATGCATGACAGCACATGCCTTTAATCCACAGCACTTGGGAGGTAGGAGCAGATAGTTTTTTGTGAGTTCACAGACAGCCTGATCTAATAGCAAGTTCTAAGCCAACCAGGGCTATACAGTGAGATCCTGTCTCAAAAAGTTAAGAGTCAAAAGCAGGGTCACTCAAGATGGTTCGTAGATTTCACCACATCTGATGGCCTGAATTTGATCCCTGGAACCTAGATGGGGGAAGAAAAGCTTTGCCTCCTGTGATTGTCCTCTGACTTCCACATATATAATAAATAAATAAAATCAGAGTTGGAGAGATGGCTTGGTAAGGGAAGTGCTTGCCAAACAACCATGAGACCTGAGTTCAGATCCCCAGAACCCACTAAAAAGCCTGGTATGACTACAAGTATCTGTAACCCCAACACAGTGGGGTGGAGAGAGGAACCCCACAGCTTGCTGGCCAATGGGGAAATTGAGCTAAGTACAGTAAGGGAATCCTGTCTCAATAGGGTGGAGGGTGATTAAAGAGAATACCCAACGCCCACCGCTCCCTCTACAGGTACACACAGGTACAGCACCCACACCTACACCCACCAAAGGCTACCAAAAGGCTTAAGAGTGCTAGGCTCAGCCAGACGGTGGTGGCGCACGCCTTTAATCCCAGCACTTGGGAGGCAGAGGCAGGCGGATTTCTGAGTTCAAGGCCAGCCTGGTCTACAGAGTGAGTTCCAGGACAGCCAGGACTACACAGAGAAACCCTGTCTCGAGGGGGGGGGGGGGGGGGGGGAAGAAAAAAAAAAAGAGTGCTAGGCTCCAGCAGTGTTCCCTGGGGATCCTCACATACCAGTGCTGCCTTTCCCAGTCTTTCACAGAACTGCCCCAGCTGGACAATGTGACTCCTCCAGCCACTCACTAGCTTTCCTTGCCTAAAGCCCTCTGACTACAGCCAGCTCTCAACTCATAGTTCAGTGATAATGACAGCCCTCTTGGGCTAGGGCTGGACAAGGCAGGCCATTTTCATGGTCATGTCTCACTAATTTTCTCAGTCCTAATTAAAATCAGTGACACTAAAAACACTAGTCTGTTTTGTTCCATCACATGAGTCAGGAAACCTGGGACGCAGCCTGGATTCTGCCACTTCCTGGCTCTTACCATAAGTGAGTCACTAAGACCTTCTGGGCTCTTACAAGCATTTATAAGTTTACAGAATTTGATTTCTAGATCTATTTAGCTAAAGCCAGTTTTCAACTTTTGGCTATAAACTTAAATAAGAAATGGCACATTATTAAATACATCACAGTTTTCCAATGCTAATTAGGCATATTAGTATGTCTCCCTATGTATATGAATACCCTTGGGTCTACCCCAGGACATGAATCCCAAGGATGCTGGGTATACAATCCCAGGAAAAAGTAACCAGCATCAATCCTGGTTCCCACCTTGATGATAATAGATTCAAACTCTGAACCTGTAAGCCAGTCACAATTAAATGTTATCCTTTATAAGAGTTGACTTGGTCATGGTGTCTCTTCACAGCAATGGAAATCCTAAGACAGTGACACAAAGGCCTACGGAAAGCTCTGAGGTATTAGCTTCAAGTCCTCTAGCAAACAAACTCACAGTGGGTTTTGAGCCAGACCTCCCTGATATCTAGCCCAACAAGTCCAAGGGATCCACTATGGCAAATCACAGAATGAGCTCCAGGCACAAGAGTCCAGATAGTATCATTTCCATAGAAGAAACAAATATCTGATTAGATGGCCTAGAAATATAACAAATGCCACAGAAAATCTAGAACATTATAAGATCTCCTTGTAAAATGAACAAATGTATTTTTTACATTAGAAAAAAGTATGGGCACTAGAAGGACAGCTCAGTCATTAAGAGCATGTACTGCTCTTGCAAAAAAACAGGGCATCTCTGGACTTCTCGGGCTCTTGCACACACAGGCACATACCCACACAGAGATGTATACACATATATATAATTAAAAATAAATCCAAAACAATAAAAAAATTGTTGCCAAGATGTCTGACCTTCCTCAACATAAAGTCATCTGTGACAACTATTTAGTGATAGGGTGACAGGCATTAAACAGTCCTTAGTCCTCAGAAAATGTCCAGCACGTATCACAGTAGAAAAGAATGAACTGAGAAAAGCAGACAGAGAAAAGAAACAATGCGAACTCTACAGTCGGAGCCCTACACTGAAGGTACAAATCCCAGAGAACGGGTAAGAACAGCCTCAACAGCTGCTTCCAAGCTAGGGAAGAAGAAAGGGAGAGGGGTCGCATGGGCACAGCTGGGAAAGGTCAGGCTCAGAAACCCTGGGAAGGACACTGAGAGTTCCCACATATCCTTTTTATAGTGGATTCAGAGACCACAAACACACATCTTTTTTGAAGAAACTATCTTGTATGTATGAGTGTTTTTTCCTGAATGTGTTTCTGTATGTTTCTAGTACCCAAATCAGTCAGAAAAGGGTGTCAGACTTCCTGGAATGAGAGCTACTCATGGTTGTGAGCTACCATGTGGGTGCTGTGAACCAAACCCGTGTTCTCTGGAAGAGCACCCAGTGATCTAAAACTCTGAGCCATCTCTCCATATCTCCCACCCAATCACTTTAAAAAAATTTTCAATTGTATTTTGTCAGCCCCCTATTTACTCATTATATGTATGTGTCTGAGTGTGAGTTTGAGCATGTGAGCATAGAGAATGAATACTAGCCCATTAGGGTGACTGGGCAGGGGGCCGGGGAGAGCCTGAGTCACTATTCAAAATAAAAACTTTTTACTGTCCAACCTAACATTTGCACATTTTCATATTCTGTCCACTTCTGACTTTTCTCGAGTACCACTGTAGTTAGCATTATTTATATACAAAGCTTTTACTAGGTTTTAGATATAGAAATTGCAGGTTAAGTAACAGAAATGTTCACTTACAGAAGGTCTACCTAAAAATGACTGTGCCATTTTAAACTCCTCAGCAGCATGCAAGAGTAACAGTTTCATTGTGACGACCCAGCACCACTAGTTGTCAATGGCTTTTAATGCTATTTCCTGTGTGAAAATATCAACTGGACTGAGGCCTTCTACCATGACTAACATGGCCTTACAAACCTTTTCCCAGTGTCAAGGATAATGTAATTTTCATGATATTTGTAGTCTCTCTGTGAGATCCATGGAGCAGGCATGGTTATTTCTATTTTTATAATAAGGAAAATGAAGTCCGGCAAAGTTAATCCATTTGTTAAAGGTCATACGGTTAGTGCTAAGCCACAAACTGACTCCAGATTCTCTAAGTGTCCATTGCAGTGTCCACAGAAGCAAATGGCTTTCTTCTTGTTGAAATGGAATCATAACCTGTTCCAGGCTTAATTACACATAGTATTAGGAGCAGTGAGAAATGGCCCAATGATCATGTCCCCAGACTGCTTCTCAATCACTTATACAGTAAAGGCTATGTCACCACAAAAACAAAGCAAACTACAAAAGCAACTAAACAGAGCTGAGGAAGATGGCACAGTCTTTAAACTGTTTGCTGCATGATCATGAAGACCTGAATTTAGGTTGCTCGCACCCATATGAAAGCCAAGGATGATGGCACAAACCTATCATCCTAGCACCAGTGAGGTAGAGCTAGACAAATCCCTGGAGCTCATGAACCTGGCCAAATCAATGCGCTCTAGATTTAATGAGCTAAGTGTACAAGGCACTGCCTGGCATGGCGCTGCACCTCAAATCTCAGCCCTCAGGAGGCAGAGGCAGGCAGATCTCTTGGAGTTTGAGGCCACTTTGATGTACATAGTTCCAGGCTAACTGGGCTACAGGGTAAGATATCTTACTCTGTTACTTATACATACACACATACAGAGGGAGAGGGAGAGAGAGAGAAGAGAGAAATACAGACAGGGGGACAGAGAGAGAAACGGGAGAAAAAATAATTGAAGAAAAAAATCCCAAAGTCAACTACTAACATACACATACACATGCACCTATACACACACACAAACACACAAACACATGTACATATACCATGAACATACATAAAGAAGAAACAGTAAACAGACTATTTAAATTATTGTAATCAATCATTATACATAGTTGGGTAATAGTTACAACTTGGAAATATATATTTAAATCTAATGAAAATTTTGTTTGTGTGGAATTAAATTTTTTTAAATGTTGTTTGAAAAACTCAAGAGCAAGATGGATATGAAACTAAGAATAAGCTTCGCAATTAACATGTATACATTTGTCAAAAATAGTTACCTGATTATCATATTTAAGAGACTGCGTCCCAACCAAGAAGCGAATGGCATCTGTTTCCGCAGTTTGAGGTGTTAGCGCACGTGCCTGAGGAAGGAGGAAATGCATACACATTTATGAAGTTAGGCTTAACAGACAGAAGAGTCGGCTTACCTCATCTGCTGAGACGAAGGATAAATCAGCAGTGTCTAGAGGCGACTGCACACTCCTAACACAACTGCACTTCAAATCTGAACGTGAAATAACTCTAAGTGGGCACTAATCTAAGCAATAAAGATACAAATTATTTACACAGTGATAGTTAAGTTGTGCAATAAAACAGCCATGTCAGCAATAAATAGATTGGTTCAACAAATTATACTTCATCAAAACAACACAACAGAAAAGGCTTCCAGCGATGCAATGCAGGTAGTTTAAGCCAAGTTCTCTGCAGAGAACTAGAAAAGCAATGCAAAATGCAGTCTGCCTCAAGGCCTCAGAGTATGTCAAGAAGCCCAGGATCTGCCTACTTTGCCCTGCAGGTTTAAGTCTGAGGGAAGCTGGGAAAGGATAAGAGGCTTAGAATCCAAACATGCATGGGCAGGGCCCACCACCAAAATGCTGGGACAGATCTCACCACATGGGGACACAGCAGTGGGGAGCAGTAGAGGGCTGGCACAAACTGAAACTGCATGCTCTCAATCCTTGATCTGACAAACAGACAACTGCTCCCAGGCTGAGGAAAACTGCCAGCAGTAAGTCCTCCAAAGGAAGGGAACATCCAAAGTTATCATGCAGAAACCTAACCTCCATTCAAAACTAAGTCATTTCACAGTAAGACAAAACCAAAGGGGCAAAAGAAAAGGGCAGAAAGTCCAAATGGCCCATTCTCTAGGAAACAGGCTCTCCCTTAAGGTGTGTGTACCTGGAAAAGTGGCATTTGCCACAGAGGCCTGTCATTCAAGTGGCTAGGCTTTGTACCAAGCACCCCTGTTGAGCAACTAGGGCTGCAAGTTGTCTCTGGAGAGTGGAATGACCTCAGGCAAAGTGCCTCTGCAAGTGAAGCCACCGCCAGCTGTAGGACTCAACTAAGAGATGCCAGCAACCACCAAGCTCAGAAGCTTCACCTGAAGGTGAAGTCTAGGAAACTTAGGTCAGCAAAAATTGCAGCGACTGTGCTTAGAGCACTCATAATAAAAGACAAGATTTTAAATGTCCCACTTTGAGAAAGCAAAGACTCCCTAACTCTGACTGGTGCTTCAAGCTTGAAAAGTAGCTCAGCTCTTTCAATGCAATTGTTACCAGGACCCAGGCCAAGACCCTGTAACTTATACGTTACTTCCTGCTGCAGGGACAATAATGGCTCATTAAACATGTCTACATCCTGATTCCTAGATATATAAGTGTGTTCATACACACAGTGAAGGACCTGTGCAGCTTCCACTAAGTCAAGAACTGGAGGAGGGAGAATGTCCAGGATGTTATTCACACTTGTGCTCAAAACCAGGGCAGCTTTTGTGGCTGCAGTCACAGACACATGGGAATAAAGCAGAGTTAGAAGTGAGCTACAGCGGGGAACCTAAAGTAACCCTCCAGTTTCATTTGCTCCTACTTGCATGTGGCACTGAATGTTCATGATCCCAGGCACAGGGGTCATGAGTTCAAGGCCATCCCAGGCTACATAATGAGACCTCCTTCAGATATTGAGAAGGAGAGACCAGCCAATCTGGAGGTCACACTGCTAAACCACACAATATTAGTTTGCCAGTGATAACAGTTCTGCTGAGTGTGGTTACAAGATTCCTGGCCCATTTTTACTGAGAAGTTATTCTTTACTTGAAGCGTTCCATGGGTGACTAGAGCAGGACAAGAGGTTTGGTGTTGGTCTCCTTGGCAGCCTTGCCTTTAGGCCAGATCCTATTATGCTCTGCACAGACACACTGGTCACTGGTAAGTATTTTGTTCACTGTAGTATGGGGCTTACTTACTAGTCTCTCTTCTCCTACTTCAAAGTTAAAGACTCTTAAGCAGCCATGCCTATGACTAGACACTCCAGATCATGGAAGGAGGGAATAAAGGGGATACCCTGTGTTCCTGGAAGATCTCCTCGTTCTCAGAAAAGACATGGATATTCCACCATTTCTTAGCTTCTCTACTCATCATTCCCTCTATGGTCCTTTTGGATGAGAGATGCTGATTTGTGAGCAAAGCTCCCTCCCTCTTTTCCTTTTATGTTCTTTATCTTTAACACTTCTCTCAGACACTGGGTTTTCAGTAAGATGAACCTCCAATAACACGATCAGTAGTTTAAGAAAGACTTAGATAATTACAAAGACTCAGGCAGCTGTTGCTGGCTCTAAAGATGGAGGAAGGAGCTATGTGCCCAGGAATGTGGGTACCACTGGATAGTGGAAAAGGAAGGGCTACAGATGCTCACATAGAGCCACCCCAAAGTGACAAAAACCCTAGTGAATTGGTTTTAGTGGACAGAGGCCTGTGTGGGGCTTCTCACGTAGGGAAAGGTAGAAGCCTCTAAATTTCTGTAATTTGTCACAGCAGCAACAGGAAGCCCCTCCCTCACCAAGTTCACCACGATCCACAGTGGCTCTCTCACAGGAGTCTGCTTCCTGACTATTTTGTATTTTTACTATTTTTTTAGATTATATAGATATAGATTTAATTATTTATTTACTTTTTCCTTCTTTTCTTTCTTTGAAAATCAGTAAGAGAAAGCATTTAACAGTCTGTACTGCTTGTACTGCTTTCACAACTGGTACAAACTTTAGATTTCAGAAGACCAACTATACTGCCTCTGTGTTTCCACCCTTCTTCAGGGACAGCAACAAAAAAATCAACTGATAGTGTATTTAAGTAAAATGGAGGAACTACTGTCCAGGGTGACACACACACTCTAACATCTGGAAAAAGTGATCATTTACTCGACAGACAGAGCAGGCTAAGGATGGATGTCCACTCCTGCCTCCCCTTCTGCACACTTGGATGGACATTTTGACAGCCTTAAACAAGTTTGTGAAATGGTTAATCCTTTTTGGATCTAGAAATCTGCACAAACCCATACCAAAACTGGGGCCTATCAGTAATACCTCAGAACCTTTGAGCATCATGTGCCTTAAAAAACCCAGTTTAGGCCACACTGACTGTTGAAAGGAAGAAGGTGGCCACCAAGGATAGAACTTAGGTTCACCCTGGTGGGAAGAAAACAGGAAATAGGTTCCACCTTTAGATTAGTACACAAAGACCTTCAGATGCAACTGGAGGTCACACAAATGATACAAGACCTAGAGTAACCAAAACTAGGACCAGGGAAAGGACCCAACTGAGAGGGAATGACTATTTCACATTAAAAGTCTTTTCTGCACTTCAAGTTGATGACAAGAGGCTGATACATGTATTAGTCTCCTGCTCTACAGGTGCCATCAAAGTGTCCAAGAAGTGCGAGGCATAGAGTCATCACTATGGAAGACAAACAGCTAGAAAAATAGAAAGACAAACTGGTATGGTATTAAGTATCAAAGACACTGGAAGAGACCATGGTAACAGGCAAACATTTAACAAAATCACCTTCTGGCACAGCCTCATAGAATTGATATAAGGAGGGAGGATGGGATAAGGGGTTCCTGAGTGGTGGGGGAAATGGGATAAGAGGATAAAACTTGAAATGTAAATATTATAACCAACTACATAAAAGGGGGAAAAAAGTTGTTAGAATCAACATCTTTAAAATAAAAAAAAAAATAGTCAGCCCTCTAGGGAAACAAAAAAAATTTTTTTTCTTGATACTAAAACTTGTCCAGAGAATTGTATATTGCAGAATACACAGCCTTGGTGTATCTACTCATCAAGCAAAACGAGCAGACCTATTCAAACCTCCGGTGTCCTGGAATTCCATTTGAACGCAGTGAAGACACAGCATCAGAAGCTTATCTATTTACTCTTCCCCCCACCCCTCTTCTAATATCTCAACGCCCGTAATCAACTTGAAGAAGTTAAAGAAGAGTCAGCGCCCCTATTCCCTGGGCTTGGGGACTAAGGTGGTTAATATTGGGCTGTCTCTCTGGGGAAAAGTAGTGGTTTTGTTGGAACAGGGAGGATTAGCTAGGATTTATGGCATAGGTTATACCATAACCTATTGGTAGAAATCTGTATAATTTAGTATCAAGATGAAGTTATAATTTCTTAAATGGTACAAAATTCACTTGGATTTCAAATTTAAGGTTTTCATTGGTATAAGCTTCTTATTGATATGAAAGTGAAAAGAATATTGATACTCTCATGGGCATTGTGCCTGTATAACACATTTAGAAATACAAGGCTTAGACCCAGTCCTTCTTTAGCTTTTTTAACTGATTTGGGATGATTAGCCTGTGAGTTAAGGGACTATAGCAAATTCATGACTTTGAGTTTATTGTTAGGGTGTTTTTTATATTTTATTTAGAAATAGATGAGAGGAGTTAACAGACAACAGTCCAGGTTACCTTACATGGATAGTTGGATTTCAAAACGTCAGAAATCCATAGAATTGACGACACAAATATTTCTATATTAATGTTCATTTTGATTAGAGACCTGTCTGCTCCTGACAGCTTCCTGTCTTGGATTCTAAGAAGAAATTGAGCATCCTTGGAGTTACTCCAGTTGTAATGAGACAGCCACTAGGCAAGAATTGCCTCTCTCCACCTACAGACAAATTATTGTCCAGAAAAGGACACACTTGCAGAATAGTCAACTGATTATATCTGCCTAGACAGAGTAACCAGCCCTTAATAATTCTGCAGCACTAAAGTCTGTCAAATGAGTTTGGGCCAGAAGGCTGAAGATTTGATGCTCCAACGTTCGGTAGTATAGGGGCTGTCCAGGTGTTCAGCAGTCTCTATAAATTGGCTAAGTTTTAGAAGCTATGCTTAGTGCTTCCCATAACTTCAGTTAATTTAGTCATTCTGGATTTCGGACGGCATTGAAGACCTATAGACTCATAGCCAATCCTGGCTATTTACCTTGAGAGAAAAGATCTGAGTGGAGGGTTTTCAGCTGACATTCATTCTAAAGCCAAGAAAAAGCCAGGTTCAAAACTAAGTGTTTTAGTCAAGAGAGACGAAAGAGGTTCTGGTTAGTAAACAAAAGGATGGACTGGGTATTAAGACTATCTTGTACCTCACTGGTACAAATAGGAATAATTATGCTCTAATTGTATTTTGAGAGAAAAGTTTTATTTTAACAGGAAGGGTAATATGTAGGAGGAGCTAAGGGGAAAGGAGCACCGAGAGGAAAAGATGGAGTAAGGAGAGGAGAAGATGAAGTAGATGAGAAGCTAGGTAATGAGAGAGAAAAAGAGAGAGAAAGAGAGAGGGGGCACGGAGGCAGAAGTTCACGTGTCTCCACCAGTCAAAGATAGTTTACATAGCTAGGTTGGGTATTGGGTTACACTTCTAATTGAACATTACCATACTTATAAAGCCTTTGATTAACATTTTAAAAAAAATTGTATAAAAGCAAAATGGAAAAGGGGGCATGGGATAGGGGTTTTCTAGGGAGGGGAAATGGGGAAAGGGGGTGGCATCTGAAATGTAAATAAAATATCCAATAAAAAAAATCACCTTCTGGCTCAACATTAGGCAGAAAAGAGGATATGCAAATATCATCATTTTAAAAAAGAAGGAAATCCGGGCCAGAGCGACTGGGGCCAGAGAGGGAAGGAGAAGAGAAGGGGATGTGGGGAAGAAGGAAATCAAAATTAAGCAACCTCTAGTAGCAGCCATCCAAAAGAAGAAGAAAAGGAGAAAGAAAAGGAGGAAGAGGAAAAGGAGGAGGAAGAATTCCAGAATGCAGACATTCCTACGTGTAGGCAGACACACACATTAGAAAGCAAGAAGCCAGAATTCCAAATGGCATTACTGACCTGGAGGTATTTACTTCAATCTCATACAACGCATGGTTGTTTTTGTTTGTTTAGTTTTTAGAAAAACAGATAAGTAAAATCATTGTCACAAACAAATATGAAATGTGTCTGCAAAAGTCTCAAGAATGTTTAAACTAAGACCCTCTCACTTTCAGGAGAGGTTGTCAGGCAGAATTACTAAGATTGTTTCGTTCTAGCCTTCTGGTGTCAGATCTCTTGCTGTCTGTGGTCCAGACTTTTCATTAGCAAAGAGAAGAAAAAAACTTTATAAGATCAAAACACAAACTGGTACAGGATTAAGTATTGAAGACACTCGCACAGAACTCAGTAACAAGTTAGCACTTAACAAAATCACCCTCTAGTTCAATACTGGGTAGAAAACAGGATTAAGTATCATCACTTATGGAAGAAGTCAACCAAAATTAAGTGACCTGCATTAGCAGTTTGGTCTGGCCAGAAAAAGAATCTCACAGGTTCCACTGAGCCCATTCTAAGTCCAAGTTATTTTTAAATGTTTATTCATGTATGCGAGTGCATCTCTGTGAGAGTAAGCCAAATGTGTAGGGGTACTTACATCACCAGAACAAGGCATCAGATCCCCTGGAGTTACAGGCAGCTGAGAGTTACTCAAGATGGTGCTAGGAAACAAACTGGTATCCTTGGAAAACCATAAATACTTCTAACCACTGAGCCATCTCTCCAGCCCCAAGATCAAGTTCTTCTAACAGGTCACAAACATTTCCACAAGCTGTCTTGGTTTACTCCCCTGCTTCTGTAATGGACATGGGGAGACGTATGGATGCCATTGCCATTCAATAGATAAAGATACTAAAGACATTAAATGACTCAGCTTTAGTCCCAAAGCTACAAAAGAAAAAAATAATCAACAATAAGAAAAAACAGCCAGACTTCAAATCTTAGGTCTGGCTGTCTCTAGAGCTCTAAAGCAGTTAACATATATGGTTGTAGTTAGAATACCAGCCATCTTTCTTTCTAAAATTATTTACGTATTTAATATGTGTGAGTACACTGTGGCTATTTTCAAACACACCAGAAGAGGGTATAAGATTCCATAACAGATGGTTGTGAGCGACCATGAAGTTGATGGGAATTGAACTCAAGACTTCTAGAAGAGCGGTCAGTGGGTTTTGCTGTTGTTGTTGTTGTTGTGTTGTTTGTTTGTTTTGTTTTTTGGGTTTTTGATTTTTGGTTTTTGGGGTTTTTTTTGGTTTTTGGTTTTTGGTTGTTTTTGGTTGTTTTTGGTTTTTGGTTTTTGGTTTTTGGTTGTTTTTGGTTTGTTGTTTTTGGTTTTTGGTTTTTGGTTTTTGGTTTTTGGTTTTTGGTTTTTGGTTTTTGGTTTTTGGTTTTTGGTTTTTGGTTTTTCGAGACAGGGTTTCTCTGTGTAGTCCTCGCTGTCCTGGAACTCACTTTGTAAACCAGGCTAGCCTCGAACTCAGAAACCCACCTGCCTCTGTCTCCCAAGTGCTGGGATTAAAGGTGTGAGCCACCACTGCCTGCCTGGCTTAGCAGTCAGTCTTCTTAACAACTGAGCCATCTCTCCAGCCCTTGCAGCCACCTTTCTTAATTCCATGTGTCCTCTCTTTCTCATACAGACAGGCTTTTGCATGTTTTTTTTTAATGAGATTTCTAGTCACTGATCTCCATGAAGGAAGCCAAGCCAATAACAGAAACTGGAACTAATGAGGGACCAAAATAATGGCAGAAAATGGTCACCCGGACCTTCAGGAGAACATGGCATCAGATCAAAGCATCTTATTTGGCTGCTTACTAATGTTTGAAATACATGGTTAACTACACAGCAGACAGCCAATGGCAGCAGAGGAAGGAAAGAAGAAGAAAAAAAAGAAGAAAATACATATATTAAAGAGCCACTTGATGAATTTTTAAACAAGCTGTGGCTTGGTGGTAGAGCACTTGACTACCCTGCAGGAGCCTCCAGATTCCATCTCAGCACCACAAAAACCAGCGGATCAGCTGAACCTACAAACCCAGTCCACAGGCACACCTCTCCCCTGGGCATGGTGAGTGGAATGCACAGGAGCTGTAACTTGTCTCTTTCCACCTGTGCTGTGATACAGTGCACACAAAAGGCCTAGCATACAGTAGGCACTAGGTCATTACTTGATGTCCTGACCAGTTTCTTGTCAACTTGACACAAGCTAGAGTTACCTAAGAAGAACTTCAACTGACAAAATGCTTCAATCAGATTTGCCTTTAGGCAAGTCTGAGGTGCATTTTCTTGATGAACAATTGGCATAGCACCCCTGGGTAGGTGGTCCTGGGAGATACAGGAAAGGTAGGTGGCCATGAATCTGAGAGTAAGTCAGTAAGCACCATTACTTCATTGTCTCTGTTTCAGTTCCTGCCTCCACTATCCTGTTGAGTCCCGCCCTTCATAATGCACTAATGAGATGAAATTAAGCCTTTCCTCCCCAAGTCCCCTTTGGTCATGGTGTTTATCACAGCAATAGAAAAGCAGGCTAAGCTAGGTGGTGGTTGTGGTGGTGGTGCATGCCTTTAATCCCAGCATGTAGGAGGCAGAGACAGGCATTTCTCTGAGTTTAAGGCTGGACTGGTCTACAGAGTGAGTTCCAGAACAGCCAGGGCTACACAGAGAAACCCTGTCTTGGATTGGGGGAAAGACAGTAGAGATGGGAGGACAACAAGCTAGCTAAGACATCTATCAACTGAATAATAAATAGATACCACCAGGAAAATGTTACCAAAACTAATCTCAAAAGAAAGAAGGCCCGGCTAGGTGGATGATTCAGGGGTAAGGAATACTTGTTGCACTTACAGAGAACCTCAGTTCAATTCCTAGCACCCAAATGTAGCTCACAATCATCTGAAGCTCCAGCTCCAAGAGATCTGAGACGCTCTTCTGGCTTCTGTGAGCAAATGTAGTGCGCAGACATACAAGCAAGTGAAACACTGATCTACAGAAAATAAAAATAAATCTAAAAAGAAAGAAAGGAGAGGAAAGGAAAAGAAAACAAAAGAAAAGCCTGAACAGCTGCTACAGGACTACACTGTGACCACAATGCCGTGAGAGTAGAAGGCCCGAGGTAAGTAGCACCCTGCTGCTCTGACTGCTCCATAGTCTGACACTTGGGAACTCCCCGGTCTGATGAAGCCATCCTACCAAGACAATCACAGGCTGACAAGAACAAGATGCTTCTAGAGAACTGTCAGTAAAGAAGCTGGATGGAGCATGGCAATCCCTTCCCAGGATTCAGGGACTACCCAAAATCTAGAAAACTGTTCGTGTAAGTAACCATGAAGATGAAAGTAAATAACACGCTAGAAAGCCAGCTCAGCAGCTAAGAGTAACCTGCCGCTCATGGAGAGGAGCCAGCACCCACACCAGGTGGCTCACAATCATCTGGAACTCCAATTCCAAGGAATCCAGAGCCCTCCTCTGACCTTCCTGGGCACCAGGCACCCATGTGGAGCACATGCATGCATCCAGGGAAAACACTCATATGCACACAATAAAAATAAATCTAAAAAAATTAAAAAAAAAAAAAAAAAAAACTCTGAAAAGCACACATCTGTGGGAAGCCGCAAGCACACAGGCTTCCTCAGGAAGCAGTATGCTGACTCTGGCATAGGCCCTGTAGCATTCCCTGTGTCCTCCCAACAGTGCTTCTGAAGCTCCCACTGACCTTCTCCCCAGCATAAGACTGTTGTGCCCTAACTTTGTGCCTTAATGTCTGTTGATTCTTTGTGCAGATTTTAAGTCAACGTCCCCCTGTCTGCTTCTGCCATTCTGCACCTATACATCAGGCATGCCTGAGCTTGGAGCCTGTCTCTTGGTAATACACAGAGCAATCTGAACACAGCTCATTGAGCATGTGTGTGTGCTGTCTCAGTTAAGTCAGGCTTGCTTGCCCACTTTGAGCCTAAAGGCTTACACTGACTACTAGGGCTATGCATCTCACTTATAAATGATCACAGTCCATGGACAGTCCTCCCCAAAATAAACTGTAATATCTTCTAGTAACTTACATTTGTACTTAGGTTTCAAAAGAAACACTAAAAATTGACTCTGAACATATTCCACACATTTCTTCTCATTTTGTAAGTAAATACACTGATGCCCCAGAGGGTAAATACCCTCAACAGGCTCAGTACAGATATCTAGGCATATCCTCACTCTGTCCTTCTTGTCTGACGTTAGCCCTACCATATGATACCTCAATGCATCCATATCCTCATTCTTTATTTGTAAAATGGGTATATAGAATCACCTGTATAGAGCTGACTTTCTCCTCCCATCAGAAGTCAAGGGCAACCCCACAAAGTAATCATTACAAATCTGTGATCAAAGACACACAATGTCCAAGGATTTTATTTTTATGGAAGGTTCTCAAAAGACAGGAATGAGGGCAATGAGGCTACACTGAATTTGAACCCATCTAGATTTCAGATGTCATTCCCAGGATAACAAAGAAAATGACAGGAGCAGACAAGAGTCAAAGGCAAGGAGTGTAGAACAGGCATCCCGATTCTTAACATGGGAGCTCTGGGTACTCAGAAAGGCGCTGAGAATGGCAGAAGTCCCTAGTGAATTCTTATCAAATCAAGGTCTAGGTCTGAAGAACTCCCTGGGAGATGGAAACCCCCATCCCACTATTGACTAGAATATGTAACGAGTTTAATAGCTATTGAAATAAAAAGTTCATAAGGAAAAGCACAAGTATATTCCCAACCTGAGTGAGCAAAATGCTTCATAACACCACCCAGCCAGCACTCCCCTCCCCACCTACCAAGTCCGGCTTTGCCGCTCTTGGATTGAGCAGTATCCGACACACACCTCAACGCTCAATAATTTGCTACTCAAGACCCCAGAAGTGCGAGTGTAATGAAGCCACCTGCGGGGCCGAGTGCTCACCCTCTGCCGTCCATGCCAGCCCTGGGCCTCACTCGGCCACACTCTGCGCGCGTCCCCTCTCCCCAAATCCCGGACTTGAAGCCCAGAATCCTTGGAAGCAGACTGAGTGAGCGCGCTTGCCGGTGAGGGCCAGGCGCTAGTGGCACCGACGCTCAAACTCCGCCATGCTCACCTGGAATTCCAGCCCGTAGATCACCGGGGCGTCGTCTTCCATGATACTCTGCCTGCTTGATACTCAAGCCTCAGAGCCCTAGTACCGCTTCACCAGGGATCGGCCAGAACCCATTCATTCGCCACCTAAAAATGGACTACGAGCCCCAGACCGGCTCCCTGACGGCTCACTTCCTGTTTTCGTCGTCGCGTCATCAATACGCTCCTCCCGGTGGCCAATAGCAGCTGTGCCTTTGTTTTGCGCATGCTCATTTGAGCTTTCATGAGGCCCTGCAGCCGCAGGAGATCCTGGGATGGAGGGAGGGGCCAGGAACAAATGCTGAGGGAATAGACGGCCAGCAGGGCGGCGCTCTGACGCTCCTGAGCTGCTTCCTGGAGCACCCGAGTCCTAAGCCCTAAAGAGAGCCGTTAAATTGGCATTATGGTTGGCAGAGTTTTACTCCTAAACCGTGGTCCTGAGCACCAGGGCACTGCCCAACCCTCTGCCAGGACCTTTGATCCAGCCTCAGAATCAGGCTCTTAGAAGCTCGAGTTAAGACGGTGGTGATGGTGTAGGTGAGCAGTGAGCTACAGAGAGCAGTGCTCACTTCACATGATCATCTAGTCCTGCACAGCGACACAACTAAGCCCACGATCTATATACTGTCCAGAGCTCTCAGAGACGGAAGGCATGAAAAATACTGTGAAAATAAAATTTGAAAACAGCTTAAAACAGACATGCCCCCTCCAGGGGCAAGGTGACCAAAAAGGAAAATAAAAAGGCATGCCCTAGACAAGTCCAAACTAGCCCAAGTGAATAATGAGCCATCCATTGTTTACTTCTCTCTCCCTCTCTTTCTGGGAGGTCCAGGATTACTAGCCATCCTGCCGCCTCTGCAAGTTGCTGATATTTGAAATAATTAATCGTTTGTAACCGCGCCAAACTTTCCTGCCTTTCCCTACCCCTACCCATAAATAGACCAAGCCTCTGGGGTTCGGGGTCGAAATCCCTTGTCTCCTGCGTGGGACAGGTTTCAACCCAAGGGCCCTTGCTATTAAACTACCTTATGCAAATGCATCAAGGAGGTCTCTCGTGTATCCGTGGGTGAGCGCCGGTCCAGACTTGAGGTAGGGTCCCCTCAGGGGTCTTTCAATACTGCTAGATAAGAACGCACTATAGGAAATTAACTGTCCTGATTCTGTGGAGTTCTGGATCTACATACATGTTTATGTGTTTGTGACTGTTGCCAGTTTCTCTTGACTGACCTTCAAGACAGTAGTTTCTGTGATGCTACCATTAGCCCCCATAGTAGTCATCCATTGCCCACCTGTGGCTTACATTGACTTTATGATAAAACCTCTGGTGACAAGCTTCCACCAATAAAGCTATGAAAGTCATGAGATAGCACCTGAGGCTTACAGCAAAGCGTTCCCTGCTTTGCTGGGAACCCACCTATCCACTGCTTCTAAAGTGTGCTTGAGACGTGTATATTTTTTGTTGTTACTGTAAAGCTTCATCGAGTTATCATGTAGGACAGAACCTCAGGTGATCTGAATCTAAGTTCCCAAGCTATAGTCATTGACCATTAGCTCCATAATAAATTCTTCTCCCCTTTGAGATGAGAGCTATGTCTTTTACATTGTCATAGAAATGTGACACAGGCCGGGCGGTGGTGGCGCATGCCTTTAATCCCGGCACTTGGGAGGCAGAGGCAGGCAGATTTCTGAGTTCGAGGCCAGCCTGGTCTACAGAGTGAGTTCCAGGACAGCCAGGCCTACACAGAGAAACCCTGTCTCGAAAAACCAAAAAAAAAAAAAAAAAAGAAAGAAAGAAAGAAAGGTGACACAGAAAATCAAGAAAGCAAGGTCCTTGAGTTGAGAACGGTTCTCAACCAACCATCAGTTCAGCACGCAAGGCTGACTCTTGACTCCTTACTCCTCCCCGCAACTTTATGGATGTTAGCACACACTACTAACACAGACACAAGGTGGGAAATGTGGAGAACCAACAAGCACAAAGACAAAGTCCTAGGGGAAAAAAAAACATCCTTGGTTGACGACAGGCCCAAGGACAGATGATTTTCTTCAATCTCCAGGACCATGCTTCTTGTGCTCTACACATTTTGGCCTTAGGTCCCGCCCACAGCACTTGAGCCGGAAATGCGCCCGGCTTCTAGTGGAGAGCTAGCAGTTCCCGAACTGAGCATGTGCGGAAGTCGGGGGCTCAGTGGCCTGCACACGCAGACGCACAAGCTCGCGGGACCTTGGATCTTGAGTTTATTTCCGGTCTTCCGTCATCTCTCCGGACCCTTTTCGCCTGTGGGTGACCCGACCTCAGGGGCGGGTGGCAGGTGAGGAGCGGGTCGCTGTGAGGAGGGTCGCCGGGACCCTCGACCTTCCCACGGAGGGTGGCGTCCTCGCATAATCACCGCTCTCGGCAACGCAGAGCAGCCCCAGTAGGGGCTGACTCCTTTGGGCTTTAGCCAATTCTGTGTGCTCCCTGTGGTTTTGGACAAGGTACACACCCTCGTGGCCTCGGTTTTATGTGTACAAAGTGCGGGTTCATGAGCATGCTTAGTAGGTGCCCGTGTTACCTCACCAGTGCTCATGTTATGTTTTTGTTTTGCCCCAACTTTTGCTCCTGTCGTCCTCGGTGTGTTATATCCCCAACAGTGAAGCACTGTAGTGAGCCAAAGTCTGGGTGAAGAGATAGAGGATGGAATGCCTTAGACAGAACCTGAGCACTGAAGAATAAGTAGTGTTGTGTGGGAAAAGTGATTCATTCCTGTAAGTCCAGCGTTCAGGAGATTGTGATGGGGAAGATTTTAAGTTTGAGGTCAGGCTGGGCTAAATAAGGAGACACCCCTCTCTGTCAAAAGAAAAAGAATGAATAGAGTCTAAAAACTAAAAGAAGGGTTGACAGGATGGCCCAGTGTCTGCCACCAGTCCTGATAACCTGAGCTGAATCCCACAGGACCCACAGAATGGAAGAAGAAGAGTACTTCCAGATGATTGTCCTCTGACCATAAATACACAAATGAATAAATACCGTAAGACAAGGTGTTGGTGCTGAGCCTGTATCTCTCAGCATTTGGGAGGTAGAGGCAGGAGGAGGAGATCAAGGTCGTCTTAGGCTACATAACAAATTTAAGGCCAGCTTAGGTTACCTAAGACCTTGACTTATAAAAACAAATGCTCACACATACTAAAAAGCTAAGTAAACGCAAAAAAAAAAAAAAAATAAGTATCACCCAGCCAGTGTGTAGTGAAATTGGAGTGTGCGCACACTGTTGCAGAGAATGGGAAAACTGCAGGAGAAAAACTACAGTTCCTTCTGAAAATAAGAGGTGATTACTGTTGGCAGTGGTGGCACACGCCTTTACTCTCAGCACTCAGGAGGCAGAGGCAGGCGGATCTCTGAGTTCGAGACCAGCCTGGTCTACAGAGTCTACAGGTCAGGCAGGGCTACTCAGAGAAACCCTGTCTTAAAGACAAACAAGCAAAATGTGATGGCCGTGATCTACCACATAGCTCTCTGAGCACTGAAATAGGAATTTGCTGTACCAAAGAATTAAAATTAAAGTTTCAAAAGTACACTCGCACATTCTGTTCACAGAAGCACTGTGCAGAGTTGCTAGAGGCCAGATATCTGTTTAACAGGTAAATGGATGAACCAACTGCCACAAACCTGCAGTGCCGTTGTTGCTCACCTGTCAAAGGGAAGGAAAGCCCATTCATGCTACAGCATGGGCGTTCTGCACAGTGGAGAATGAACTCCATAGGCTCTGCTTTCCAGTTCAGATGAGTGGGCATTTAGGAAGCAAAGCAAGCAAATAGCACATAGTAGACTGAAGCAGCAACCTCATCCAGTCAGGCCTCACAATAGCCAACTGCAGCAGCCTGATTGAAAGAGGGAGCACATTGGTGCTCACAGCATCCCCCAGAGTCTCCTGGGGAAGCAGCAGTCATGCTGGAGTTCTGAGTGGAGGGTCCTGAGCAGAGCAGTCTCCATGGATGAGCTTCACAACTGTCTGCTCCCAGTGGTTTCCTTCTAGCTGTTCTCAAGAGCTTGTTTGTCTCTCAAGATATGTTGCTGTTCTCAGTACCCAGAGAAGAGCCTTTGGAGGACACTCTGAGGTAGACATGGTTTGGCCTGAAATGAGGATGGGGCTGAATCCCAGCTTCACAGTAAGGGCAGACAGCACTTGTTTACTGATACACTATATATTGCAGTGGACCAAGGATGTCATGATGAATGCTTTATGATTCTACTTACTTGAGGTCCCCAGGAAATAGAAAAGATGGGAAATAGGATGGTGGTTGTCTATGTGTGAGTACAGGGGGTTATTAAAGGGTATAGATGTTTTGCAAGATGACTAACATTCTGGAGGTTAATTGGGCAATAATGAGAACGTACTAAACATTACTGAACTGAGCACTTAAAAATGGTGGCTAGTAAATTTTATGTGATTTTTATCCTAATAAAAAATAAGTAAACTAGAAAAAGAGAAACTTCTAATTTTGTGCCATTTGGATGTGGAACTGTTAAACGTTTGTTCCATTGCACCACAAGATAAAAGTAGCACAGCCTGTGTCTCAGAACTGCAGAGGTTGTGAGTTCAAGTCCACCCAGGTTACGTGAGATCCTCTCTCAGAAAAGAAAAGCTATTTATTTACCAACACGTGAAATAAAACAGTGGTGTGATTCATTACCGTCTCTTTTTTAGACAACATGGAAACAGCTAAAGATGGTGAGCAGAGCCCAAGTGATACGTCTCCTCCAGCCCAGGTGGGTCCTGAACACATCCTAGAGCCTGTGTCTGGGGAGGAGAGCCAGCCGTTGTACCATGAAGAGACCATAGATCTTGGTGGAGATGAGTTTGCATCTGAAGAGAATGAGCCCACATCTGAAAGTTCTCACAACTTCGGAGATAAGCTTAATGAGCACATGATGGAGAGCGTGCTCATCTCTGACTCTCCTAACAACAGTGAGGGTGACGTGGGTGACCTTGGCTGTCTGCACGATGTTGGGGAGCCCCCCAGAGCTGCCACTGATCACAGATTGCCTGGTAGCACAGACAAAGAAATGGTGGACACTCTGAGTAATGGCAGTGAAACTGACGGAGACGATACTCCCAGAGACATCTCAGACATGACGCCTGATAGCAGAGCCTCTCTGAAGGAAGACTCAACACAGGAAGATGTGACGGACATGCCTGCACTGGAGAATGCTGGCACGGAGGAAGTGGAGCCTAAGGACAGCCTCGCACCCCCAGAAGAGCAGACCTCAGAAGTGTCCTCCAGTCAGTCCTCCTCCAAAGACGAGCCCTTGCCCGTCTGCACCATCTTCAGCCAGGCCGCCTCCACTCCCTCCCAGACACACTTGTTTCTACAGGATGGTTTCGAGTCCCAGATGGTGAAATCTCCCAGTTTCAGTAGCACCAGTGAGACGTCAGCCAAGACCCCTCCTCCGATGGTTCAGCCCAGTCCCAGCCTGAGTACATTTTTTGGAGATACAATGAGCTCTAATTCCTTGGCCTCTGACTTCTTTGATTCCTTCACAACTTCTACTTTCATTTCGGTCAGTAATCCCAACGCAGGTTCCCCAGTTCCAGAAAAGCTGTCTTCACTCGCTGCCCCTGTAGGAGAAAAGTCACCAGATTCCACCAGCCCATCTTACTCTACAAGGATGGAGAGATCAGAATCAGGTGTTTCTCGGGCCCCTCTGGATGTCCCTGAATCTCCAAAGCCATTCTCACAGATCCAGGCTGTTTTTGCCGGGAGTGATGACCCCTTTGCCACAGCCCTGAGCATGAGTGAGATGGACCGGAGGAATGACGCATGGCTTCCCAGTCAGTCAACCAGAGAAGTCCTGATGTCAGTAGCAACCCAGCAATATGGCACTGTATTCATAGACAAGGAGAACCTCACTATGCCCGGCCTCAAGTTTGACAACATTCAGGTAAAATGAAGAATGTTTATGTCCATATCTCACTGCATGTAATCTCTTTCTAAAAATGTATATAACAAGAGAGACCTGTATTAACTCTGGCTTTCCTAGTTACTAGGCTTGACAGCGGCTATAACTGCAGCCTCCTAAGCAAAATGTTCTGAATGTGCTTCTTAGGCATGTGAGTCCTGTCTACTTCTTACTTCCTGTAGGAGCAAGCTAGCCTTCAGCGCTTTCCAGTCTCTGTTGTTTGCCCTGCTCCCTTCCTCTAACCCATGGAATGCAGAGGATGGCAGGGCAGGAGGCCTTAACCTAATGGTTCCCCAGAGAGTGCCTTTAGGAACTTGAGGAAACGGTTTACTCTAGTTGTCAAAAGCACTGGGAGCTTAGCAGAATGCTAAGTGTCTGCAGGTGCTGGGAGTGTTACACAGTGAAAGAGGATCTTCTCCAGATGTAGGCCATTAAGGAACATGACCAAGGCCAGACCTGGTGGTACATACCTTTAATCCCAGCACTCGGGAGGCAGAGGCAGGAGGATCTCTGTGAGTTCAAGGCCAGCCTGGTCTACAGAGGAAGCCCCAGGATAGCCAGGACAAAGCAGAGAAACCCTGTCTCAAAACATGATTGAGCAGGGTTACCCTTAGTGAGGTCAAATCTGGAAGCTGTGTCCTCCTCATCCTGGCTTCAGTTACTCAGGTCCTTTCCTGAAGCTACCATGAAGTAGCAGGGCATTCATTGGCCAGCTGGGTTTAGGAGCACCCACAACACATAGAGCCTCTTCCCAGAGTCAACTATGATGCTGTTGTTTTTTTTTCTGTCTCCTCTAAGTTAACCTGTCTTCCTCACTTCTACCTTACGGGAAGTGGAGTTCAAACTAGCACCCATGCCCCAGAGCGGCACACATATGCTGGCTCTTCACCTGCTCAGTTCTACATTATGTTGAAAAACCTTTGTGTTCCTGGAGTAGAAAAGAAAATCGATTGCACTTCACTTTGAAGAGAAGTGCTGTAGAGTATTTTTGCCAAGGCTTGAGATTGGTTTGACAAAGGATTCTTTCTGTTGGCTTTTCATGCAAACCAGGTTTTTACGATCATCAGTGCAAAATGAAGCTCTTACCTCAAAGGGAATAGAAGAAAAGATAGTTTATTCAAGGCCAGTGTAAGTGGCCATGGCCTGGGAATGTGAACTTAAGTCACCTTGAATAACTTGTTCCAACACGGAAGCACTTGTGTATGTACCTTTATAGTCATAGAACAAAAGGAAGTCATGAATCAAGGCACTTACCAGATACATGTGTGGGGGACATCAGGTAGGCTGTTGCAGCAAAGTAGGAAGGAAGGAGTGTCTCAGTCCCCGAGGCTGTGTGATGACATGCTTAGCTTTTGGGTTGCTGGAGCCTAGTGGTCTGTTAGGTCCCCCAATAACTGGAGTGGGGACTTTCCCTGACTCTCTTGCCTGCCTAGGATTCCTGTTCCCCTAACTGGGCCTCAGTGGGACAGGATGTACCTAGTCCTGTAGTGACTAGAGGTGCCAGGGTAGGTTAGTACTTAGAGGGGACCTCCACCTTCTCAAAGGTGAAGGGTGGGTGGGGGGTGGGAGAAGGGGCTATGTGAGGGAGTACTGAGAGAAGGAAGGACTGCAATCAGGATGTAAAGTGAATAAATAAATTAATTAATGGAAACAAAGAGAATGCATTCTAAGATGTGGCTGGGTATGCTTTTAATCCTGGCACTCGGGAAGCAGAGGCAGGCAGACTTCTGAGTTCGAGGCCAGCCTGGTCTACAGAATGGGTTCCAGGACAGCCAAGGCATTTCCCATTGTGTGCCCCATCCCGACCCCCTACAAAAAGCATTCTAGAGCTGGAAAGATAGCTCAGTGGTTAAGAGCACTGGTTAAAAGGACCTGGGTTCAATTTCCAGAACCCACATGGTAGTTTACAACTCTCTGTAACTCCAGTTCCAGGGGATTTAACAACCTTTTCTGGCCTCCTCATGCACACATGTGGTGCACAAACATACATGCAGGCAAAACACTCACAGATATAAAAAAAATAATATTTTGAAAAAAAATTAATGGTTTTTCTTTGACTATCTGTGTTTATTGTCTTGCTTGTTCCTTGACTATTTGCATCTATTGTATTGCTAGACCCTCAACCTAGAACTGACCTTAATACATGCATGTAATCAAAATGACATAAATGCATAAAGGAAGAGGGGGTATAGGATAGGGGGTTCTAGGGAGGGAAAATGGGAAAAGAGGATGACATCTGTATTGTAAATAAATAAAATATCCAATAGAAAAAAAAGAAAAAATTAAATAATAAAAAGATGTATTCTAGGGCTGGAGAGATGGCTCAGTGCTTGCTGCTCTTGCAGAGTACTAGTTTGGTTTCCAGCACTGACATGAGGCTGTAACTCCAGCTCCAAAGGAGCCAGTATACTCTTACAGCTTCTGAAGGCGTTGTACTAAGGTGTCATAGCCCCAGATAGACAAACACACACACTCTCTCTCTCTCTCTCTCTCTCTCTCTCTCACACACACACACACACACACAGAGAGAGAGAGAGAGAGAGAGAGACAGAGACAGAGACAGAGAGAGACAGAGAGAGACCACTAAAAATAAGTCTTTATGGAAGAGTGCTTTTCAGTGGTGTTAGCTGAGAGTCAGTAGATTAGGACAGACCCAGAGCAGGATAATGGATGACTGAATAAACTGAAGAGTCTATATGTGGGTCTGTAACTCCCCAGGCTTCTGCAATCAAGAAGTTCTAATCAGTCCCAGTCTTGCAGAGTCATCAGAGTAAATGTGGATTTCTTCTGTGAAGGTCTGTGTACAAGATGCCAATCAGATGTTCTCCCTCTGACACTGTTGTGGGTAGAGCGTCCTTTGTTCTAAAGCAGCTCCATAAATACTCACATTGAGCTTTGTTCTCCAAGAGGCTTATCTTTGTATCTAATTAAAGGTCTCATTTTTTATGGGATAATATTTTTTTCACTTGTTTATTCAGCAAGTCTAGTGGCAATCAAATTAAATTACAGAAGCCTTAGAGGTGTGTTTGGAAAGCTGTATTCAGCTGTAGTAGCGTCCCGCAAGGACATGCACATTTTCATCCATGTGCTTTGCCGGATGTTATCTTAGTTACTGTTGCTATTGCTGTGACAAAAAAAAAACCAAAAAACAAAAACAAAACTTGGGGAGGAAAGGATTTATTTCTGTCACAGTTTCATATAACATTCATCATCAAAAGCAGTGAGGGCAGAAACTCAAGCAGGGAGGGAACCTGGAGGCGGGAGCTGATACAGAGGCCAGGGAGGGGTGCTTCTTTCTGGCTTGCTCTCCGTGGCTTGCTCCACATGGCTTACTCAGCCCACTTTCTTAGAAAGCCCAGGATCACCAGCCCAGGAATGGCACCATCCACAGTGGTCTGGGCCCTCTACCGTCTATCACTAAGGAAATGCCCTACAGGTTTGCCTGCAGCCCCATCTTATGGAAACATTTTTTTAACTGAGACTCCTCCCCTGTTGGTGACTCTAGCCTGTGTCAAGTTGACATAAAGCTTGCCCACATAGATGGCATCCATTCCTCTTCATCATGTGTAGTAGGCGTACAGTGTCATAGATTTTTCACTGTGACATTTCCATACACAGATACCATGTCCTTTGCTCGTATTAACCTCCTGTCACATTCCTTTGTCCTCTCCAGAATGCATTCTGTTTTTCATGGTGTGTGTGTGTGTGTGTGTGTGTGTGTGTGTGTGTGTGGTGGGGGGGGGTTGTTTTAATCTAAGCTCCACATATAAAAAGAGCATAAGATATTTGTCTTTCTCTTTCCCCTTTTACTGTACTATAGGACCACCTTGGGTCCTTTCCTCCCCCAATAGAGTCAGTCCCCTTTCTTCTTTCACATCGTGTATTTTTTATCATAGAATCCTCACTGGACAGGAACCATGTAATAATTTGTCTTCAGGTTCTGCTTTATTTCATTTAAAATAGTCTCCACTGGGATATATTTCCCTGCAAATGACATGACTTTGTTCTTCTTTATGGCTGCATAAAATTCCATTTCATGTCTAGGCCATCTTGTCTTTATCCACTATCTGTTGATGGCATCTAGGCTGGTTCTGCTTTTTGACTGTTATAGGCTTAGTGCTGCAGTACA
>JANHMN010000010.1:36548565-36654541 GCA_030674055.1 Rhabdomys pumilio
CATCCTGGGCTACAGTGGACCTGAGGTTCACATCCTGGGCTACAGTGGACCTGAGGGTCGCATCCCAGCCCATTGCAGCAGCACAGCTTCCTCTCCTCTTTCTAGAGGCCATGAAGAGTGTAAAGTAGACACCTCCATCATATCTTCCTTGCCATCTTCACCTTCAGTTTAGGAATACAGCAGACACAAGCTGTGTCATAAGATGTGTGGTGACAGCTTCTAGCTGTCTTAAATGAGACATTGATTAGTCAACCATACCTTTCTACCCAAAAGAGTCTGCTGTCAGAACTAATCCTAATTTTTACATTATTTATTAGATTGTGCAGTGTGTATATGTGCGTGTGTGTGCGTGTGCGCGCGCGCGTGTGTGTATGTTCTGCAGAGCATATGCAGAGGTCAGAGACAGCTTGATAAAGTTGGTTCTCCCCTCCACCTTTGCCTGGATTCCCAAGACTGAGTTCAGCTTGTGTGGTGCGAGGGAAGCACTGTTACCTGCTGAGCCATCTTTACAGAAACTAAACTTTTTTTTTTTTTGGTTTTTCGAGACAGGGTTTCTCTGTGTAGCCCTGGCTGTCCTGGAACTCCCTCGGTAGACCAGGCTGGCCTCAAACTCAGAAATCCACCTGCCTCTGCCTCCCAAGTGCTGGGATTAAAGGCGTGCGCCACCACCGCCTGGGCGAAACTAAACTTTTAAGGAAAAGAATTTTAAGGATAAAATATATTTACAGTGTGATCTCATTAGTGGAGAATGTCACTGGGATGCAGGAGATTCAGATTTGAGTTTGCTTTTTGCCCAGCTCTCCGCCCCCACCGCTCCAGGAATCCTCTGCACTTGGCACAGGTAGGACTTTTGTAGTTCATGGGATCACACAGTTTAGCCCTTCTTCATTTGCTCTTTAAACATTGCTTGTAGATCACTCGGCGACTCTCGTGCCTATGATAGTTGGAGTATTTTAACCTTATTCTCCAAAAGCAGAAATTACAAATTTGCTGCTAATAAATATTTGCCCCGGTGTAGTAGGATACATGGCCTGACCCATTTAAGCACCAGGCCCATCCACCCCCCAGTCAGAGCCAGAAACAGTGCAGAGAGCAGATGACCTGCTGAGGTAGGCAGCCTACCTCTCTAGCTGTCTAAAGAACAGTGTCAGCAGGACTGGAGGCACCATCTCCAGCAAGCAGGTTTGGGTTCCCCTGCAGCCAATGCAGCACGGTGCTCTGCACTGTCACAGCTTCTTGGTCTGAGCATAGTGAATATTTGTCACTGACTTTATACATCAGCCACCTCACTCATGTAACCTTAGAGAATCAGAAGCTTGTGACCTCATCATTTGGCATGTCACATGCTTCCCGTTGTTCCAGGCCCTTTAGGACCTTTCTCCCCAGTGGTTCACAGGGGCCTTTCCTCCTCTCTGCTCGTCTGTGACTTCCCTTTTAAAGGAAGCAAAATGCTTAGAGTAACACTTAATGTCTTCCATCTTTCTTCCAGATAGGCATAGCAAAAAGAATAAAGTTAGGAGGCAAACCATGGCCCAGTGCAGACACGGTTTTAAAGTGCATCTTCCAACTCCAGCAAGCCCAGAGCCCTGGGTACAAGAGTCCTGTTCATATTGGGCTTGGCTAGTGAACTTATCCTTAAGAAGGGGCCACCAGCATGCTGGTGGAGGTAGTGTCACACACACACAAGGCATCCCAGGAAGCTTGAGGAGCTGGTGCATCACAAGCCTGTTTGGTCTTCCACATGGTGCTTCTCTGAGTGTGTCACTTCATGGGCGTTCTCTCCTGTGCTGAAAGTCTCTGTCCTTGACAGGTGGTAGGCACTACTGGAAGCCTGATGCGGTGGTGATATACTACTTTCTTCTCAAAATAAAGAATAGTTGTAAAACTAGGAATCTTCTAGAAGTTATGGGTTAGCTCCTGGCTGATGGCAGTTTTCTTGTGCAAAGCTGTAAACATTTCATTATCTCTGCCTCTCTCTCCCACATTCTTCCAGGGAGATGCAGTTAAAGACTTGATGCTTCGCTTCCTGGGTGAAAAGGCTGCAGCAAAGAGACAAGTCTTAAATGCCAGCTCAGTGGAACAGTCCTTTGTGGGGCTGAAGCAGCTCATTGTAAGTAACCACACACTGATTTCGACATGTCTTTGATAAGGCCTGGCTTCCTTCACAGTCCTTCCCTGGAACTTAATTGCTCTGAATACTGCACAAGAAGCTGTTGCAGAAGTGTTGTTGTGTTCGATGTCAGTCCTGTAAAGCCCAGAGCACTGCATTAGCATGCTGCTCGCCTGAAGTTCACTTGGTTACTTTTGACATAGAGTCTCACTATATCACCTAGACTGGCCTCATTTTCACTGGCTCAAGGGACCCTCCTCATTCTTTTTTTTTTTTTTGGTTTTCTGAGACAGAGTTTCTCTGTGTAGCCCTGGCTGTCCTGGAATTCACTATGTAGACCAGGCTGGCCTCGAACTCAGAAATCCGCCTGCCTCTGCCTCCCAAGTTCTGGGATTAAAGGCGTGCGCCACCACCACCCAGCTGACCCTCCTCATTCTTTTCTTGCCTTGATGGTCCTTTCAAATATACACCTTTTAGTCTGGGCTTACTGTTTAACTGGTGAATTCCTGAACACTTTCAAATTTCACTCTATTTAGGTCTCTCTAATCTGCTACACTGAATGACTTCTTTCCAGTGAATTCTGGATTGTGGGAGAGCTTCAACAGTGTTGGTTGGTCCTCTGGATTATTAGGGCAAAGTCCTAGAAGTTGATCATATGTGTCTCCTGTAGGAATCCTCAGGCAGCATTCTGATAAAGGAGTGCTCTCAAATGGTAGCCTTATGTCAGACTCCGACTGCACCCCCTTCCCCCGCCTCGCTCATGAACTCTGGTGTTGCTCCCCCCACTTTATGGTGTCTGTGTCTGAGCCTGGTCAGTGGGCATGCCTTGTGGAAGAGATCTGGGAAGCGATGTGTTGGACTAAAGCAATGGGAGGTCCAGCCTGTGCACTGACCATGCAGTCGCTCTCCTGACTGTGATGAGCAGATCGAGGGATTCTCTGGGTTTTCTGCTTTATACCACTCATTTCTTCAGTTGTGTCTTAGGTTAGGTTTGGGTTTATTTTCCTTGTTTTTGTTTTTTCCCTATCATAATGAATTTTCTGATGCCAGCTTGTTTTAGGACCTAAGGGTATACTATTTGAGTGGGACCTGAAGATATACTATTTGAGGCTTACGCCTTTATTAAGGGTTATCTGCAGACCATCTAAATAAGGTAAAGGGAGCAGGTGAGAAGGCTCAGAGGGTAAAGGCCAGGGACCTGAGTTTAATCCCCAAGTCTGACAAGGAGGAAAGAGAGAACTGACTCCTAAAATTGTCCCCTGACTTCCACATGCATGCTATGGTGCATCCGAGTACACACGTGCACACACACACACACACACACACAAAACACTAAATAAAAAAAGTGAAATCAAAACTGTTTGACATCAGCTGAAGGTTAGCATATGAACTGAAAACAGAAAAGCTTTCTGAGTTTATGTCGGAGACACCCATTGTGGAGTGTCAGCTCGCCAGGCTGAGATTACACCTCTCACCTCAGGTAAAGGCCTTAGCTGCATAAGCAGTTAATGGTACTGTGCAGAGTAAGATAAGCCCCAGTCCCATACTGACAGCAGTTCCACGTTCAACGCAGATGTGAAAGGTACGTAAACCTCATGTGTCCTTACCTAGCAGAGGTTACAGAAGTGTGAGAGGTGTCCCAAGTTACAGCTAGGGGATAGTAGATATCTAATCTTAACAGAGCTGTGTGGATATTCTCCTTCATTGACAGGTTGTCTTGAATTCAAATGCCCAAGCCAAATGAAGGATTTTTTAAATTTAAAAAAAAAGAAAATATGTATCAATTTTAAGTTTGCATGTATGTGTGGGTATTTTGCCTGCAGGCATGTCTGTGCGCCGTGTGTGTCCACAGCCCCTCCACAGACTTAGAAACCACATCCAGTACCCTGAGACTGGAGTTACAGTTGGTTGTTAGCCACCGTGTGGGTGCTGGGATTCAAACCCAGGTGCTCTAGAAGAGCAGTCATTGCTCTTAACTTCTGAACCATCTCTCCAACCCCTGTATCTCATTTTGACATCTCTCTTCCATGGTTTAGAAGGAGTCAGGCTGCCTCTGTAACTGAGCCACCACCAACAATGAAAACCTTGTCCCAGAGCGTAGACATGCAGGCCTTTCAGGAAACTGTTCTGAGCCATCCTCTGGGGTGGTATCAGCCAGGACTTCCGCCCTTGGTGCTTGATTTCCGCCCCACTGCTTCCCACCTGAAGCAGCAGTTTTCATCCTAGTGTCCTCTTAGCTGCACATGTGACACCTGTGTCCTGTAAGGACCAAAGGAAAACTAACTGAAATTTTCTCCTGTCACCCAAAGGTTTGCTTCTTAGTCTTCAGTATCTGTTTTTATCTTCCTTTCATCTCTGGTCTCTTGCCCAGAAAACCTTTTTGATCTTGCTTGCACACAAATCCAAAAAAGCCAGTTTTCTGATAATACACTAAGCCATTCTGAGTACTCTGTCACCAGACAATACTGACTTCAGTGTCAGTGGGCAAGTCCTTCACCTTGGGTGCAGAAGAATGATATCATGAAAACTTTGCCCTATACTAAGCATCCTGACAATTGGGAAACAGCTATTTAATTGACAGAATCTGCACACAGAAGGTATATAGAGAACTATAGAGAATTGGCTCTGGGCAGGAAGCTGAACAGTAGAGTCAGAATGCTGGTTTGGAAAAATGGAAGAGGAGGGGCTAGTGAGATGACTCAGTTGGTAAAGGTTCACTGCCACGCTTGATAACATAAGTCTGATCCCCACCTGGTGGAAGGAGAGAACCAATTTCTATATGTTGTCTCCAACATCCAGATGTGCACATGACATTCACACCCACCCACATACATACATGCATAATAAATAAATTAAAAGTATGTTTTGAAAAGAGAAATGGAGAATAAGCCAGGAGAGAAAGAGAGGGGTTACTCTTCTATTGCTTGATAAAACTCCTTTATAGAAGGAGGCTTTGTGTGGGGCTTGCTGATCCAGAGGGGTAGGACTTGATGATGGTGGAATGGAGGGAAGTAGGTGGCAGACAACTGGAGCAAGAACTGTAAGAAGGAAGCAGAGCATACTGAGAAGGCCTTGGGTTTTTGAAACATCAAAGCCCTGCCCCAGTGACACTCCTGTTTAAAGAAGGCCACTCCCCCTTACCCTTCCCAAACAGTTCCACCAACTGAGAACCAAACATTCAAATGTATGAGCCTATGAGCCTGTTCTCACCCAGACCACCACAAATAGGTGTGAAGCTCACATAGAAGGGCAGATGAAACATATGCCCAAGCTGCCTCCAGGACCCTGAGCATCACCAGAGGGGCTTCAAGAGGATGTGGATGTGGAAGGCTGCAGGCCAGCCTAGGGCAGAGCACTTCCACCATGTCCATTCTTTGTGTGGAAGTCTCACTTTTGTATCTTTTGTGGGGATGAAAGGAAGGGAAGTGTATGAACTTTTCATTTTTTTTTTAAAGTAGAAAACTGAGGCAGATGTGGTGCACATACACAGTGCCAGCACTGAAAAGGTGGGAGCAAAAAGATCACCCTGAGCTACACAGTGAGTTCAAGTCCAGCCTAGGCAACAAGAGACTCTGTCTCAAAAGCTGTTTTGGGATTTGGGAGAGTTATTTTTGTTTTTGTTGTTGTTTTAAACTGACTGCTTCCTAATCAGCAAAATAAGGGAGGGGGGCCTCTAACACAAATGACAAAGTCACCCTACCTTCTTGTCTTATTCACCATGATGGACTGTAATTTGAAACCCTGATACTAAATAAACAAACTGCCTTCCCAAAAGTGAGGAGGGGCATGTTTAGGGGAACTATTCCTACTCAAGTCCTTACTTTGCAGATTAGAAAACAAAAGCCTAAGGCAGTGTCCTAAGTGCCCCAGTGGTGCCTAGGTACTGTACAGACCCTGAAGACCGTGCTTTCTGATGGACTTGTGTCATTTCCTGCCAGAGCATGTAGTATTTCTGAACCACTGACTGTGTGCACTGGGGTTTATGCTTTACAGAGTAGTAACTAGAACTGGGCTATGTGTAGGAGTGGGATGTGAGTCTGTCTTTCTATGAGTCTGTCTTTCTGTGTATCTGTCTATATCAGTGTGTCTGTGTGTATATCTGTCTATATGTCTATGTATGTATTTGTGTGTCTCCGTGTGTGTCTGTGTATCTATGTCTGATGGACTTGAAACAAATTCCATATTCTGTTTTCTCAGTTTATAAGTGTTTATTCAGCAAACACATATCAGGATTTTCTGGCGGGTCCTCGCTCTCTGAAGGTCTACTTTCACAGTCACTCGCACGGTGGACTCTGATTTAGAAAGGTGATACTGTTTTTTAAAACTTCATACCCCAGACTCACTGGCCTGAGGGGGCTCTTCATCCGCATCTTCAGCCCTGAGAGACAGCGCAGCTTTCCTGATCCTGGTAGTGAATGTTGGCCTGTTTCTTCCCTCTCACTGCTGTGCCTTCACACATAGCTGCTTTGTTCTGTGCCTGAATAGCAGTTTTCTGAGTCCAGTCACCACCAGGAATCTCTTGGGCCTTTTGTGCCCTGGGTAGAGTCCCAGCTTCCCCCTTGACGGGACTGAGGGATCCTTCCAGTGTCTGAGAGGCCAAACCCTCCGCACCTCTCCTTATCTACAGCTGTTCTAGAATAATTGTGTGGTCACCAGAAACACACACAGGTCTTCACTGAAGAACTTGGACGAGTACTGGACCCCAGCACAAACCTTGTCCTGTGACAGAAGCAGGCAGCCGTCAGCATGGCAGGCACTTATCAGCCCAGCCCGGGGTCTACCAACAACAGTGTGCCCCCAGAATTCCTAGTCCTCTCAGCGTCTTTCATTCCACCACTGACGTGCTCTCAGAAAAGTCAGTGACTCACATGCTGCGGTGTATTACATACATAACAATTAGGGTTAATTTTTAGTAAACATCAATCTAATGTCCCATTGGTTCTCTTACCAAAGTGAGTCTGTGGTTATTCCTGTGATTAAAAGCTTTATATGGCTCAGCATGTCGACAGGTTTCTGTAATTCCAGCAGTCTGAGGCTGAGATAGGAGGATTATGAGTTTGAGACCAGTCTGCATTATATAGCAAGATTTTTAAGAAAATAAGACTTTGTGGAGGAAAAAAAAAGCAAGATGCTGTTTTTTAGGGTTTTTTTTTGTTTGTTTGTTTGTTTTTAAAGTCAGGGACAGCTGCTTTAAGCATCTGCTTTTCTGTCATTGCTGATGAGATTGTAGGTAACCATCTCTGCAGTCTGTGTGAGCTGGTAAGTGAGCAGACCTTTCCATGGTAAGGGGTGGCCATTCCCCTTCCTCAATTTGGACTTTAAAAAGAAAAACAAAACAGTATGCCTGACTTGATGATGAGAAGGCTTCATTTCCCAGGACAGCTCTAAAGTATACACTGCCCTGTACTGATTGTAATCCATCTGCCTGGTGTGTTTCTACCATCTATAGTTAATTCCTTATGGTAATACACGCTTTTATCTTTCTCTCATACACTGAAAATGCTCAAGGCCATTGGAGATCCCACTGCAGGGACCCAACCAGGGAGCATCTTCAAGACAGGACTATTTAAAGAAAGACCATGGTGTTTACTTGTGTCCTAAGTAATTCCTGCCACCCTTAAGGACAGGAAAGAGCTTCTGAATATATTTTCCTAAGTCACATCGTTGGAGTGTTCTAAGACTGTAATTTACAGATAAGTGAATGTCACTGCCTGGAGAGAAGGCCATTTTAGTCACTCCCGTGGTGTTGTGTGCAGAGTGAATGCTGTCTGAGTGCATGTGGGCGAGCGGTGCACTTACTCTAATCACTCAGATACTTCAAACTGGGCGACTTGTCCTAACACTGGAAGTCAGAGAATGCCTGTGCGATGTTTTCAGAGTCTTGTCTTATTTCCAACTTTTTAAAAAGTAATATTTATTTAAATTTAGAATTTTTTTTCTTCCAAACTAAGGTCATCATCAGAGTGCTGCATGGCCTATCCAGTAGAGAGAGAGTTTCTGTAAGATTTCTTGGCGCCTAACATATTATGGCATGCTTCAAATTCTAATTTTAAAAAATATTTCGTTACCAAACATTTCCAGTATCTAACACTGAAAATGGAAGGGAAACAAGAAGGTAGAAAACACTGAGAATAACAAAAACACACTAAGAAAGTAATTATCATTTCTTTTTTCTTTTTTTTGGGGGGGGGGTTTGGGGGGGGTTGGTTTTTTTCGAGACAGGGTTTCTCTGTGTAGCCCTGGCTGTCCTGGAACTCACTCTCTAGACCAGGCTGGCCTTGAACTCAGAAATCTGCCTGCCTCTGCCTCCCAAGTGCTGGGATTAAAAATGTGTGCCACCTCTGGCCAGCCTAATTATCATTTCAAACAGCTGAAGGTGGGTGAGTGATCATGAGAAGAGCTCTGGGCAGGGAGAGTAGCTCAGTGGTGGAGTGATTGCTCCGTGTGTGTGGAGTCAGGTCCAGCACCACCAACACCACCTCAAAACCTAAACATTGAAGCAAAACAATGAAGAAGACTGAATAAATCTAAAACTTTGAATATGCTGAAATGACAGAAGACCTGCATTCAAGGTATAAAAAGAACTTCTCAGACTAAGAAGAAGAAATAGGCTGGTAAGGAGATAAAAAGACGTGGAGGCTCCCGGAAATCGGGTGGTGAAGAAAATGGAAGTGATCTCTTCCATCAGAGGTCACAGAAGCAAACAGAACAGGAGCATCCCAGCCCCCACAGCTTAGCAGAGGTCAGCACCACAGCCAGGACTGGAACAGAGAGTCCATAAGACTGGCTTACAGAACAGACTGAGCACAGCCTCTGACAGGGATTGTCTTAGTTAGGTTTCTACTGCTGTGGTGAAACACCATTAACAAAAGCAGCTTGAGGAAGAAAGGGCTTAAACATCCTAGGTTCCAGTCCACTGAGGGAAGCCAAGACAGGAACTCAAGCAGGAACCCGAAGGCAGGAGCTGATACAGAGGCCATGGAGGAGTGCTGCTTACTGGCTTGTTCCTCATGGCTTGCTCAGTCTGCTTTCTTATAGGACCCAGGGCCACCAGCCCAGAAGTGGCACTGCCTCTGCTTTGAGCTGGGTCCACCCACATCAGTCATCAATCAAGAAAATACATTACAGGTTTGCCCACTGGCTAGTATAATGGGAAGGAGCATTTTCTTAACTGAGGTTGCCTCTTTCTAAATGGCTATAATATGTATCAAGTTGACATAAAAATTATCTTTCACATGGATGTTTTATAACCTTTGACCCCACTTCCAATATTAGGCTTTGGAAAACTTCTCGGAAGACCAGGTATGGTGACTCACACATGCAAACCCAGCAGAGAATTGGGAGATGGAAGCAGAAGGATCCAAAGTTCTAGGCCAGCCTCGGCTGTGTGAAAAGGTTAAGGCCAGCCTAATCTACATCAGATCCTGTCTTAAGTGATCCAGAATACACTCCAGAAGTTCCAGCAGAAAGGATAGGGTCATAGCTTAGTAGCAGAGCACTGGCTTAGTATGCACAAGGCCCTGCACCTGTCTTCAACACCACAGAAACAGGAGAGCAGAGGCCTAAGGGATTATGATTGACAATAAAGACAGGATTTCACAAAAGACAAGGCAAAAAAAAAAAAGAAAGGAAGAGAGAAAGAAAGAAAGAAAGAAAGAAAGAAAGAAAGAGAAAAGAAAAGAGCACCTAAAAGCCCAGCCCTTCAGGTGGAAGCAGGAGAGTTGCTTCTAGGCCTGAGCCACACTCAGGAATATCTCAACAAGAAATCAGCAAACAGTAAAAACCTCCTTGTGCAGGTATAGAAAGATATGCCAAAAATATCTCTTATAACCAGGTATGGTGGGGATCATCTTCAGTCCCAGTACTGGGGAGGCAGAGGCAGTCACAGATCTCTGAGTCTACACCCAGCCTGGGTTGCAAATTAAGTTCTAGGGCAGCCAAGGCTAAAAAGTTAAAAGAGCTGACAGCTGATAGATCAGTGGGTAAGAGTGTTTAGTGTATAAGCATGGCGCCTGGGTTCAAATCCCCAGCACCCACATAAAAGCCAGGCATAGTTGCATATTCCTGTAATTGTAGCACTGGGAAAGAAACAGGCCCCAGGAACTCACTGGCCAGCCAGCAAAACCAAAAGAACAAGGTTGCAGTACAGTGAGAGGTGCTGTTTCCAGGGAATAAAGCACAGAACAACAGAGGAAGGCACCCAGCTTTCTCCTCTGGCCCTACATACATGCACAAAGGCATGTGCACCTACACGCAGGCACACGCAAAAGTGCATTTGTTACACATTTGTAACAACAACAAAGAAAATCATGTTATATACAGTCAATTAAACACTTTGGAGCAATTGAAATAAGTGAGCCACAGCCACATTCATCAATACAGGTAAGTTTGAAAAGCAATATTGAACAATAAAAGCAAATTACACAAGCTTGCCTAGAGGATGCCATATTTCACATATTCATATGTGAACACTTGATGACACCTTAGCCATGACTGGGAAAGTCAGGCAATGAAGTTTTTTCTGTTGGAAATCTAGCATCTGCCCTACAAGTACTCCCAGCACCTTTTACAAGCTGTCCCCTGTGTTAACAGGTCCTGAGAGATCTTGTCCCTTGCTCTTCCACACCCATAGGACGGACATCCCTCTTGTCTTCTTGTCTTCTTGTCTTCTGGCTGTTTCACACCCATGGGACATCTGTCTTCAGGAACCCATGACAGAGCAGTAACTCCTCTGTCCTGGTTGGGTCCCAAAGGATCTAATGGCAGATTAGTGAGAAGATATGGCCGTAGTCACACTTGAGTCCCTTGGTGACAAGATATTCCTGGGCCTGACAGTGTCTGGAACACAAAGTAAACTTGAACCAAATGAGTATTCCTATTCTCTCTTCAGGAAATAAAGACTAGGCAAGGCAGAGAGTTGAAGCCATGAGCTAGATCTACTATTGTGCAATGTGTGGTTTCCTCTCTCAACTCTTGATAACTTTCTGTTTAAATAGCGGTCTGAGGGCAATACTCCTTCCTGTTTCCCACGTGTCTGGTTGACCTAGACATCCAAATCACAGCTAGCAATTAGTCCTAAGTTACCAGAAGCCCTTTCGCCTGCAAGTTCCAAATCTAAACCTGGACCTTGACTCTCTAACACAAATTCCTTGACCCCAAATGCCTTTACTACAGCCCCCAAGACTCCTGAGAAGTGAAGGTGGCAGGGCTGTCAAGCTGCCGCCCTGCGCTCCTGTGTGCTATGGTGAGGAAGCAGTGGAACCTAGTGACTCCAGAGTTTGCCTGTCATGTTAATGTAAGCTTTTTCAGTTTCCATGCATGCCGTGCATAGTCACAGAAATCTACAGTCAGGCATCTGTAGGGATGTCACTCTGGGAGGGACTGGCAATACCATAATGCTTCTGCATTTCACTCATCCAAGGAAGAAGCCACTTTCAAATGATTTATATTTACTTAAAAGATAAACAATTAAGATGCTGGGTTTTCTTCCTTTTTATTAGCAGATCTAGATTGAGAGAGAAGACAACTCAGTATATGGAATCACAGTGGGCTCCACAGGGTTTTTACAACACTTCACTATTTTTAATCATTTATGGAGCACTTCATATCTGCAAATTCCTTACAAATAATTTTATTGCACATTTAAGTGTTTTACTTGTGGTGGATATCCATACAGAGTGGATATAAAATGAGATAGGAGCCTTTACTACATAAGAATTGTTTTTAAAACATGTGAACAGATTTTTCTCATGTACGTATTTTTGCCTACACACAAATTCTAATTGACTTTCTAATGTGTTAAGCAGATACCAACATACAACGTGGCATCATAAAACTTAACATTAGGAGATTCAGTATCTGCACAGTCATCTCTTGGTATCCATGGACATGGTTTTCAGGAACCCCCAGGGGGGTACCAAAACCTGTGGGTATTAAGATCTCTTGTATACCATAGCATAGAGTCTGTGTGTTTCTTACACACTGCCCCCAGTGTAGTTGTTCCCACTGCATTCCTTCTAACTCCAGTGCCCTCGGCTGTGTTGTGTGCACCTGTAGGCTGTGTCAGGGAAGTTTCACATGAAGACAGCCCACACACGGTTTTCCAGGCTGTGTTGTGTGCACCTGTAGGCTGTGTCAGGGAAGTCTCACATGAAGACAGCCCACACACGGTTTTCCAACACTGTCCCTTGGTTAGATCTGCGTCTGCAGATTGTGCGGGTCCAGAGGTCTTGCTTGGTTCTCCAGCGGTGACCACAGTCCTTCCAGCCTGTGAGTGGTGGCCATGGTGGGGCCAGGTGAACAGCAAGCTGAGCAGGTCAGGCATGGAAATGTGCTGTGCAGTTCTCCCAGGAATACCACCATGGACTCTTAAAGCCCTGGTATACATATCAGCCAGTGGGAGGCCCTTAGGACAGCGCCCTTACAGAGGCATAACATGAAGACCTGCTAGTGCCTCTGTAGCCAGGAGCCAGCAAACCCATCCTGGGGCAGACCACCGTGGTTCTTTTTTCAGAGTTAGTCTTAGGAAAATGCTGAAGAGGTCATTTGTGCATACTGTTTTCCAGAGAGACTATTACATTAACATTGACCCCCTGTCACCTTAGTACCTCCTGGTTTGCCCCCACTTTTGTCTTTTGAAACTTTTTCCTGATTTCTTAGGCTAACAAAGGCATCTGCTTTTACTTATAATTTGTGTTTCTTTGTTAGTATGAGTAAACACTTTTATTTGTCATTTTGGTTTGGTATGAGTTTACTGTCTGCTTCCAGTTCTTGGAATGTCTTTTTATGAGACATGCCACAATAAAGTATACTTTTCCAAGCTGTGCGACTAGGTGAACCTGAGTCTGATCACCAGAGCATGTGTTAAAACACCAGGCATGCTTTTATACTTTGGTAATCACACACTTGTAATCCCCACACTGGGGAAACAGAGTAGAGGGACCCTCGAGACTCACTGCCCAGCCAGTCTGCCTGCAAGGTTACTTGAGAGACCTTGCCTCAAGAAAACAAGTTGGAGCATGTCTGAGGAATGATACCCAAGGTTGTCCTCTGACTTCCACAGCCTGTGCAAACACACCAAACTCATTTCCATCTGAGCCCCATGTGAAGTTAGGAATGAAACTCTGTTAGACACTGTGGGTCTTTGTGACCACTGACCATTGAGACCCAAGAATCTTTCATCCCCAAGAGCTGAGTGCATCCATCCTCTCAGTGCAGTCTTGCTGACATGTGCATGAGGCAGTGAAGAACAGGAGGGTTTACAAAGGGCTGGAAGGTGAGTCTGCACCCAGAGCCCTGCCAGCTTGGTTAGAGGAAGACAGGGCACAAATGAGTCAGGAATAGAGCAAGGTGGAATGGTTTAGAGACCAGGTCAGATAGTTCTCCGAGGTGGCCAGTAGGAGTCAGGTGAAGGTCTTTTGAATAATTGATGTAATTATGCTTCCCCTAATGGTTGCATTAGCCCTGGGCAGCTCACTGCTTACACTGGCAGACAAGGGAAAGGACCTGACCAAACTGTGGGCTCCAGTAAGTCAGAAAATAACAAGAATAAGGAAAGTGGATGCAGCGTGCACTTAGTAAGTGCCCGCTGTGTACAGAGGAGGTTACTGTGAGTCATTACCAAGTAAGCAATCATCCTTGCTCCAGGACTAGTCCACAAGACACCCATAGCTGTTTTTGTGTCGTCCTCGTCCCCTGGGGCTGCTATAGGCCACTCAACAACAACTGTTAACTCCTGTTCTCAGTTTCATAAGCAAGTAGGTGGGTCTGTGGTCTCCAACCTGTGTGGTCTTCTCGATACCTTTCCAGTTTTCTATTTTCACCCTTCTTCCATTTGTCACAATGAGAAGTTGAATCCTTGTCCTCACTGGAGAAAGATGTGGATAATAGTTTATCCAGGAACAACAAAGCCTTACTGAGGTACACATTATCTTAGGACTGCCACGCCCTTTTATTCCAGTTTTGGAGTTTGGGGTTTTATTGTTGTTATTTGTTTATTTGTTCATGGGACTTTTTGTTGTTTCTGTTTTGTTCTGGTTTTTGAGTTAGGGTGTCTATTGCTGTGAAGGGACACCATGATCACAGCAACTCTTATAAAGGAAAACATTTAATTAGGGCTGGCTTATCATTCAGAGGTTAAGTCCATTGTTGTCATGGTGAGAAACAGGGCATGGTGGCAGATATGGTACTGGAGAGGTACCCGAGAGCTCTGCATCCAGGCCAGCAGTCAGCAGGAAGAGAGTAAGATACAGTGGGACTGGCTTGAGTTTCTGAAACCTCAGTGTCCACCCCCAGTGACAACACAGCCACACCTACTCCAGCAAGGTCACACCTCCTAATGGTACCACTCTCTAAATAGTGGGAACTATTTTCTTTCAAACCACTACACCTAGACCAGCCTCAAGCCTACTGTGTAACCTCAAACTGTGTAAGGCTGCAGGCCTATGCCAGCACACCCAGCCCTACCACTCCGCTTGGGATCCAGATGCAGGCCAGTTTGGGCCTGCAGCGGTTGCCGTACCCTGGGCAGCTCTGAGTCCACACAGTCACCCTGCTGCCCAACACCCTGGGCCATCCTCTGACCCCAGCCCTGCTTCCCTGCAGCTTTGTAGCTTCCTTCCTGAGCTCAGTGCGTCTCTTCCCAGGCTCCACAGGTTTCAGGGACTATAGCTTTCCAGTGCCACAATGGCTGGGTTCACCATTCACTCATAAGACTTCATGCACTGTGGTCCCAGTAGCCAGGGTGGTTTTTCCCATCTGAGTGACTGATCTTGGAAATACGTATGTGAGCAAGCGTGCATCTTCTCACTTCTTCTTGCATGTGTACACACTTGCATGTCCAACAGAGTGTTCAGTTATCTAGAGTTAAACTGAACCAAATGTCACATTGTTGAATCATGTCCCTTCCCTTCTCCCTGTCTCTCCCTGGAATCTCCTCATCGGGATTCACAGTTCAGAATCTAAAATTCATCCCACTCAAGCTGCCGGAATATCATCCCTGGCCTGGTTCTCCACCCCTCTGTACAGCCCTACGATACAAGCCCTCCTCACGTTTTCATGTGAAGAATGGTTTGCTTTGTTGTTGTTTTTCCTTTTTTTTTTTTTTTTTCCCCCTATTTTGGTTTGGTTTGGTTTGCGCTTTTTGTTTTTTGAAACAGTGTAGCTCTAGCTGTCCTGGAACTCACTCTATGGACCACATTGGCCTCAAACTCAGATTCACCTGCCTCTGCCTCCTAAGTACTGGGATTTTAAAGGCGTGCGCCACCACCGCCTGGCTGATGGTTAAATTTTTAATTTTGAACTTCTCACCTCTGCTGTACCGCAGCTGCTTTGGTAATCACTACGAATTGGTAATAAGAAAGAAGCAGCAGAAAGTGTGCACATGCTGGTTTCTTTTTGTCGTCGTGGCCTTAGCCCAATCAGATGCCTGTCTTACTCTCTGTGCCAGTCCAGTCAGGACTGTCTTCATGCCTCAGCCCTCCTGAAGTAACAGCCAGCATTTGCTGTCCACAGCCATAGTGTGGACAAACAAGGCTTTCTGGCTATGCATCTACTTAGGCCTTATAAATCCACTCAGGAAGCCTCGCCCTTTAAGCCAACACTCTTGGAAGTTTGTAGATACTGCTGAGGCCTGGCCTCACCTGCCTCCCAGTTGCCCCTTTCTTCTCAGGCAGGTGGCTCACCCTGCCTCATCCTCACCTTTGCAGCCCACTCTCACCCTCACTCACCCCACCTCCTTACTCCCACCATTCTCCAAGGCTTTGCACGCTGTCTTTTCTGGAGTCCTTGTCTTTCCTGCTCTTCCCTGCCTACAAGGCAAGTCTTTTCCTGAGGGAAGGCTGCCCGACTCTGTTTATATCAAGTGCCACTAGCAGTCAAGGCCAACATGCCAGAGCAGGAGCATAGGAGGGAGCAGCAGTGCACTGTGCTGGCCCCAACACAGATCAGAGCTGGCTCCTGCTTGACAGATCGCTCCCCCTCTTTCTCTCTCCTATTTGTAATTCAGAGCAAGTATACATAAGCTCTTGTCACATGGTGTGAGCATTGCTGAGTTTAGAGAGAGCATTTGGGTAAATTATTGTAACCAATCTAAAGATATCTCTGAGCTACGAGTCAGAGCATGAATCCCACACAGAAACCGGTGCTGTGATTTGGATGATACAAAGAAACACAGCACCAGGTTCATCCTAGCAGTTGACTGCTGGCTTTTAGATTGATAGGCTGTGTGTGGCCTGCTCTGAGGAAAGCCATAGACTCCTCTTGTTGTGAACAACAGTAAGTACCCAGTGTCTGGAACACCTTGCTAAACAATGCCCTCTTCACCAGAAGGAGGCAAAGCTCCAGGTTGTTCTGATCCTCCAGCTAGCACTTGGATATTTGGGCCAGTACAGTCTGTCACTACAGGAGTAAGAAGGAGGAACCAAAGTTGAGAAAGCTTAGTTGATGTGCACACTGTCATCCAAAATGGAAGGAAAGGGTTCTTGCACAGAGAGTAGGGCTGCTGGACACATGAGGTATTTCCCTGTATGCTGTTATCAACCACTACCCTCTAAGCATCTTCATCAGAACAGCTGTGGCCACTTGGAAGTGACCTCCTAATACCAGGGAGATGGTAGAGCATACAGACTGTTGAAGGTTTACTGAAGGGAGCACCCCATCTGTGTAGCTATGGAGAAGTTGTCATCCATGCCAGGGTAGGAAGTTCTGATGGCATGATTGCTTTGAGGTTACCCAGGCCCCTGTAGGTAACCCCACCTATCCTCTCTAAGGAAAACAGTAAACTCCTGGGCTCCCCGGGTTGGACTTCAGTTTGTCATTGTTGACTATAAAGGGGCACAATATGTCTTGTCTCTCCAGGGAAAAAGTCTCCACAACAGCCTCTCACTTAATATGTCATCTGTGAGGCACAGTCCATGGTCTCAGCCATAAATTTAGGCCAACCCTGAAACTGAAAGGTTAAACGCATGCTTTAGCTTTCACCAGTGAGGCCTCTGTCTCCTGACTGGCAAGCCACCCCCTGCCTCAGCTACCTTGAGAAGTTAGAGCATGCACATCTCCTCCTACCTAGGAATCCCAGTTCGAAGCTGAGACCCTGTCTGCACAGGAACTTCCCATGAGCAAGGCCTGGTATTCTGGTTCCTCACTGGTTTGGGTACCAGAAGGGGGTTGGGTGCACAAGTTCATGCATAGAGAAAGTATGTGCCAGACTCTAATATGTCTTTAAAAGCAGGTCAAATCCCTCCCCTGCTTTGAATTCCTTGGGGGGCTTCCTATAGCCTTTAGATTAGGCCCAGAAGGCCTTTTCATGCTCCTCCTGCCTTTGCCTGTACCCTGCTGTCCTCGCTCTTCTTCCACAAGCAGCCCTTTCTGGTGGGACCGCAGATGTTATTTCTGGTGCTTGCTCTGTCTAGAGGCTCCCTCCCTTTTCTTTTCCTGCCTGATCCCTAAATGTCCTGTTCCTTCCCTCCTGTCCTTCCTCTTCTCTTCATTGTATCTGAGGTTCAGTCTGGCCACCCAGCTGTGCACACCACCTCACCCACACTAAACTCCTTGGAGAGCCACTGGCTATGCACATGGTTGTTCCATCCATCCCTGAAATGCATCTTTTTTGTGAGATCCTAGCAGTAACGAGGTCATTCACCACTTTGTCCATAGCAGCTGTTGGCAGCCTGTTTGTTGACTGACTCATGTGGCCTCAAACACAGTGTAGTTAGTGTCAGTTATTTTGAGAAACGATGTTTGAGGATCTTTTAGTTCCTGCAAAGGTTGGAACACTGATGTCCGCAGTTCTCCTTCGTGACTCCTTCGTTACTGTACAGGGAAGAGCCCGAGCAAACGAGTTGTTTGCCCTTGTTGCCAGCCTTTCTTTCCATGCCTCAAGTTTTGACTGGAAGTACCATGAAGGAAATGTGCTGTGCGTTGGTGGGCAGTCCTGCCTACGCCATATTTTATGGTCTGCTACTCCTACAGACACATTGAAAATATATCTGACACATTTAACATAAAACTGAACTGATTATACCTGGACAGAAATCATAGTCTAGCCCTTTCTGCTACAGAGGAAGTCAGTCTTATTAGGGATTGGGGAACTGTCTAGTAAGGCCTCCTCATGCTGTAGGCATCACCCACTTTTAATGTTGTGGCGCACTTGCTCCTTGTACCTTTTACTGCTAAGTCACAGTGGCCACGTTGTCAAGTGACACTAGCTTCTGTACCAACTAACCAGATGTCCTTGTCCTAGTAGCTAAGATCTGGATAGCACTGCTCCCACAAAGCAAGAAAGTGTGTGTGTGTGTGTGTGTGTGTGTGTGTGTGTGTGTGTGTGTGTGTGTGTGTTTGCATGCGCACACACATGCGCATGGTTCATTCTGGGACTCTGCCCGCTCCTATTGTTACAGAGCTGCAGGAACTGGAGGGCGGCAGTCGACCTGTGTGGACGCCTGCTCACAGCACACGGACAAGGCTATGGCAAGAGTGGACTGCCCACCAGCCACACCACGGACTCCTTGCAGGTGAGAGCTCCTATTGTGTTGTTACCTGGTTCACCATCATTTGGGGACATAAAGGATCCATGGCCTTTCATGTAAGGTGAACAGGACAAAGATTTCCACTGGTCCTTCCTTCCCAAATTAACTGCGTGTTTAATCCTTCCTGAAAGTCTTGAGGATCTGCCTTCAGCAAGCATAGGGTTCACCTATTCTAAAACAAGGCATGTGAAAAGAGAGATGTGCATGGCTCTAATGAGGAGTAGCCTTGAAAGTCCTTCAGGACTCCTCCCTGTGGAGTTTTAAAATTCAATTTTAATGTGCCCAGGAGTCCCAGAATGAACCATGTCCCCCACACTCTCCACAACTGAGAAGCGCTTCCAGTGCCCTATCTGTGAAGCAACCTGTGGTGGGCCCCTTGCTCTCAGATGCCTTCCCACCAAGGGCCTGTGCACTTGGAGAATGCGGTTACTGGTAGCTCAGCCCCACTGCCCTCCTGCCTCCTGCCTCCATGTCTAGAGTCACACTCATGGGAATGGCACCTAACATCCTTTCATGCCTGTGCTCTTGTTTGTAAAGTCATAGCCAATGTGCTCTTCTCAGATAAAGTCCTCTCACTGGCCTGACGATGGCAGCTTCCTCCCACAGCATGCTCAGTGAACCCCCCATCTGTGGGTCAGCATACTCAGGAGGCAAGTAGAGGGTTCAGTGTAAAGCCTGTTGCTCACTGGCCCTGGCAGTGCCTCCTGGAGGCCTCATTTTCCTTGTCTGGGTGCTTTGTCTTAAGATACAACAAAAATTTTTGACGCGTGCATCCACTGTGGGATGAGCATCATCCTAGCGTGGACATCATCTCATACTTAATGTATGATGCTTGCACAAGTGACATCCTACGATGTTTGCCTCTTTGGACCTTGAGTACCTTACTTAGCATAATGTCCCCCATGTGGCCTCATGACAGGATTTTCTGTTCTTAGTGTGACGGGTATTCCACCAAAGCCCATACTCTGTCTTTGCCTTACCCACCAGTAAGTGCCTCCCAGTCCTGTCAGTAAGAGAAGACCAGCCTTCAGTTAGGACATCACTCTAACCTGAATCCTCTATCTCTGCTGGGCCTTCAGCATTAGAGCCTCAGGTGCTCACACCTCACAGACTATCCTCCAAGCCTGTGTTTACACCCTTCCCTGAGCTTGCAGGTCCTCTCCAGAGTCAGCCCTTCATTCTGAAGGGCCATCCTCACACAGCCTGAGTACCCCACCCATCCCTGCCTTCTCGCTGTCCTCACTGGCCCCTGCGGAGAACGGGGATGTTTTCTCTTCATTAGTTAATGTGCTGTTTAGGCACACACTTGTATTATTGAATTAGGTTCAGTTAATGAAACTCCTCACGTTGCTGTGTGGAGTTCAGCAGTGCATTTGTAAACATGGAACTGTGTGAAGTTGAGGACAGCAGTAACCGTGGCCCTGAGCCCTAGCTTTCTCATATTAGAGGTAGGGCCCCACACAAGGCCACTAGGACAAGGAGTCGGGCTGACATGGGTGTCCAATCCTGCATTTCAGCTCTGGTTTGTGAGGTTGGCGCTGCTGGTGAAGTTGGGCCTTTTCCAGAATGCTGAGATGGAATTTGAACCCTTCGGAAATCTGGATCAGCCAGACCTGTACTATGAATACTACCCACACGTATACCCAGGACGCAGGGGTAAGGCAGTACTGCTTCATGCCAGTGTATTTGTGTGTGCGCTACTCTGCTTTGCAGTAGTTTCGACAAACTTTGAAACTCTGCCCTTTGTTTACCTACATGAGTCTAAAAAATCAATCATAGCCTAGCACAAAGCCTAAAGCTACAAACATTCGTGCAGTTTGTGAACATGCTGACTAGGAAGTACTTGGTGTCTTCTGGGTCTCTTAGAAGCCAGCTGGCCAGCACCTCCTAGAACCTGTTACCCATCATTCTCCAAGTGAACACCACCATTGTGCCACGTGCATGTGTTCCTGAAATTTCTATGTTGACAGCTGCTAGGAGTCTCTGTCTTAATTTATTTTAAAATTTTGGTTATAACAATGGAGGGCATCACAGTCTCTACCATTGTTTGGAAACAGAGGGCAATAGCATGGCCTATTCTAGGACAGGAGCAAAAACCAAGGCTGGAAAAAAGGAGAGTAAAACTGTCTCGAGCCTTTTGTCTAAGTGCAGTGGTTTGGATGAGAAGGCTTAGTCCCCAGTCAGTAGAACTTATTGAGAAGAGATAAGATATGGGGTCTTGGTGGAAGAGGTGTGTCACTGGAAGTGGGCTTCTAGGTTTCAGAAACCTCAGCGCTTCCCAGCACTTGCTCTGCCTTAGGCTTGTGGGGTCAGGGTGTGAGCTCTCTGCTGTTTCTTTGCTCCACCATCATGGACTCTAACTCTCTGACACTGTAAGCCCTTCCTTTTGTAAGCTGCTTTGGTCATGGTGCTTTACCACAGCAATGGAGAGCTAAAGCACAGAGGTGGAGGGCCTTATAGAGTCATCCACTCTGTGTCACATAGAGAAAGCTCTCTTGGAAGGACATCACCTGAGCGGCTTGGAACTGGCTGCTGGGAGCTGGGCCCTTTATTTGTACCTACCTGACCAAGGCTCGCTTCCACTGGCAGCCATGTTCCCTGGGCAAGCTCACTGGTGTCTTGTACTCCAACACCCTCACTAACCAGGCAGGGTGGGAAGTCCTCACCTAGGTATGTGGAGATTATGCCATCTGTGTAGGTGGCCTTACTACAGCTAGCACAGCAGATATTAAATCTTCAATCCTGTGCTGCTTGGAGTTCACTAGTAACACTTGCCATGTTCATGCAAACCTTGTGAACAGCAGCACTTCTTGTTCTCAGAAGCTCTGCCTAGAGAGGCCCTGGGTGTCAGGAAATGCAGCTTTTGGTGTCAGGCAGGACTGAGGGTGTAAAGACCAGGCTGGTGACAAGTGTCAGAAGCTTACATTCACATCAGCATTTTAGTTGTTATCAAATACACCAAGAAAGTGTTTTGCTGCTCTCTGTGCTATTCTTAAGCTCAGATCCCGAGGCTTGGGAGGGATGGGAGAAGAATGGAAGAGGTGACTCTCTGGGTTTGCTTGTTCTGTCCTCTTGACTTTTCACAAAACAACTGGGAGGAGCTCATCCTTCTTAACCAGGGATAGGTTCTTAACCATGTAGTTCAAGGTGGGTTTTGAGCTTCACCTGCACTAGTAGTATTTTTTTCTGACTAGAAGAACTTAAGCTTGTAAGGGAAATACCTAAAATAGAGCATAAATCCAAGCCCTTATTCTGAAGTGAACCATCATGCCAGACAGACTTGCTAGCAGACAAACTGGCCTCAAGGGTAGGGCCTCTCCAGTCCTTAATGGGTAACTCTTCATTCAAGCAGGGCCATTTAAGACCTGTTAGCCTCTGCACAAGCAGGGTATCCAGGAGAAGAATTACAGTCAGGCTCTTCAAGGTGGGGCATCTAGAAATCATGTCCCTTCCTTACCCTATCAGCAGCTGAAGGAGATGGGACAGATGCTCCCCTATATGAGGCTATCCTGGGATACCACACACTAATGTCCTACCCCACACTGCAGCTGGGAAGCTACCTGCTGTGTCCTGAGTGCCATCAGAGTTGTCAGCTTGCTTTCTCTGTGAATAGGTCATCCATGTCTTCCCCAGTGTCCATCAGTGATTCAGGGGCTGCTTTCCAGGCTGTGAGCTGAGAAGCGTCACTGATGATTGTCTCATCCACAAGTTTGCACTGCTTGAGGGTCTTTTCATGTAATGCAGAGAGCGCTGAGGGTGTCATTCAGTAGCTTAGACTTTTCTTTTCTGTTACTGTTCTGTTGCTGTGACAAAACACCATGACCAAAGCAACTTATATAAGAAAGAGTTCATTTGGCCTTAAAGTTAGTTTCTGATGGCAGAGTGAGAGCACCAAAGTAGGCAACTGGAACAGCCACTGAGAACTCACATCTTGTTCCACAGCCCAAGGCAAAGAGAGCTTTTGAAACTTCAAAGTCCATCCCTAGTGATACATCTCCTTCAATAAGGCCACACCTCCTTATCCTTCCCAAACAGTTCCACCGACTCAAGACCAAACATATGAGACTTGAGGCCATCCTCATTCAAACCAGCACATCATTCTTCCCTCATCACTGTGTTAAAATCCCTGAGATTTAATTAAGTCAACTTAAGGAAGGATTTCAGAAGGGACACAGTCTATCATGGATGGGAAGTATGGTGGTGAGGGGTGTGAAGTTGCTGATCACGACTCATCTGCAGTTTGCATGCAGTGAGATGAATGGATTGCTGGTGCTCCTCTCAGTCTCTGAATTCATAGGATGGTGCTACTCACATTCTAGGTGGGTCTTCCTATGTCAGTTCCGCATTTCTAGAGATGTCTTTACGCACAGACCCAGAGGTGAATCTCCTAGATGACTCCAAATCGGTCAAGTTGTTAATGAAGAGTAACAGCCCCTGTCATATGCAGAGAGGTCTGTCAGGCTAAAGGCTTCACTGTGTATGGGAACTGGGGAGACAAGGGCTCGAGCTAGTCTCTCTTTTTTTTTTTTTTTTTGGTTTTTCGAGACAGGGTTTCTCTGTATAGCCCTGGCTGTCCTGGAACTCACTCTGTAGACCAGGCTGGCCTCGAACTCAGAAATCTGCCTGCCTCTGCCTCCCAAGTGCTGGGATTAAAGGCGTGCACCGCCACCACTGCCCAGCTCGAGCTAGTCTCCTTTGCTTGATTGCTCAGATCATCAGGAGACAATTGATTTTTCTCATGAAAAATAGCTATTTTCCTAAAGCCTAAGAAATGTTTCCTCAGTGCATCTCGGCTGCACTCTCAAGGTTAGCAGCTGGTTTGATGGGGTTTTGTCTGTGTCTGACCAAGCATAGAATCTGAACTATAGAGGCTCACCTCTCACTGGCACCAGGCTACTCAGCCCATAAGCACATAGCTGCACCAAGGCTCTGGGCTCTTCTTGGGGACATTGTCAAGAAATGCAGATGCAAAATTACTATTTAATATCAGTGGCTTCTGAGCGCTTGACAGCTGTTGGGGGACAGGCTAAAAAGCAGGTGTTTCCTGTGGGAATGATTAAAAACTCAGCTCCCCTGGGCTTGTGGCCACCAATGTCCTCAGTGTCACTGGGTCTCCTGGTTGGTAATGCAGAGGCCTCTGCACCACATTCCTCTTTGAGGACTTTCCAAGGAGCAAACACCCTTGAAAGATAGGAGTAACATGTCTAAGTCCAGGCGTAGAGTGACTCATTGTCACTGTACAGTCTGAGGCCATATCTCTCAAGCAGATAAATAGCTTGAAGAGCATTCAGATACACAGCACGCAAATGTGCCACCTGAAGAGCAGGCGGGTGTGCAGCCTGTAGAGCATGAAGATGTGCCGCCTGAGGTACATGCGAGTGTGCGGGCGGAAGAGTGTGCGAGTGTGTGGGCTGAAGAGCATGCAGATATGTAGCCCATATTCTGCCTCTGTCTGAAATTAACTGGCACCTGGTTGTGGATGAAGAGAAGACGGGAGCTGTGCATCATTAAGCAGCTAATTTGAATTATGAGATAGACATATATCATGATGCTCAAGGGTTAATATGCATTCACAGTGATAGGTTGGACGCTGGCTTATGCTGCTTATCATTTTGTGGTATTACAAGCATAAATGTAAGAATTTGATTCATTCATTTCATTTTAGCTCACAATATATAAGCAAAGCAAACCATTAAAATGTGCTTGTAAAAGGAGGTTATAGTAATACAAACAAATAAATAATTTTTATGAATGAGCTTTAATATATTTCATTTAAGATTGGGTATAATTTGTAACAATTCATGATATTCCTAACAAGACTTGATGAACTGTATGTGAAGCTAATGAAGTTGAGATTGTTTGTTTGTCTGTTTGTCATTCATAAAAGGGACAGTGCTGTGTTTGATATAGTTCTAGGACATTTAAGCAATTTTTATCCAATGTTCAGCTACTCTGCAAGCCCAGTTAGCATTGTCTACTGACCCTCAACACCCCCAGCCCCGCCCCGGTCTGCTGTGCAGAGTCCTCTTCTTACTCATGGGAGCAGCAAGGAGGACAGTGAGTTCAGGCAGAACAGCCCCAGGATTCACAGTGTTCTGCCTTCTGTCCTTTGCCCTCTGCCCTTCGCCCTTCAAGCCTGCCCTCCCACCACTCACTGCTCTTTCCCTGCCAAGGTTACATGTCCCTCCCCTGCACTGAGGACTGGTGAATTCAGCTCCCATTACCAGTCCTGCCCCCGCCTAAAATCCATTCCAACCAGGAACTCCAGCACTTCCAGATCCGGGAGTTATATGTTCACACATATTCAGTGAACATACTTACTGTCTGTATATCAGGAACTTGTCTTCCTTGGTTTAGGAAAACCACTTTCCCTGCGTTGCTAGAATTTTTTCCCAGGAGGAGATACAAGTATCTGTCCCTCCTCGTAAGGTCCCAAGGACACAGAGTACTGATCCACCACAGTTCACCCTGGAGAACCAGTGAATTTACTGCAGTTCACTCAGAGCATAGGTGAGGGTTCCCTACAAGGGCAGTGGTGCTCCTCTGCCCAACAGGCTGTGCAGAAAGCCTTTACCCAGCCGGGACAAGGCTTCCCCCTAGCTGCATAGGTGGAGCCCTCTCCTCTACTCTTCCCTAGCCTGCATTCTCTAGACCCTTCCTGAGCTTGTATGCATTTAACAGGTAGTGGGGATTGGCTGGATAGTCAGGGAAGGGTCTCCTGACCTTATCATTCATGGTGGGTTGTCAACAGTTAACAAACCCAACTGGACGATCCTTCTGGAAGAGGACATAGCTGAACTCCCCCAAGATGGCGATCACTTGGTCAAGAACATAAGCACGGCACAGCTCTGCCCTAAGGCACAGTTTAGCCTCTTTTCAGTTTGAGGTTCCTACGAAGACTGGTGTAGGCATCATTGCACATTTCTCTATATGAACATCCATGGTGTTCTTTCTCCAAGGTCTGAGTTAAAAGTGATTTTACTAAAGCCTGTTGTGCCAGAGTTTTCAGTTTAGTAAGAAGCCAGATTGCTGTCAAAACAGCCCTGTGCCCTCCTTTCCTTTCCAGCAGCAATATGTGGTTTTCCTTCCCTACTTAAGTCAGCAGCCTGGACTGACTTGCTGGGCCTGCAGCCCCACCTGTTGGTCTTACTCTTCTCCTGACTCCTGCTCTACAGGACTTCCTCCGCAGCGGCTCACTCTCACACAGGACTTGCTTCCTGTTGCTCGGTTATTGATGTTCTTTGCGTGTTATGGGTGTTATGGGTGTTTAATCCTTCATTAGTAATTTTAAAGAGAGCCTCTTCCATTCTAGAAAGGATAATTTCCAAGCCTTCAGAAGGCACTCTGATTTCAGAGGCCAACCTGACTTTTTATTTGGTAACAACTCCTGGTGACCTCATGTATACTATAACTAACTTGTAACCACAGACATCCTGGCTGAGTTGCTGGGAACAGACTAGGAGTTGAGGCACATGGAGGTATGTACCAGAGAACTTTCTGGAATATTTTCTTAACTAAGCCACAGCACCCTGACTATCACCCGGACACTGGCACATGAATAGTATTCCCCAGCGGCTATGGACAGCTGTGGACAGCTACACAGTTGCCCTGCTCTCTGTAGAGGCCTGCTGTTCCCCCTCCCTCAGGTCCACTTACCACTTTGTCCTTCTCCAACAAAAAGAAACAGGAAGTACAGTTAGCTTGGCACATATACCTGTGGAATCTTCTGCCTCAGAATGTTTTGAGCCCAAAGTCAGACAACCCCATGACCCCAGATTTATCTCAGCCATCCACTGCTACTCCTGTACTCCCAGGGGTGTCCCATCCTCCCCAGAAGACATCTGCCACCCCACCCCTAGCATGGAGGGGTGAAGCAAAGGGGTTAGGTTATATACTGGGCACTAGGGATTGTTTTGGTTTTGTCTGTTTGTCTGTAATGTTCAGGACAGAACAGCTGCTCTCAGGGACTTAAGATCCCTTTCCAAACCTGTTTTCTGTTTGGCTTTTAGAAGCTTCCTTGAGCCTTCTAGTGGCCTTCTGGGTTTTATTTTCTTTTAATTAACTTGGGTTTTGTTTTGTGATGCACTAAAGCAGGTTGTTTCTCCAGCCACAGGGTTGGTGTTGACAGGAGCTGCATCCCTGGGTAGTATCAATAGCTTGCTCACTGCGTTCATGAAGTAACACTGCACGCCAGTGTGGCACAGTGCGTGCGGTGCAGTGCGTGTGCGGCACAGTTGTAACTGATGACCTTCCGCTGACTCGTGATTAACAGTGAACTCACTCTGCTGTGTGCATTTGCTGCATTTCTGTCTTCCAAGCTGTGAAATGCCCACACACCACCTCCTTCAGTCTGTTCAGAGCCCTCTCCATTGGAAGGAAAGACTTGCCGTGGCTTGAGTTTGGGGTTTTAATGGCACTCTTATATTTGCATAGTCCCTTCCCTTTCAGTGCCTGGGAGGATATGAGGTAAAAGAGCTCATGCCAGAAAGAATACACATTTGGATTATCTCAGTGCACACTGCCAGCAGCGCCCCTGACAGGCTGTGGTCTGTATGTTTCGTTCGGGTTGCAGTAGCTGCCGAGGTGCTGTGGAAACTCACCTCCGAACATAGGCCTGAGACAGATCACCCTCACATCAGCGAACCAGATGGACAGACTCTTGAATTAACTGAGTGCTCAGTTTCTGTCCTCCCTTCTGCCATCTGCTCCTCGGAATTCTCACCCAGTCTTCAGTCTCCCTCTGCTCCCTCCAGTGTCTGCGGCTCACAGGTCTCTTTCTCAAGCTAAATTCTGAATCTCTTTTATATCCACACAAAACCTGACATGGCTGCTCAAAATTAAATGTGCGGCGTAAGATTGCAAACATCTGGAATTTCATTCTTTACTGCAAAATCAGTTTACCTCCCACAGCTAACATGTTATGCTGACGTTAGATTTAGATTTATAGTTCACATTACTCTGCCTGAACTCCTGAGTGCCAAGAAGGATGTCCTCCTTCTGCTTCCTGCAGCTTCCTGTTTCCCAAATACTTGCTACAGTTGAAAAGCCAGCTGGAGTGCTACCTGGGTTGGGTGACCTAGTCTGTGTTTTTTATCACCCTACCTCCATCTAAAAACTCTGATCAAATTGACCATTTAAATAATAAATATTTGATCTAGATACTTTTTGTTTGTGTTCGTATTAGCACTGGGTGGAAGATGTCTTCATAGGGTTGAGTGTAGGGTGTGTCCTTGAACACTCACACCCAGCACTGTCTCCGAGGTGGAGCATCTCAAGGAGAATGATGATCAGTATCCCCATCAGCTGCCAACCAGCTCCCCCTGGTGATGGGGAGGAGGATACCAGGAGAGGTAGGGAGGGGAGAGGGTGTCCAGGTCACCTGATGGACCATTGAGTCTAGTCAGGTGACCCTGTGACAAGAATGAAAGAGGAAGACAGACCAATGACTGGGTCTGTGCCTTAGGGAAAGGAGAGGCTACAGTGGGACTCTCCCCACATGCTCTCTGTCTGTGGCCCGTGGTAACCATACACATAGCATTGGGTACATGGCAGCAAGTCCAGTTACGTGCCTCTGCTCCACTCTGCCGGGAGCTTCCTCCCTCTGAGAACATTAGTGACCCACGGAGGTCACACCAATGCTGCCCTCCCTGCTGAGAGATACAAGCTAGCCCACTGTCTTAGTCAGTGTTTGATATCATGACCAAGGCACCTCTTATAAAAGAAAGCATTTAACTGGGGGCTTGCTTACAGTTTCAGAAGGTTATTTCATTATCATGGAGAGGACCATGGCTTTGGGGGGTTAGACTGAGAACCTCATGCTGATGGGGGATGGGTTTGGAAATGGGCCTCTCTGAGCTTTTGAAACATCAAAGTCCACCCTTCCCCCAACAAAGCCACACCCCCTGATCCTTGTAATCTTTTAAAGTCACTCCTTGGTGACCAAGCATTCAAATACATGAACCTATGGGGGCTTTCTTATTCTGACCACTGCATTCACTCTCTGCTCTGGCTCACACTCTGGCCTGCTGCAGTAAAGTACTCTGTTAGAGCTTTCACTGGTGGTCATTTGGTACCTGCTGCTGAATTCATCTGGGAGAGCCTCTGGGGCTGCTGCAGAGCTGTGGCAATAGTGGTCACATCTGGTCTCCTTTGGTAAGTGGCTACATATGCAAGATGTGGGTTAGTAGAGAAAAACAGCTTGTATTCTACAGCTGAACCAAAAACAAAGGGCTTCTGTTCTTGCCTCTGCTGCAACACCTGTGTGCTGGCTAGTTTGTCAGTTATACAACCTAGAGTCTCTTGGAAATCAGAAATGATCCTACCAGATCCACCTGTGGGCAAGTCTGTGACGCCCTTTCTTGACTGATACTTGATTTGAGAGGACCCAGGTCATTGAGGCTTATGCCACTCCTGGGCAGGTGATCCTGGATGATACAAGAAGCAAGCCAGTAAGTAGCACTTGTCCATGGCCTCTGCATCAGTGCCTGCCTTGTGTTCCTTTGAGTTCCTGCTCTGACTTCCCTGGATGATGGACTACAAGCCGTAAGGTGTAAGAAGCTTTTCCCCCTAGTTACTTTTTGGTCATGGTGTTTGATCAGTAGAAACTGTAACTAAGACACCCTGTAAATGCCCCCTTCCTATGTACAGTCAGAAAACACAGGCATCCACAGCAAGCTCATTAACTTATCTCTGGTTTCTACTCTAGGCTCCATGGTCCCCTTTTCAATGCGTATTCTGCATGCAGAACTGCAGCAGTATCTGGGGAATCCACAGGAGTCCCTGGACCGGTTACACAGGGTCAAGACTGTCTGCAGCAAGGTAACTGTCCTGGTATTCAGTCCTCTTCCTCAGCATTCACACCAAGGCATTCTCCACCCCAGGGAGACTGTCTCACTTCTTCCTCGTACACAAGGTTCTGAAATTGTGTCACCATGGTATTCACTCCCAAAGTTTTTTTCAAAGGCTAGAGACTGGTTTGGGGCCGAGCAACTGTAAGCCAGTTTGCCCAGATGAACCTCTCCTGTCTGGAAGACTCACAAGAAATGACAGTCTGTGTATGCCTGGTTTAGATCAGGGCGATGCTCTTATGCGGCATCTGTTATATGGAGACATCACTTACTTTTCAAAAAGGAGTCCACTGTTGATTTTGTTTATTGCCTTTGAGTCATTTGGTGACTTCTCATGTCAGGTTTAAATGGAATCACATGTGCCATGCTGCCATGACACAGAAGCCCTTGGCTGTCACTGTCTACAGATGCCTGCCTTCTGCTTTCTACGCCTCCCTTTCTGGCTCTGCAGGCTGTCTGTTCCCCAGGTCTCACCAGAGTTTTGCAAACTGATTGGGAAAGAACCCACACAACAGAGACATTCCTAAGAGCGATTTGCATAAATAGGTGTAATCCATAAACAGTAAAGGACAATTAGCTTGAGGTTAATTTCATTTGCCAATGCAGATGAACCATCCCTACTCCACAATCCCAGGTAGATCTGGCTTTGGGGTGCCAGGTAGGAAGGTTTCCTTAGAGCCTCTGCTGCAGCAGATGAAGCTCTGTCTCATGCACTCAGAAAGAGAGGCGCGTGGGCTGTGAGTGTGGCCCGCTTCTCTGCTGATGGCTGACAAGACAGCGTGAGAGCTCTGTTCCAGGAAGGGTTGGTGTCTTTGCTAAAAGGGGTTTCTGACAGATGGGCGCACTTGGGTTTGCTGCTTTACAGTAGACACAGTTAGAAATGCAGGACAGCAGCCACCACCATCCTCCCATTGCCGGCTGGCCGGCTCAGGCAGGCCAGCCTCAGCCCCCTGATGGCTTCTGCCTGCTGCTGCCGCTCCCTTGATCCAGATGCTTCACTTGCTCCACTTTCCTTCTGCTCCTGCAGAGAACAAATTACTTGTGACTTAATCAGAGAAGATGGGGCATTCAGCAAGCCACTTAAAGAAGTGGAAAGAGGGAATGAGGACCATGTTATCCCTCTGGGCTGCAGACAGACACCCTCCCCTCCAGGTCACACTCCTGCCCGGTGTCTACCCTGAGCAAACTGCTCAGTGAAGGAGCTGTAACTTCCTTCATCTGGGTTTGCAGGATCGATGCCCTGGTGGGGCTCAGTCAGAAACCTCTGATCTTTGTACACCAAAGGGCTAACAAGAGACACATGAGAACCCAGAGAAAACCAAGCTTTCTGGCTAGTAAATATGTCTTCCATTCAGTCCTCTTTGCCTTTCTTTTCTCAGCACATACATCCCCTCAGACTGATATGATTAGAAAGAAAAGCACACACACCCCCTTTTCAAGGTGTGGAGGTCCTTGAGGCATTGACAGGAGGACATCTGGAGTCACACAAACTGGATGGAAACATCCAGCTCTACATCCTGACCAGACCTAGCCTGCTGTGCTGAGCGACACTGCTAGTGACGTGCACTGGTGACCACTCAGTGCTGGAGCAGTGAGGGTGTTTAATAATTCTTCAAGTGCCTGAGAACACCCTAAGAACCTCTTCCCTGTAGGAAGCCTATCGTCCAGAAGGCCCCCAGGTGGCAATGGTAAAGACAGAAAGGCCTACCTTTTGGTTCTGTTGGTCAGAACCAAAGAGGGTCCTTGAGTGGGTGACAGTCTCATGTGTGTATGCTGAGGCCTCATGACTACAATATGCCTCACTCATGACAGCTCCTGCAGGCCAAAGCACCTTGATATGCAGCAAGTTAGGATACCTACTCAGCCACCTCCTTAGGTAACTGTAAAACTCAAAGCAGGGATCTGGGCCTTTTTAAATACTGTGGCAACCAAGTGATAGTGGCTGTACACAGAGTTGAGCAGGGTACCAGTCACCTCAGACATCATCACCCCTTGGACACATAGCCTTCCTGTGCTGTGGGTGTGTAGTAAGAATTGTCTGTATTTTAGGAGTGGAGTCTGTTATTCAGATCCAATCCAGAATGTGCCCAGGGCTCGAATCCAGAAGAGCCCCTCTGCTTTAGGAAGCCTCCTCATCAAAGAAACTGCCAAGTCAGGAACCCTCTCTTCCAGCCCCATGCCTCGCCTTCATTGTTTCCTGCCAAGGCCTGCCCACTCAGTTCCAAGTACCTCTTTCCACAACTGAACTTGATTACGGTGGTGAGCCCGTAGGACGCCCAGTGAGGGATACATTTCAGGCCGTGCAGATTGAATGAACGGAAATGCTAAAGTGTCTCAGCTCACTGCTCCTCACGGGAGGCTCTAAATTGAAAGCAGTACAAGGTAACCTTGACGCAGCTGCACGTTCCTGATTAGTCTATGGCTTAAAGCAGTTTCTTTCATTTTGATTAGTGGGTTAATTGCACCTGTTGCTGGGTCTGGGCAATGTATTTTGATGCATGCAAATACAACCTCTTTTACCAACCCTCTGCCAAGCTCTAACACCTCTACACTCAAGATCTAACTCCCACCCAGGGAGCTAACAGGCCATTCCGACCTCCATTCCCATCCAGGTTGCTGCAGGTGACAGAACTCCATTCTCTCCACCGTGTGCAGCTGCCACATGTCCCCTGTCCACTCATCTTTGAGTGGACAGCGCTACAGCAACATGGCACCCATGGGGCAGACAGATATCCTTCCCTTTGGCTGTCTACAGTCAAAATCATGTGTTACCATGTTACATGTTGCTGGAACATGTGTTACCATGAAAACGCAGGAGACAGAAATTGTTGGGAGGAAACCAGCTTGTTCAGGGTAGGCCCTGAAGGAGTCAGAGACTTCAGATCTCTCTCAGTATGTGGGGAGGGCCGTACTGGGCTGCAGGAGCCTGAAGGGACTCTAGGTATCTCCAGCATGACAAGCATGGCTCTAGCAGGCTGTACCCTTCCCCCATTCCCTCTGCCTTGCTAAAAAGCCTTCCTAAAGCTAGCCACCAAAGTCTGTTCCCTTATTTGGCCACTTCTCCTCCTGAGGCTGACTGCTGAGGTCCAGCTATCAATGTATTGAAATCCAACAATCAAACCCCCCTTTTGGCCCCCTTAATTAGCATGCCCAGTTGAAATTAAATACCTCATCCTAACATGGAGTTTTCCCTTTCCCGTTATAAACCGCCATGTGCCTGTGGGCCAGAGATGTGTCCTTTCTATCCAGAGGCAGTCATTTGTCTTCCAGGACAGACACTCCTTTCCCCTCTCCCCTGTTTCTTTCTCCTTCTCCCTTGTCCTCTATCTCCTATTCCTTATCCCTGCTCTCTGTCCCTCTGGAGCAAATAAATCTCCTTGATACAAAGAACTTGGACATGGGGTGCCTTGAGCCAACTTCAAGATCCCAATGCCCATGCTGGGTGGGACCTCTCCAGAGACCTTTGCCTCCTAAAAGTTCTCCTGGGTCTTGATCTGAGACCAGCATCTGCATTTTCCCCTCATGTCAAAGCATTTATTTCTCTGTGAGATGATCATGTGAACTGAGGGGAGCAGGGGCCTCACAGAGTCCTTAGAAAAGGAGAGAGTGGATGTGGAGGGAGCAGAAGTAAGCCAGGTGAGGAAAGATGGAGAACAGAAGCCAAACCAAGGTCCCCCAGAAGGATGTCATTCCTTCAGAGCAAGTTTGTCAGTCTGGACACCTGTGACGGTCAGCATGGTGGTTCTGGTTTTAGGGTTTTTAAAGGACTTACAGTCTTGTTTTTCAGTGATCATGATAATGGATTTAGGGCAGGAAGTCTCAAGGCATTGGGCTCAGGCACCCATCCTGGAAAGCTACTCAAAGAAACTAGTGATAGTCAGAAATGGCACCTTATTAACACTCTGACCATACCAGGAGGAGTAGAGTTCATGTTCTTAAGTCTGTCTTTAAGGTTCCCTCTGTTAGCAGCACAGAGAAGCCAAGGCAAGCACTGTGGTTCCCAGGTGGTCTCTGGTTGGTGGCCCACTTGGTATCACTGGGGCACCGTGTATTGCTGGGCACAAGAGGTTCTATTTCAAAGGGGGGAATCTTGGTCCTTTGTCTGAAGTTTGTCAACAGATCTGTTGATGGTGGCTTTTTTTTCTCAGAACTGGGAATGTGTCACTCCGTTCCCTCCTGGTCTGTAAAACAGTAACAGCCCCAAGATGTCACCACACCCACAGGTTTTCTATCCGGCTCCACTGCACCTAGAGTGGACTGCTAGGTAGCTCCCTCACACCTGTCAAATATTGCTGTTTGTTAAAAAGAAGTCCCCACTACTTGCTTGCAAGTCCTCACGTGGCACCCAACTCCCTCCCTAAAAGAGAAAGGAAAAAGCCCAGAGCATTCATGACCTGTCAGGGAGGTCCCAGTGTCACCTCCACCTGTTTGAGACAGTGTAGTTTTTAAGTGTTATACCTTGTCTCGTTGGCCAGGATCTGTCGTTCTTAAGGATGAGCATTTCATTGGCGTGCTTCAGGGGAACCCTGCCCTCCATTCCTTCTCCCTGACAGTTGATGTGCCTAAACCCTGGTGTGAGCCCATGACTCTAGGAGGAGCCTAGGGTCAGGTGTCTGGAGAAGCTGCTCCCAGTGGCCTCAGTGAAGGCCACAGCTCTCTGTGACCTTCCTCCACAGCATCCCACACAGCCTGCTGAGGAAGCTCCCAGAGGTCTCCGAGACCCACTTACTATTTAGCAGTCAGCAAGCAGTAGCCTCATTGCTCCCACATCACACGTTTCCAGACCTTTTATATTTGTTACAGGGATGGAGGCTGAAAAAAAGACCACAGGAAAAAAAACTGAGACGGCGGAGCAGTTCTAATTTTTTTAATTTCTTGTTGCTGCTCCATGTAATTAATTTTCCCTCGGCACTTGTAAAGTTTACAAAACACTATAATTACATTCTCCACGGAGCCCCACAATCTGTGATGCAGACAGGAAAAGTGTGCTGGGGCGTCCAGGTGAGAAGCAGACCTTAGAGATGCTAAGCTTAAGTCATCCTCAACCTGAAGCAGCGTCTCACTGGAGTGCCTGGAGTTACCTCTGTGGCTATGCCTCAGTCCTCACAAGGGCAGTAAGGGCTGAGGGAAGAGGAACCATTGGTGTTCTTGACTGGCAGTGTCATGTCTGTGTTTCCCTGTAGTTTGCAGGACAGCTCCCTAAGTGAGGGTGAGGTGTGCAGCCCTTCCTGCACAGACAGCCCACTCCCCTTCGCCACCTCCGCTGCCAGTAGCTTCCATTTGTGCCACCTCATACACTGCAGTGGGAAGCCCCTCCTTGTTTCCTGATTCTCTGCTGTTGCTCCTCTGAAGCACCCTACTTCTCCTTCAGAGTCAGAACAGCAGGCAGATTCCACCCTCCCAGTGAGTGCTGCCTGAGCTCTCCAGGGCTCCATAGATGCAGCCTTCCCCCATCCCTGAATGCCTAGTACAGAGATTGGGTATATTCTGAGATACATGGTGTGGTAGGCCTGGAACACAGTTGTGCACATAGACCCTCACACACCCCTGAGACCCAGAGAAGTGCCCCCTTTCCTGTGGTGTGTGGTTTTTTCCTAGATGTAAATGCCAGCCTTTGTCCTAGTTCACTGAGTGAGCTCTTGGACTCAGTCCTGAATGCTGGTGCCCTCTGCTGTCCAGGATCCCTTCCCTTTCTTTCTGGCTCCCTCCACTCTAGCCTGAGGGGATTAAGACTTTATTCCCTTGTCAGTTTCTGCCTTCATGATTACTTATCAGAAGACAAATTAGCTGGGAAATGCCATTTGACCTGGTTGGATCTGGCTCACTTCTCTCCAAGGTCACAGTCTTTAACCCTTCATCTGTCCCCTGAATCTCTCAGAGGTCACAGTCATGTGCCCCACAGTCCACAGCTAATTGTTCTCTTGCTTATACAAAATAATGACTTTACAAAGGAGGGTGCCCAGTGAGACATGGATGAGTGGAGAAAGGACACTCACACTCAGTGATGTCTTCCACTGCCTCCCTGGCTCCTGGGGTTAGCCACTGGGGTGATGTCACCCAGCAGGTAGTGGGAGGAAGGCAGGGTTGTCCACAGAGCAGACAGACTGCATGGGAACCTTTTCCATCAACATTGTCTTCATTTTCCTCCTACACAGTCTTTACTCTTAACGCATATTCTCACCCTGCCCTTCAAAGTAAATAATAATAATAATAAAAATCTTTTCCCCACATCACAGGGACCATAGCAGCTTTTCTTTCAAGGAAAACCCAAATACAGATGAAACAATGGAAAGGTTTTAACCAAACAATAAAAACTATGCAAAGTGACAGCTTCACAGAATGTCCCCAGTGCTGAAGGAAAGGCTGTAAGTGCCCTCTGCTGTCAGTGGCACCCTGGAGGAAGGCGGGGCTGATGTTCCCACAGAAGTTGATCAGTCTTATGTGCAGCACATCTGATGCTTCTCATGAAAAGAAAAACTGAACGCCCACTGTGTTCAGTGTCTGAGAAGGCTCTGAGTCTCCTAAGCCTAAATTCCGCCTTCCGCCAGAGAGTGGGCCTGCTCTTCTCGTCACCTCATGGTAGACATCACAATGCAAAAGACACGTCTCTGCGAACATTCCTTGCTTGATTGGTTTTCACCCAGAGAAATTTGCTGTGTCTGAAATATATGACAGTGTAGCCACAAATCCACTTACAGCTTTGTTGTCCTTGTTTGAAATGACTACAGATCCTGGCCAACCTGGAGCAAGGCTTAGCTGAAGATGGTGGTCTGAGCAGCGTCACCCAGGAAAGCAGGCAAGGTGAGTGTTGCCCTGCTGTTGGCTGAACACCACTGGCTCAAATATGCAAGGTCAACAATACAGTTGACCCCACTCTTACCCAACAGTGAATGGTCCCTTGGCCTGCTTCCCCTGTAGCATCTACTCTGAGTAGATGAGAGAAAGAACATGGGGTTTTACCCAATGAGAAATACAAATGGGCTGAGGACGGCCCAACCCAGCCCCTTGGTGCACTGGGGACTTTTCAGTTGCCTGGACTGATTTGCTTGGCAGGAGGGGAAGTGGGCCACAGAGTGAACTGTCAGGGGCTAAACATCCCAATCTTTCATGGTACTTTGGCAATCACCTAGGGTAGACCGCAGGTGCAGATCAGCCTCTAAGAAGATCGTGTCTCAGTCTCTTTCCATTTGCTTAATGGAAATGGAAATCTGCTTAACTTATAAAGGAGAGAGTTGTACTGGATTCACAGTTCTAGAGTCTTAGATGCCCATGAGATGGGACTGGCATGTGGTGAGGTCTGCCTTTTACAGGAAGTAGGCATCACATGATGAGACAAGGAAGCATCTTCTTAGCTCTGTTATAAAACCACCAGTGAGGCAAGGCACCATGGCACACATTTTTAATCCCAGCATTTGGGAGACAGAGGTAGGCACATTTCTGTGAGTTCAAGGCCAGCCTAGTCTACAAACTGAGTTCCAGGACAGGCAGGGCTGTTACACAGAGAAATCCTGTCTCAAAAATACAATAATAATAATAATAATAATAATAATAATAATAATAATAATAATAAATCATAATAGTAAGTTAATAAATAAATAAAATCACCAATGCTGTTATAAGGCCTCACCTCAGGACTTCACTTAACCTCCCAATGCCTTTCCAAGGACCCCCTATTTCAGACACCATCAACATGTGGCTTTAGGGATTATATCCCAGTATGGAAACTCCGTGTACACATTTCTACCATAGAAGTTATTCTGGCTAGAGCATTCTCAATACACGAGCAAGGAGCCAGCCCCTTTCAGAGTTCGTAATTCCTTGGGGTTGAAGGGTCAGGTGTGTATGTATGCTGTGTGGGTGATTGATATGTGGTGTATGCATGTGTGACATGGTGTGTGCATGTGTACATTTACATGAGTATATCCTGCTGATAACTAGGTTCTGAGACCCAAAGGTATGGATGTATCTGTTTGCCCTAGTTGATGTAAGCCATATAGTCCCCAGCTCAGCTCTTATTCCTGATGATCTCAAGAACCATCAGTCAGCCCTCCCCTCACTTCAAACGTCTGTAAGGGGATCATTCCAAGCACAGCGGATTCACATAGAGAGCCAGTTTGAAAACCAAAGAAGAGCTGGTCAGTGAAGGTGCTGAACCAGGAGATGCCAGCATCAGATGTGAACAAAGGTACTGTTCACTTGTCTGTTGGCATCCATAGCAGTGGGTGCTGGACTTATTCTGTCTGCGACTGGGAGTGCTTCTGTCCTCCCATGGAGCGCTTTTGTAGCCACTACCATTGTCCACCTTCAGTAAAGCCTGTGAGAAAGGCAGACCAGTGTTATTCCCATCTGAGACTAAAGGTCAGTTCCAGGCTGTTAGGGACTAAAAGTGCCACCAACCCAGCTTCTCCACAGCTGCTGGACACAAGCAGGCTGTGCATGGGTCAGCCTCCACCCTGGGCAGCATATGCGCTCTGTATCAGATATGTTCACAGGTTTAGGGTTGTGGCTTACAAGTGGGCTCCTGGTTACTGCTTCGTCTTCTGTCTGAGCTGGGCTATATTTCTTGCTGCATCTGTGCAGATAGTCTCTTACGAGAGCCCACTCTGGGCATCCCACTGAGAACACTGTCTTCTGTCTCTGGTGCAGCATATGGTGAATAAAACAACCTTGGTGATACCTGGGAGTTAGGCGGGGAGGTGGGGGCTTTGTTTCAGCACCCAGGGTGCAGCAGTTGCCAGCTCACAGGAGCATGCTTGCTTGTGCACACTCACACCTCTCTCTCCTGCAGCCTCTGTTCAGCTGTGGAGGTCTCGTCTGGGCCGTGTGCTGTACTCCATGGCAAACTGTCTGCTCCTGATGAAGGTATGTGGGCAGCTGAGCTGTAGAGCTCCTTGTTCTAGCAGACAGTGTCAGCTGGAGGCTGCAGGAAGGTGCTGTGTGTTCCGACAGGCCTGACAAGGAAGTGAGCCAGCCGTGGGCCTTGGCAGTCTTCATCATGGCCTAGACTGCTCAGTGGAGTTCACTCACACTTGGGGGCCTAACTTGTCATTTTAAAATTCCCACAGAAAACAGTTTATATTACTGCATTTAATTGTGCGGGCCTAGGTCTAAATGGTCTAATTAAAACTGCTCATTCTGCCCGTTTTCCTCTGAACTCCATCCAGAAAAGCGTCCTTTGTTCTGCTTGTTTTAGTATGAGGGTCATTTTTTTTTTTTTAATCATTGATGGTTTTGACATCTGAAGGCAGGCTTTCCCACCAGACCCACTTGTGAGGAGCTCACCCCGAGCTTTGTACCTGAGGAGCCAGTGTGAATCAGGGAGCCCAGTCTCTTCTCCACACAAGCTCTGCCAGCGCAGGCAGCCGTGGTTTCAGGCCTCTGTCTCATTTCAAATACGTCCCATGCCTGGCTTGCCTCCCGCCCTGGGCACGGGTGGCCTGCCACAGAGCTGGCGGCCTTGCTGCCAGCTGCAGGCACTGAAGCTGCCACAGAATCTGTCAGCAGCAGACGCCCAGCGCAGCGCTGTTAACACCTTCCGAGCTGTGGTGAGACAGCTCATCACTCCTCCCACAGCCAAGGTCATCCTGCTCTGACAGCGGCCGCCAGCGGGCAGGTTACCAAGTGGAAAAGCGTGCTTCTCACTTGAGCCGGACTGGCAGCCCTCCACGTGGCCACCTCCTTGGATCTGGCAGGAAAGTGTATGGCCACAGCCCAGCGGTACACAGTGTGCATCCTCTGCACCTCTGCAGACGTGTGACATGCGACATTGGGTGTAGACAGGATCATGTGGCAGGTGACCTTGGCACAGGAAGAACGGGTTTCCTAAAGTCTCTTCAGCTCTCGACCTCCCAGCTCTTTCTACTTTTGAACACATTACAGCTTTTAGAATGTCTGTGCCTGACATGTTTGCAGATGCTCTGTTGCCTGTAGGGCCATTGTGTTCCTGGTCTCTCCCCCCACTCGGCCTCCCTGGTGATATCATTGCAGAGGAGGGCCTGCTTCCTCCTGTCCCACTGCCCCTGTACAGGTCTGCCTCTCAGCACTGCTGTGGAGGCACAGTGAGCACACAACCTTAGGAGGCACAGTGAGCATCCAGCGTCTCCTGGAAGACTGAGTCTTGGTTGCCAAGCCTTCTTAGGCTTGCAACACTGGTGGTGCCCAGCCACAAGCTGAAGATGCTCAGGGAGGAAGTCACTGCTCTGCTGCAGGGCACTCAGTTTGCATTTCTGAGATGCTGTGTTAGAAAATAGTGTAACAAAAATGCTTTTCTTTGTTTCACTGCAGTGATGATAACCACCAGTAATGTAGGCACAGGCACCAAACGTCTGCCTGTGGCATCCCATCACCCAAGACTCAGTACAGGACAGATTATCATGCATCAAAAATACTTCCACAGTGGATGTAATTTAAATTAAAAGTTTGGTTTAATCTTGATTTTCATGAGTTAAAGGAGTGAAAGAAATGGTATAAGGAAAGTGGGTGCAAGCACATGCATTCTGCTGCCATCTAGTGGACATAACCAGTATTGCCACAGGAGCTTGCATAGCTGGGGACTGTGTGCCAGCTAACAATGACCTAATTAATCAACCTTTTAATGATAAGAAATTTGCTCATGTTCCAGTTTGAGCATCCCACAATGTTTCCAGGAACACTCACTTGCAAGACAAAACCCTCTGTTCATAAATGTGATATCCATGGGTCTCACAGTACCCTTAAGATTCCTGTGCCACTGGAGTGAACCTGGACACCCTTCAGCGTCACGTCCCTATACCTTCCACACAACATTCTGGCTGTTGTAGCTTCTCTTTTATGGGGAAGAGCCTGCCACACACAGGGTGCCTCCTCTTTGCTTAGGTCACACTATATAAAGCCTTTGTCAGCAACAGAACAGCCATTAATATGATTTAACAGTCATTCAGCCAGTACAGTTTTTAGGTGCAAGTCCAGCAAGAATGCTTTTGCCCACATTTGAGTGTCTATATTTCTATTCAATTTCTAGTCAGAAGAGTAGAGTGGGCACTCTCCAAGAAGGTGTTGTCAGCTGCCCTCCAGGTTTCATTGACTAGTAACCAACTAGAAGGTCGTCAACAGCAGCCCTAAGCACTCCCTCCAACAAGCCTGCCCTGACCCTAGGCCTGTCGACGTATGCTAACACTGATGCCGCTGGCACCTGCCTGACAATCCCTTCTCCACTGCTGCTTTCTCTCATCATTCCCAAACCTGTGGATCTACCCTGCCTCTTAAGAGAGCTGTAAAATCCTATCAAAGCTGGGCATGGTAGTACATACCTTTAATCCCAACATGGGAGACAGAAGCAGATGGATCTCTTGAGAGTTCAAGACCAACTGAGTCCTATAGTTAGTTACAGGCTGTACAGAGCTATACAATAAGACTCAGTCTCAAAAATGGCTATATATAATGGGTATACTTATAGCCTGTTTCTTTTCTGTTGGACCATCCTCAATAGCATGTACCCCTGACCCCAGACAACTTGGAAAGGCAACAATGTCAATCAAAAGGCCTAGGATCCTAGCAGGGCTTGCTACTGAGGCATACTGGCCCTCCATGCTCCTACCCTGGCCCTGTCCACAGCTGTCCATCAGAAGCATCATGAGCAGAATGGAGCCCAGGTCAAGATGGCCTATAATCAGATGCAGCACTGTGACTCTGCACAGTCTGCCCTTTGCTCACTGAAATCAAATGTAAGGGTACATACCAGGTTAGAGGAAGACACCAGGATGGATCTTAGGAGCTGTGACCCTCTTGAGGGAAGTAAGACTGGCTGCTGCTAATCTGTGCAGTGACCTAGACCCCTGGACAGTGGTCTGAAAGCACAATCTGCACAGGGATGACGTGGCCTCTCAGCCATGACCCTGACTTCCCAAAGGCAGTGGAGCTGTCAAAAGCCTTCTCTTCTGACACCTCATGGTACATGCACACACATACACACGTGCACCTGCACACACTCACACGTGCACCTGCTGGCACAATGAGGATTAAGGCAGGCTGGGCTTGGGCAGCAGTGACAGGCAGCAAAACGCGATAGGAGAGGAAATCAAGGCATGTGTGGTCTGGCTCCTTGTGAGCATCAGGCCTTGAATAAAATTAGTTTTAACGAGCTGCACTTGAAGGTACCAGACTGGAGAGTCTTCATTTTTTTTTTCCCCTGCCAAACTGGAATTTTACTTGTCGTCTGTCTTTATAACCTCCCAATTAGCAAGCTCAGTAGCAGTAGTCCCAGTTTGGAGGAAACTTAAAGTTTAGAATAGAGAAATGAAATACCTTCCAGAATTTTATGGTTAGGAGGAAATCAGTAGTGCTGGTCTTAGTCTGGTCACCACATGCTATAACTGAGAGGAAACAAATGCTTGGCATGGCTCTTGCCACAAAGCTTGCTCAACTACACACTACAGAGGGTGTAGGAGGAGCTCACCTTTGAACCCTGTGATAGGCAGCACTCATCTCACTGAAACCAGCTCTCATACCATTTTGTACTGTGAACCAAAAGTGGGAAATGGACCTGAGGTGGGTGGTAGACAGACTTTGCCTCAAGGCTGCAGGCAGGGGTGGTGTGAGGCTGCCGCCAGGAAGATACACAGAGCTGAAACACTGAAGACAAAGCTCTGCAGGATGCAGACACCGAGCCCACAGCACCTTCAGTGCCTCTGTACCCCGTCTCTATAGAGAGCAGTAACTACGTCATTGTAGGATGCGGTGACATCCATATGCCCTCACTGTCATAGCGAAGTTGATGTGTGGGTCCTTTCAATACAGATATTTCACTGCAATATTGAACACAGAAAATGTTTGAGATACTTTCAAAGTGTGACTTATGTATTTGGAGGATGAGATGGTGCAGAAATACCAAGCCCTTACCACAACTCTGCCAGAAAAGAGGGAGGGGCCAAATGTGGGGAACTCTGGCTTCTGCTTAGAAAGTGGGAGTGAAAAGTAGCCTTCAGGCCTGATTCTAGGTCCAGAGCCCTGTGATAACAGAAGGATGTGTGTTCCACAGAAGTCAGAGTCCTCAGTCCCAGCACCACAGGTGGAAGGGGTCCTTCACTGGCCAGGTCCTTCACTCCACAGCTCTGTCTGTGTGTATCCTTGGCCCGTGATGCGATGCACTACAAAGAGCGGTACAGTTTCTCCAGCTCACTACATGCTCTTGGTCTCTTTCCATAGGACTACGTGCTGGCTGTAGACGCCTACCTCACAGTGATCAAGTACTACCCGGAGCAGGAGCCACAGCTGCTGAGTGGTATTGGCCGAATTCTCCTCCAGGTACTGGCCACGCTGCTAACAGCCAAGAGCTGAGTGTAGCAGTAAAGGTGCCTGGGATTTCTGTCCCTCAGAACTTATACAAACAGGCAGTAGTAAGGAACTATTTCAGTTCAAATTCATGTGACCATTAAGGTGTTCTTTGCGATGATTCCGTTGTGTTGTGTTCTGTCCTGTTGAAGTTAGGGTCATCTGCTAACTGCAGCTGCTGTGTTGAGGGAACACTCAAGTGACACGGGCTGCAGTAATGCAGAGGCTCTCTAATATCTGGTACATCTTCTTGTCAGTTCCAGGATCATGAGCTCCCACAGCAGGCTGCCAGGATATGGGCCTTGTGTGTTTGTCCCTTGAGAGGCTCTAAAGAAGTGGTGGGTTAAGAACAGCTAATGGCAAGAGGAGCGAGCCCACCCACACAGGCACATGGCCACAGGAGTCAAGCACTGCCACACTCATGACCTCAGTGTTCTGCAGCCTGCATGGCCACCACACCTTAACAGCATCTGTAGCTAGAGTGCCTTCCTGGCATGTGGGAGTCTGGAACTCATGGTTACTAGAGTTCTATATTCCCTGACTCCTTAGCAGGGCTTTCCTGCATGGAGGACCTAGAACACAGGAGAGGGCCATCTGCATACGTACCTGAGAACACTAAAAGTACTTGTGCAGGGTGGGAAATCTGATATTTTGGGGGCCCTAGTAGCCCCAAGGATAAGTGTCCCTCATAGACCATATTTCCACAGTGAAAACCACATTACATAAGGAATGCTTATGGGATGAGACTGATTTCTTTACTGAACTGGAGCTGTTCCCTGGCTCCATCTTGAATGTGGTCTACAAATCAAAGGAGGCCCCTGGCTCATTGGTGTTGAAAGCAAGGGGGTGGTACAGGTTTCCGCCAGTGCTGACCCTGGGAGCAAAGAGAAGGAGTAGTGTCCTCAGTAGCTAGAGAAAGGGCAAAACATAAGAGTAGTAGGTTTGCTGGGTAGGGGGGCTAGGCTGTTCAGCATTAGGAACTGCTACAGGCCCATGCTCCATCTCAGGATCCAATGCAAAGGAGAGGTGCAGTCCTCAGGACATACTGCTCCAAACGAGAGAGGTAGTATCCACTGGGCCAAGGAATCAGAGCCCAAAGAAAGCAGATCTTCAAGGCCAGGATTCCTGGGCACTGTTGAGTTTGGCCTGCAAGCAGTGTGGTGCTGGCATCTGCATCTTGCACCTGTTCTTCTGCCCTCAGTACGCAGGAGTAACTGGCCAGTCTTCAGTGAGAAAGAGGAGCAGCCTCCCTCTGCAGCCATCCCAGCAGGCTCAGATCCTCATCAGCATGACATGGCCAGGCTTAAGATGCATGGTCATCCCACCCTGACGAGTCAGCAGTGAGCCCCTCCACATGGCTTTTGTCTCTCTGAGTGAGTGAAGCCAAATGTGGACGTGTACACCTATGTCCTGAAAAGTAGACACTGATGCAAACAGGGCGGGGCATTTTCTATACATTGCTAAAGTGTGGGACTAGAAGTGCTTTACAACAAAGTGCAGAGGGCTGTGGGAAGGGCTGGTGACATCATGGATGGACTGCACCAACCAAGATGAAATCAGCGACAGACAGTGGGTTCCTAGATGACTTTGCACAGGTAGATTTGAACACTGCTGTGCACCTTCTCTGTGGGCTTCTCACTTGACACTTGTTTCTAAGGTTTTTCTAAAATGTTTTGTGACCTAGGATAGGTGAGCCATCATTTTATCACGCCCACAATTGCTGGACCACAGAGGAAGACAGCCTTGACAGTCATGAGTGCCCCAGAGGCACATGCCCCTCCCTTAGCCTCTGCTGTCTCCTGGACACAAACCCCCTATTGTAATTCTTCAGGGTCTTTTATTCTGAAGGCAGTCTTTATTCTTTCTGAGATGGACATAGAGCAAGTCTGGCTGTGAGCAGGGGTCACCTGTGTTGACTGTGTGACAGCTGGGAACCCAGCTCAGGCATGCAGCACAATAAATGGCTTATTTTTATTATTTTTTATTCAGTTCCCAGATATGAGGGAACTCTTAACGCCTTTGCCTGTCCCCACAGGCTTGACTACCTCCTCCCCACACTCCCTGCCAGCCTTCAGAGAGGCCAGGTGGCATCTGCATATTTGAATTGGTGGATGTCACTGTCAACACACAGCATCCTGCAGACCATGTGTGGCTTCTGCTCAGAAAGCAGGTGGAGAGTGGCTAGGGGAGGGAAGTGGACATGAGAAGGATTCCACACTGAGGAAGCCTATTCACAGAAGGCTGGAGCTGCCTGTGTCCAGGAGCTTCTCAGACAGTCCAGAAGCAGAGCAAAGTAATCCAGTCTCTGGACATCTGCAGCATTCATCCTTTGAAGTTATTTGTCTCTGGCTCAGATCTGCCCCTCCGGCTCTTGGGTCTTGGGAGGTCATCACTCACACCAGCAAGATAGCTTTTGAACCACAATGGAAGTGCAGTAAATGGAAGCCACTGTGTGAAAGCAGCTCTGCTGTCCAGAGCAGGACAAGAAGATACTCATGACCACTTGACTTCAGAGCCGGAGACCTATGGCTGTCAGAGTTCACTGGAGAGCCAGGAAGGTGCCAGACCCTCTGGGGACTGCAGGGAGCCAGGGAGTGACTACTGGATCCCAGTGGGGAGGAGCAGCAGAGGCCTGAGCATGTCAGAGCTGGAGGCAGCAGAGCAGAAGGGGGTGGTCAGTTCACAGTGCAGCCCTGAGCAGCAACAGGAGGGGAGCAGTGGCCCAAGGATACCTGACAGGTGGCGCTGTACACCCTAATATGTCCTAGACATCACATTAAATATCTGTATTGTATACATGCAGCTCATTACCAGCAGTCAGACTCAAGAAAACTGCTTAGAAGGGAATGGCCTCCAGCTTGCAAAGATGTCAACCCCTCCCCAGGAAATACAAAAACTTTTCTTGTTTATTTTCTGAGCCATTGAGTGGCTAGAAGTGATAAGGACAGATAGCAAATGGTAGATGTCTATTCACGAACATCAATGAGAAGGTTGGAGTTTTTCAACCAGGGCTGCCACCTATCCCCAACTCAGCCAGGGTGATGCGCCCAAGCTCGGGAGAGCTCCTTCCACTTACCCCTCCCCTATGCCTGTTGCTGAGTGGAGCCCAGGTCAGTGCAGAGAGCCAAGGGGCTCTGCCTCCCCAGGCTGGGATACAGTGGTCATACTAAATGTCCATCACCCCCGCTGCTTACTAAAGCAGTGTGGGACCTCAGGCTCTGTCTCCCCTGTGCTGCCCTCCCCTGGGTACTCTAGAATCACTCTGGTTCCAAAACCAAGCCTGCAGATAAATAGTTGGTGAGCTGCTTCCCAGAACACTGACTCCCAACATACAATGTAAGGCAGAAGTCAACCCAAGGGTGTTCCCACTCACAAGATGCTGCCAAAGGGAGAGCCACCAGGCTGAGAAAGCCAGAGCAAGCCTCCTGATACATAAAATAGACTTCACCAAAATCAATAACTCATATAGCTCAGTCCCTCAGAGATCCTCCAGATATTAGGAGGCAAACGGTGCTTATTATATAATAAGGTACAGTGAGGTCAAAAGATGGTATCTTGTGGGACTTTTGTTAGTATCCTTCAGTCAGGCCCCGAACACAGATCAGGTATCTGCCTCTTACCGGTGTGTGAAGTTGCTGTATAACCCTTTATGTCTTCCACTTCTCATTACAAGCCTACCTTAGAGCACTGGGTTCCCTTCATTCTTAAGGCAACAGAAAAGCACAGACAGAGCCTGCACATCCCACTCAGCCCCATGCTTCCCGACTCTTCCCCAGCACTGATGGAGAGCCAGGGATGAGTTGTTAGAGGAAGAGTCCAAGCCTCATTTGCCTCAGAGTTTGAGTTCCCTGCATCTCCCTGGGCGCCTATCCCAAGGCACCCTGCTTTGTTTAAGGGGCTGATGGTTTCCTCACAAAGCATACCAGTAGGTCTGTTCATTTATTTTTATAGTAGGATTCTATATTATTTGGTCAGAATATTACTTTGAAATTGACAAGCTGGTGGGATCTACTTTGTCCCCAGCCAGAAATAATCTCAGCCTGTTGTGTTTTTCCAAAGTTTGTTTTTATTGAGTGCTACACCAGAGTTTATTCTCAGAGGCACCGCTGCTAAGTTGTAAGGCTTGAACCAGACATTCATGTCAACACAGTTCCCTGTCAGAGACAGGAAGCACCAGACACTTTGGGTGGGCCGTTTTGATTTTATTACTGGATGTTAAGCTGAGACTGTCTTTAAATGTCTCCTGCTCACTGGGTGGGCTCTGGGATCCCCTGTATGACATACGGGGAACTTCCCATTCTGACATGATACTGGGAACAACTGTGATTTTACATTTATATCTCCTTTAACCTGTCAGCTAAACTGACTGGATAACTTTGTTAAAGCAGATTGGAGACATAAGAACAGCTGAAAAATATTTTCAAGACGTTGAGAAAGTAACTCAGAAGTTGGATGGACTGCAGGGTAAAATAATGGTTTTAATGAACAGGTAAATATCTTCTAATTATTTACTTTGTGGGTGTGCGTATACACCTGCATGCTGAGCTCAGAGGACCACTGTGGAGAGTTGGCTCTGATACCCATGAGCCCTAGCAGCTGAACTCAGAATTCCATGAACAGCAGGAGACTCAACCTGCTGAGCCATCTCATTGGCCCACAGTTTGTCTGACTGTCCCATCCTCACTGCTGAGACCCGGGACCAGGGAGCGTGCTGTTCTAGAACCACAGTCCTGCTCCTTACTCCTGTGAGCCAATCTTCAGAGCATGAGCTTCTTTTCGGTATAGACTTACACCAGTGTGTCACCCCTGCCATCAGGGGCTCCTAGTAGAGCTGGTCTCAGATTAGCTTTCCTGAGTCACATATCACAAGATCATGAGTGTGTAGCCATCAGGACAAACCTGCTCCCCCCTCTCCCCCTTCCCCCTACCACACAAGAAAGTGAGCATAGGGGAGGTGTCAGTTTTTAAGACAGGAAGTAACCTTGGTTGGAGCTACTGTGTCTGGACTAGAACCTGGATGGCAGACTTTCCAGTGAGTCTAATATTTCAGTCAGCAATAAAGCCACTGCCTCCATCTGAGAGCGCACGACTCACTGATATCCGTGCCTGGTGTGTCCATGGTGCATGGTGAGACTTACCCCGGCTGGTGGGCACCCTTGGCTTTCCTGTGCTCACTGCTTTATCTGTTGTGTACATTGCAGAGCCTTTCTGTACCTTGGCCAGAATAACTTTGCAGAAGCTCACAAATTCTTCACAGAGATTTTGAGGATGGACCCAACAAATGCAGTGGTAAGACATGCAGACTGGGTATCCCACGGCCTCTCTACCTTTTGGCCTGGCTTGGCCTGGCCTGGCCTGTAGTAGCTAAAGAGGCCTGCCAAGGGGCTGGTGAGACATGGGGACCAGGGACTACAAAAGCAGGTGGCTTGTGTCTGTGCCACCCTGAGCACATGTCCTTTGCTCCAGGCCAACAACAATGCTGCTGTGTGTCTGCTTTACCTGGGAAAGCTCAAGGACTCGCTGCGGCAGCTGGAGGCTATGGTGCAGCAGGACCCCAAGCACTACCTGCACGAGAGCGTGCTCTTCAACCTGACCACCATGTATGAGCTGGAGTCCTCAAGGAGCATGCAGAAGAAGCAGAGCCTACTTGAGGCCGTTGCTAGCAAAGAAGGGGACAGCTTCAACACACAGTGCCTGAAGCTGGCCTAGTCCCCTCCAGGTCTCTGTACCCTGAAGACACTTGAGCTGATGGATCAGTAAAAGCACCTGATGGGTATGTAGGGCATGCCTCAGGCTGGGCTACTCTCAGACCCGCTGACCTGCCTACCATGCAGTTGCACAACACTGCCTGTTGGTGAAGGTGGACCATACGCATGGCATTAAGAAATGGGAAAACAAGAACTTGGGGTTCCTTTGGTTTGTTCACGGAAGCCAACTTGCTCTTTCCTTACTTCTGAATACTCGGTTGGTAATATAATATTGCCTCGTCTTGCTATAAGCCTAAATGATCACAGTTCATTGTCTTCCTTCCTCCATATCCCAAACCAAAGCATTGTTTTGATTATTCAGCTCACTCAGAACACAGCTGGGGCCTGAAGCATCACAGGCTGGTACAGCATCTCTGTGCTCCTGTGTGCCTGGAAGGCAGAATTGCTTAACACTTGTACATTTTTTTCCACTTGCAAAATGTAAAGGACCTGAAAATGGTTTGGGTACCCAGCTTTCCTAAGTGAAAACACTCATTTTAAAGGCAAGACACACAACTGTGGGGTGCAGCAGAGCACAATTTGTGCCTCATGTGCTGAGGGCCTGGGTTCTACCCCAGCTCCATAAACAATATGTCTGTGGCACAGAACAAAACTGCTGGCTCTTCAAGTCTGTAATAAAGTTAAAAGCGCTTGTGTTATTTCCTGGGGAGACAAGAGCAAAAACCTCAGACGTGGCACAGATAACAAACCAAATGGTCTTACCTAAGACTTGACTTAGAGAAGCAGTGAGTTTAGGGGTTCACTCACAAGAGCATGGATACCCAAAGATGCTAAAAAGGCCCCCTCCTTGGTGGGGACTGTCAAAAGCTGCATCTCTGGAGCCCCTGCAGAACTTAGAGGCAGCTCGTCTGGCCAGCCTCCTGTTCCAGCTGTTGTTACTACTGTGTAACCTTGAGGAGGGGGTCTCATGAACATAGCAAGTTACACGGGAGCTGTTCCTCCAAGAAGCTGTAATTCACTTCAGAGGAAGAGGCTCACAGCATTCCACCCTTTTATCAACTCAAATTCTTTCCACACCCAGTTCCTTGGTGTTTCTTGAGCTTTATGAGGGCTAAGTAGATGTTGGTTTATGAATGGACATTGTTCCACTGGGCCTCAGCAACAGTCGTTCTCAGGAGCTTGACTGGCTGGGTCTCCTCAGTCATCTCTGGAGTAAACACACTTCAGAGGGCAGTTGTACAAGTACATTACACCTGCTTTAACAAAATCAGAGCAGTGGGCACCCCACTGTGCCTGTGACCTGCCCAGCCACAGGCTTCTCTGCTTTTCAGTTCCAAACATGAGTTCCCACCAGGGGAGCACACTTAGAATCCACTCAGAAGCCAGATTCTACCTTGGGGGGGTGGGGGGAGTGGGGAAGAGCCAAGCCCCTACTGCATAGCAAATTATGAAGCCTACACAGTCTGCTTCCACCAAGACCTGTTCCCTCCCTGCTATCCCAGCCACATGAGTCATCAGCCCTGGTCCTTCCCCAGGGCGTAGGTCTGTTGGACTTTCCACTGTTAGAACTAAATATCCACACTATCCATACAATTGAAGTCCTTGTTGCTCAGGGTGACTGGATTTGGAGATGGGTTAGAGCTAATTAGAATTAAGTAAGACCGTGTATAAGGCTGAAGCACTGACATACAGTGGAGATATGACATCACAAACTAGACACAGTGGGCAGAGAATAGCAAGATGATCCCAGGACGCCCAACCCTATGATGGGAATGTTGATCTCAAAGCTCAAAACAGCCTCCAGTGATGTCACATGAGACTCCCAGTCTGTTGTGTTTCTTTTGACAGTCCAAGGCGTCCTGACTGCAGAGCAGTGCCTCACTTCTGGTGTGTCAGCACATAATCCACTGAGCACCCGGGAGGAGCGAGGCTGCACCCACTCACTGGTGTTCCTGGCTCTGCTCTCCCACAATATTTGTCCTATTGCCCACCCTTGTTCCTACCTGGAACCTGGCTGCAAGGATCTTACCATGCACAGCCCTGGAAGCTCATGAGTGTCCATCTCAGGCACAAATGAATCTGCAGTGCCTCCCCTCAGCAAGTTCACAGTAAGCATGAAGTGGAGAAGCCAACACAGCCACTAGTATCACTGTCCTAAATGATGTCTCTGTGTGGTCCAAAGTCCTGCTCTGGGAAAAGGACAAGGGGTGGAAGACAGGCCACTGAAAGTGTCTTTGTCCCTGGCCCTGCTGGCATCCCTGTATTCTTGGATGATGAGCCTCCTTTGTTCTCCAGGAGAAGCAATAATCAATTATGCCAGGGCGCCTGAGAGCCATCAGGATTAATGAACGACTGGCCAGGCTGAAAGATGTATAGATGGCAAGGCCAATTGCTGATTGCATCGATCCATCTGCCAGACAGGTGTGTGGACTTTGGACAGGAGAGCTTTCTGTAATAGCTGCCACAAACAAGCACATTTAACCCATTGAAGCATAATGATAAGGGACCGCAGTAAGTTGGGTATATACCTCAGAGGCAGACTACATTCCTAGCATGCTCAAGACTATGGGTTCAGTCTCCATGCTGGAAACTCTCAATGATCAATAATTCCCTAGTGTAGCTAGAGCCCATGTGATTAAATCACTCAACAATGCCACTAACTAGGGATCAAGTCTTCCATACTTGAGACTTTTGGGATACAGCATATTCCAGATTTAACAAGGGCTGATGGCAAGAGCTGATTTATTGGCTGTGACCTACAACAGAGCTCTACTGCTCCAGATAAGCTGGATACCTACAGATGTGTTCCTTCAGGGATGGCACACATGTAGACCTCTACCAGACACCAGACAGCTATACAGAGCACCTTTGACCTCACTGACCCATAAACACCTGTAGGTTTCAGGACATCCAGTGACATCCACATGTCAACCCTCAAGAGCCTCCAGCTCACCACACTCTGCTTACCATCAAAGTAGCAAGGCCACAGTGCCACACAGCCTGTCCACCACAAGCCACCAGACTACACAGCCTGTCCACAGCACTCTAAAGCTATGGACAAAACAGGAAACCTCAAAAAGAAATCTTAGCTGAGATACCAATGGCTTAGGGTCTACTCAGAGGGAAGAGACATAAGCAAAACCCATAGCATTTTGTTTGATATTCATTCTTGCTTGGGGAGTTTAGAGAGTTACATTCTAAAACAAAGAAATACCCAATCCTGCAGCTCACTTAAAGATTTCAGAGGCTCCTGAGCAACCAGAGCCAAAAGCATTAGAATTAGATCAGTACTGTATGACTTTCCTCTTTCATCTGGCCATCTTCAGGATGTTAGTGTGTGTGTATTGTATAAGCCATAAAATTATTTGAGGTTTTTGAAACCTTTTACACAATGTACTTTCCAAAGGAAAACAGTTTTCAGAAAAATGATTGTTCCAGCTCACACATCTGAACAAGAATCATATTCATCACTCCTCACCCGCCCACTCATCAACTCAACCCATCTTCCCATTCACCCACTCCATCCACCCACCCACTCATCAGTACAACCCACCTTCCTATCCTCCCACTCATCAATCCAGTACATCCATCTATCCACCCACCATCATCCAGCCACTCCCCCACCCACCCCTCCATGTACCCACCTACTCCTGTGTCCCCCACCCCCCAACACTCTTCACCTATCTACTCACAATTCTACCACTGGAAAATGCTCAAAATCCTCACAGTGGCAAATTATGAACAATTCCTGTCATGAAACCCTCCCGCTTTCCATGTCCACCACATGAGACCCCTGCTTTTCCATTGTGTGATCGGTCCAGCACCAACCCACTGGAGCCCCCAGGAAGCCCAACAGAATCCTGAGTCTTTGCAGCCTCTCCAGCCCAGAAGAAGCAAAAGGCTCCACTTCAGATGCCAAAGCTGTATTCAGGAAATAAGGAGCCTAATGGGTTCTACCCCAGCACCAAACCCGAGAAAGCAAGAGAAAAGCATGTGTCTGAAGCTGTGAACCTCACTGTATAATTTGGGAGAACACTCCCACCATTAGAATGGCTTTCCTCCTCCAGACTTAGATGTAGTCTGTACAAGTTGGGCCACAGGCCATTTAATCAGAAGTGGGGTTTGGAGATGCAATGATAAGACTTCATGTTCCCAAGCCTACACACCCTCATTGGTTCTGATGACCTACCCAACTGCCTTATTTACCGGCCCAGAACCAGAGTGGTAGTCTACCTGCTACCTGCATCTCAGCTACTCAAGAGACAAGAGGCAGGGGACTCACACAAGCCCAGGACTCCCAGACACATTTAAAAACTTACTCTAGGGTCCAGTGTGGAGGCTCTTGCCTATAATCCTAGTACTCAGAAGGCAGAGGCAGGGACACTTTGCATTTGAGGCTAGCCTGGTCTATATTCTAGGCCAGCCAGATGTATGAATTGACACCCAATATCAAAAAAATAACAGGGCCTCCTATCAAACCTAATAATCTCATTTCAATCACTCAGACTCATGTAAGAAGGAATCAACTCCCTCAAGTTGTCCTCTGATTCCCACTTGTGTACCATGGGACAGACATACACACACAGTCTTGAAAAACAAACACGCAAAAAGTATGAATACTCGAAGAGAGCTAAGAAATGTAATTACCTCACTTAGGTATATTGACAGATTTGGACCCCATAAATTCGTGTTTGCTTGGCCCACAGGGAGTGACACTGACACTATTAGGGAGGTGTGTCCTTGTTGGAGGAAATATGTCACTACGGGGGTGGGCTTCAGGGTCTTATGTTCAAAGTCTGCCCAGTGTGGAAGAGCAGTCTTCTCTTGGCTGCCTTTAGATCAAGATGTAGAACCTTTAGCCTCTTCTAGCCCCACATCTGCCTCAATGCTGCCATGCTTCTTACCATGATAATGAACTGAAACTCTGAGACTGTAAGCCAGCCCCAATTAAACACTTTCTAAGACTTGCCTTGGTGTTTCTTAATAGCAATAGAAACCCTAAGACACCTTCCTCAGTCTTCCCTCAATCTGTGAGGTTAGGGCTCACACCCAAGACCTGTCCACACGTAGAACTTGCTGGAAGGCATATTCAGTCTTCAACAGGAACAAGGCCATTCACAGTGGACAGTTAGAACAGGAGCCAGCGGTGGTGGCACACGCCTTTAATCCCAGCACTTGGGAGGCAGAAGCAAGAGGATTTCTGAGTTCAAGGCCAGCCTGGTCTACAGAGTGAGTTCCAGGACAGCCCGGGATACACAGAGAAACCCTGTCTGGGGGAAAAAAAAAAAAACAAACAGGAGCCACAAAACAAAGTAAGTGGTGGCAAACATCTATAATCAGAACTCAGGAGACAAGGGCAGGAGGAGGTCAAGCCCAGCCTGCCTGGACCAGGGGCTAGGGGTGAAGCTGAGTTGGTGCAGTGCTTGCCTGGCGTTCGTAAAGCTGTGGGTTCCATCCCCAACACTGTATAAACCACGAATAGTGGCTGATACCTATAATACCAGCAGTCAGGAAGGACAATAAAGATTAGGACTTGAAGACCATCCCTATCTTCTCAAAGTCATCATTAAATTGAGGATGATGACTTTGAGACCAACCTGGGGTACATGATATCACAAGCAACAAAATGTGGCTAGAGACAGCTCAGTAGTCAGAGAACTTGCTGCTCTTGCAGAGGACACTTGGGGCTTGGCTCTGTTCAAATCCAAATCCAAAGTTCAAATCCAAATTTCCATATGGCAGCTGACAATCATCTGTAACATAACTCCAGTCGCAGAGAATCTGACACCCTCTCTTGACTTCTGGTGGGCACAATGTATACACACAGTGCACATATATACATGCAGGCAAAGCACCCAAACACAGAATGAACTTTTTAAAAGATTAAACCCAGGCATGGTGTCACACACCTTTAATCTCAGCCCTCAGGAAGCAGAAGCAGAAGGATCTCTGAGTTCAAGGCCAGGCTGGTTTACACTCAGGAGACAGAGGCAGGGGAATATCAGAGTTCAAGGCCAACCTGATCTACATATCAAGTTCCAGGCCAGCCGCTGCTACAAAGTAAGAAAGTCTTAAAGATACTAGGTTGACAAAAGCTAGTTGATCGGTCCTTACTGACGGTGATTCTAGAGGGAGAGAACCCAGGATGTGCTGCCTGTACACATTTGAGTTCTAAGGCTGAGGCAACTTCAGTCACCTCCCCATGGCTCAGAGAATGGCCTACAGCCATCTTCTACGGCACAGATTATTGTGGTTTTCTGTAAATATAACATACTACACATAAACATATTTCAGGATTATTATTCTTTATTTGTGGTATAGGGGCTCATGCCCAAGGCCTTGCATTTGCTAGGTTAGATTTCTACATCTACACTATGTAATCCAAGGTGCTGGAATAGAAAAATCATATATTACTTCTTTTGAATCTTGATTATAAAAGGACCCAAAACCACACTGATAATATCTACCCGGATGTAGAAATTAATTACATACATATAAAGTCACATAAGGAATCTAAATGGGAGGCTTTAATGAACCAAGTAAAATACTGTGTGTACACATGAGTATAATACAGCTTAGCTGTAAGCATACAATTAAGGTAACTTAGTTTGGAGAAAGAACAACAACAACCCCACTTCAACAATCATTGAGGGAGAAAAACATCATCTGGTTAGTTGTGCTGGGTATAACTGCCCTCTAGGGCATAGCTTCACACCCACAACAGACACCTACAGAAGGACCTTCTGGGAGATGAAGATTTGGCCATATATGAATGCACATACCAACCCAGGGTTCCTATACCTCTAAGTCTTGACAGTTAGGGAAAATTAAGGTCACTTGTTCACATTTTTGTGGCTTCCATGTAAAAATCACTTTTAGAGATGCTTTCATTTAAAAGACGTTGATCTAACAATCTTACCAAAGAAAGCTAGTCTAGCCTCAAGTCTACATATAAAAGCAGAGAGGTGAGCAACTTTCCAATTGGTTACCACAGCAGGAGATTCACACGGTGCAGTTTTCTCTTTGAGGAACACTGCTATGCTGTTCCTTCCAAAAACCTCATGTACTGTACCCGGGCATCAAAATGGTCAGCTGGCCGATTGTATGGTGTCCACACAGGCTCTCCAACAAACAGTCGCATGGCCTTCACGTAATTCTACAAAACAAGTCCCACATCTCATTGAACACTTCTACTCATCTATCTGGGAACCCCTGAAGCTGTCTCACCTACTTAGGGCTGAGCTCTGTCTGACCTCAGTGGGAGTGACCACTGCCAGGCAGCATAAGCATCTGTAACTCCTGCTTAGGGTCCACACTGAAGCAGAAACAAGTCTGGATTCTACCCACCCTCCTTGTTTCATCCCCTGAACACAGTACTCCTAGGGACCAGCCCCAGGCCCTGCTGCTGGTTGGTAAGGGAATAATTTGTCAGCACTTGTCTAAACAGGAAATGCAGTCTCCATGCAGCCCTTACCTTCATCCTACAAATAAACGTACACAGGTAAAAATGACAAATGATGTTACTTACAGAACCACTGACGGCCATAAGCAAAGTAGAAATAAGCTTATCATTAGGGATTCCCCACACAGTGCGGTGCGTAAATCACAGCTAAACAAATCAGGACCAGGCATGTCTGACAATGCAGCTGTAAACAAGCAGAAGGGCCCTGTATGCACACCCCAAAGCACACCAAGCAGAAAAGGTAAAATGCAGAGCCCGCTGCCTCCTGGGTAAAAGGAGGAAAGAATTGTGACTCTTGAGTATACGAACACCCTCAAAAGCAATGGTTTTCAACCCGTGGGTTACAACCCCTTTAGGGGTCATATATCAGATACCCTGCATATAGGAATATTGCATTACAATTCATAACAGTAACAAAATTGCAGTCATGAAGTAGCGAAAAGTTAATTTTATGATTCCACAGCATGAGGAACTTGATGAAAGGGCCCGAGCATCAGGAAGGTTGAGAACCACTGCTCTAAAGGAACTATTAAAACATAGACACTGGTGCCCTTCCAGGAGAAAAGGGGCTGTGAGGAACAGAGAGGACACTCACTATTAGTAAACACTCTGTACTCATCTCCTAACTTTTCATTTTTATTTTAACTTGTTTTTCTGGGTTTTTTGATACAGGGTCTCATCTAGCCCAGCCTATTCTTGAAACTTGACATATAGCTACAGGTGACCTTGAAGTCCTGATCCTACCTAAACCTCCCAAATGCTCAAATAACAGGCATATGCCACCAGACCGGGCTTCCTAAATCTGAATTTTCAGTCATGTGCATTTATCTACTATTCACCTGGAAGGCTGGAGGGATGGTTCAGCAGTTAAGAGTGCAAATGCTCTTGGAGAGGGCCCAAGTTCAGTTCCCAGCACCCACGTCAGGTGGCCCACAATCACAACTCTAGTTCCAGGAGAGCCAACACCCTCTACTGGATTCTGTGGGAATTGCATTCATATGTACATACTCCAAAGGAAAGATATACACAGTTTTTTTTAAAAAAAAAAAATTATATATATAAAATTAACTTAGCTGAGAATGTAGCTCAGTTTTAGACAGTCTATCCAGCATGCATGAAGCCCTGGGTTCCATACCCAGCACCAGAGAAATCAGGTTTGGTGGTAAACACTCATAATCCCAGCAATGGAAGGTTAAGATAGGAAGATCAAGATTTCAGTGTCATCCTCAACTACATAGTGAATTCAAGGCCAGTCTGGAATATATGAGACCCTGTCTCAAAGACCAAAGATAATACTTAAATGTCAAGTTTAACCCAAATCATCCTGTCACCCTAAGAACTAATTCCTGTGCTTACTTCCAGTCCTAATGACTACTGCAAAACTGCTGAGGAGCTCCCCAGATGAGAGAACCCCTACAGTGCATTACAGCCACAAGCCCCAAGTCAATGAGAAGTGCAGGCTCCCCCCCAGGAGCTCTCCCTCCTGAAGGTATCTGCCCCTTGACCAAAGCCGTGTAGATAAATGTTGCCTCACTGTCCGACAAGAACAAAGGTGAAATTCTGACCCTTCCCTCCCAGACTCTATGGCCACAAGCTCTTCTGGTTCCACTGGCTCTCTCTGAAAGAGCTGTGACTGGCCATGTGTCTAAGCGATGAGCCTCACACAACACAGCTAGTGGGTCATCATGGTCACCTCAGGTGTCTATGTACAGACCACAGCATGGCACACTCACCTTCTCATCCAGTGTGAAGCGGTGATAGATGCCAGCAGGAAGTGTAATCATATCCCCCTTCTCCATGGAAATCCGGATCCACTTGTCCTCCTTGTCCCTGACATCGAAGTACCCACTGCCCTCCAGGATGTAGCGGATCTCCTCATCCAGATGCAGATGTTCCTCAAAGAACATCTTGATCTAGTGCAAGAGGGAACCTGTGAATTTCGTGGAGACCTGTCACGCAGACCTGGCCCTTACAGCCAGACTACAGTGAATGATACATGTTATTAAAAGTATCAAGAGCTGAACCAGGGAAATGACACTGTTGATAAAGGCACCTGCCACCAAGATGATGTCTTAAATTTAATCCCCATAACCCAAATGATAGGAGCAAACTGAGACAGGGTCTCATGTAGCCCAGGCTGTCCTCAAACTTGCTATGTAGCTGAGATGACCTTGAACTTCTAATCCTCCTGTCTTCACCATTACCTACCTGAGACCATGCTCTACTCTAAATAACTCTATACCACTAAACTCAAATGGTCCCAATAAAGTGGTCAGGTACCCACCCTGAAGACACCACTCCTAAGCTCACAGGAAAACATATCATCCAACCAACAACAAGTCTAAGGAAGAACCAGATACAGAGCTGTGAATCCCATGAAGAAAACCCCAAGCCAATCCAAACATCACTAGTGGATCTACCACACATAAGGGACACACCACCACCAGATTCATGCTCCTCAAAAGAGCTGAAAGGGAATCACCAGGCTGGAAAACAGTCAGTTCTTCCAGAGGTCCTGAGTTCAATTCCCAGCAACCACATAGTGGCTCACAACCATCTGTAATGGTGTCTGGTGCCCTCTTCTGGTGTAGTATACTCATATGCATAAAATAAATAAATAAATCTTTTAAAAGGGGGGTATCACCCCCGCTCATTCTATGAGAACAGCATTGTAAAGGAATTTTAATCCAGAAACATGACTGCTCTGGCAACTGAAGACCTAGGTCTGTGTGATCCAGCTGGAATGCAAACACACCACATACCTTTAATCCCTCTATCTGAAATACAAACATGCCCTTAGTACAAACCTTTAATCCCAAACAATGAAAGGAGGGCTAGTTTACAGAAGGAAGCAACCATGTTTGAAAATGATATGTCTAACTGGACGGTGGCACACGCCTTTAATCCCAGCACTTGGGAGGCAGAGGCAGGCGGATTTCTGAGTTAGAGACCAGCCTGGTCTACAGAGTGAGTTCCAGGACAGCCAGGGCTACACAGAGAAACCCTGTCTGGGGGGCGGGGCGGGGGGGGGGGGGGGGGAATGATATGTCTGAGAGGCATACAAAGTGAGGAATCAGAGAAAGATTTCGCAGAATGAGTCAGAGATAGGATATGCCCAACTCTTACTAGAACAGCAAAAGAAAGAGGTGACTTAAGCGAGCACATGCACGATGATTCTGGAGGAGGCAGTTTTATAGAGATAGGTTGCAGAAGATTAGAACAGAATGGCAGAGTTTGAGACCAAGCAGAGATTTTGAGTCTGAAGCCAAGAGAAGCCAGTTTGAATTAGTCAGCTTCAAGAGAAGTTTTGAACACTCAGAACAGCTGAGTTGAACCAGCCAGCCAGAGTTCAGAAAAAACTAAAATGAGTGTATTGAGCAGTAAGCCTCATGTAAGTAAGACAATTACGAAGTATCACTCTGCCCCAAAACCGCACTGAAATGAGTCTTGTGTTAACAGGCAGGAAGGTAAGGATTCTCTCCAAGCCAGGCCTGCTCACCTTCTCCTCATAATTGGGAAGTGTGTCTTTGCATATGGTGATGATGTCCATCCATGAGTAGTTTCTCGTTTTCCGGATCTTTTCCAGTTCTGGATCATTCTCATACTTGTCAGCATCTAGCTACATAAGTTTAAGCAAAGTGGAGGTCACCTTAGCACAAGGATGTATAGCAACTAAGCTGGGAGTATAGCTCCCTGGGATAGCGCTTGCCTCTAGGTCTGCTCCCCAGCCCCTATGATGGAAGCATAGCAACATGGTCCTTCCAGACCTACGGCTGGATCATCCTAACAGAGTACTGCTTATTCTTTGCCAGTCCTAGCACAGCCCTCCACCTCCTCTCTTGATAGATTGTCCATGTTCACAGTGCCAGGGGGACATTTTAGTTCTGCTGGAGTCTTGCCTGCTTCTGCCAGCAGTCCTGCTGGGTTCTCCACATTTTCAGGTGAAGTTCTTATTCCTCACAGATGCCAAGACACAGCTCACTCAGTGTGCGTGACCTCTCTGCCATTTTCCATTCAGCAAGTCTTACTAGGCTCTCTGTGGTCAGCATGCTTCCCAGGCTCACAGACCAAGCTCAAGTTCATTGAGATGGACTGAGAGAGCAGCAATCCTCTGGCCCCATTTGACTTTTCTGTTTCACTCTGCCCCATCCTTCTACTGCAAAAGAAATCTCGATTCTAAATTAAAAAGAACCATTCACTACTCTTAAACTCTTAAAAATTACTGAATATCCCAGCACTTGGGAGGCAGAGGCAGGCGGATTTCTGAGTTCAAGGCCAGCCTGGTTTACAAAGTGAGTTCCAGGACAGCCAGAACTACACAGAGAAACCCTGTCTGGGGGGGGGGGGGGGGATTTACTGAATAGTGTTGTGTGGCCCATGACTGTAATTCCAGCTATTCAGAATGCAGGAGAGAATTATGAGTTGGAAGCTAGCCTGGACTTACATAGCAAAAATCCATCTCAACAAATAAAAAAATAATACATACTCAATACCCTTTCACAGCAAGGTCCCACATCTCAAGTTCCCACTCATAATTTCTGATTATTTATTTTATTTATCACAATCCTACCTATTCTTTAAGCTCCGAAGCCAAGGATACCCTCTTCCTGACTCGATCTCCAAAGGCTCCTGGTAGAACTAATTGAAATCCTACACAAAAGTACTGGCAATGAATTTAGTGATATTTAGTTTTATTTTACGATCAAGTGCACATTTTATTATTATGGAACAGGACACCAACAGACAGGCATCAATATATTTTATGTGTATGAGTGTCTTGCATGCACGTATGTATGTCTGGGCACCACTCTATGGTATAATGTCCACAAAGGCCAGGAGAGAACATGAGATCCCCTGGAACTGGAGTTACAGATAATTATGAGCCAATGGCAATGGAACCTGTGCTCTTTAGCACTGAGTCATTCAAAATATATATATATGTGTGTGTGTGTGTGTGTGTGTGTGTGTGTGTGTGTGTGTGTATGCTCCTTCCTAACCCCTGTGTGGAAACTTCTTCACCCACAGAATGACATAAAAGATGGGCCTCCTGGTGGAGTCACAATTGCTCCTGATTGAGTGGCTTTACTGCACTAGGGAGCTGTTTAAGACTTCTGTGAGAAGTTAGTTATAAGTGGGCCTTCACCAGACACCGAGAGCACCTGGTCGGGTTCCAGTGTCTACTGTGCAGCCAGTTTCTGTTGTTTACAGATTATCTGGTATAGACACAAAGTCCTGAGTTTGACTTCTAAAGTATCAATGATGACCACAGGAAGGAACGAAGGCAGTCTTCCAAAGGAGAGCTCTCTGGCTCCAACTTTGTAGTCATGAGAGTTCTGTCACTCCTCTCTGTCCCCTATTCCTAGCAACTTCTGCCATGGGAGCAAAGACAAGAATGCTAGAGGCCTTGCTAAGCAAACCTCCCACCCTCCCACCCTCCCACCCCACTCCAACCCCAACCCCAACCCCACAACCCTGAGGCACTGCTTGCATTAGGTCGCTTGGCTTCAGTTAACTAAAAGTCACTAATTTGGGAAGCCACTAGGTCATGAATGCCTAGATTACTTCTCAGAAACTGGAGGGTGTTTTTTTTAAACCACTCTTCAAGCCTGAGCTGGTGTCCCACGAGTGACCTTTTGATCCAGGAGGACAAAAGTGCATTATCACATCGATCCCATGTACACCGCAGATTTTTCTCCAATGACCTATTTCCTTGCTTCCTATCCCAAAAATATCCTATTCCTTGCAGACACAGATTTGAGTGTCGCCCCCACCTTAATGTGTCCACCCTACACATGGACTCTACAGCGTCTACAAGTCGTTCCTTCAGCCGTGGGCACAAAAGTGGTGAGCAGGCCTTCATGGTTTTAAGGGGCATGACTCTGCAAAGGATTCATCAAACGTTCCTCAGGCATGGCTCCGGCCAATTAGATTGCATTTCATTTGACCATACCAATACAGACAGTTAACTCTCCACCAACCCCAGATTCTCTGCGGCTTTCCCGTGTTTGTACTGCGTTACCTGTGACTGGCAGCTAGCCATGCTTTTGCAAACATTAGCTGTTAGCGAGTGCCACGAGAAAAGCAGGCGCCATCAGCCCACAGCCGCAGTTACAGAAATCTTTGGAAACAGCCGCCTCGCTGAGCTTGCGCAGCGACTTACGCTGCCCTTCCCCCCCCACCCCCCCACCTCCACGGCGTGCGCAGGCGCGTGGTATTCCAGCCTGCACTCGTTACCTTCCAATAGAGCACTCCGAGCGTGCGCAGCTGCTCTAGGCTCACAGGGCGGTCGGGCTGTGCGTGGTGGGGCATCCGCGGGTCGGCCGTGGACTCGTCCATGTACCAGGCCTGCACCATGGTGGCGGTTGGCTTCCACGAACTGGCTGGAGGGGGCGGGGTTTGAACGAGCCGGAACCGTTGGGCGGGGCATGGGGCGGAGCTGTCCGGAGGGCGTGGCCGCTCAGGTGAAATCCAGGACCAGGAAGGGATCAGATGAAAGCATATCCACAGCCTCACCAATTATGTGCCTACCCTGTTTAACTTGCTAATGCTGTGATAAAATACAAAGGCAGCTTTCAGGCAGAAAGGGGTTATTTACTCACAATTCCAGGTTAAATTCCATCGTTGGGGGCAGCAGAACTGTCAGAGCAAGAACTTAAAGCAGCTGGTTCACAGCCAAGAGCAGAGAGAAATGATTGCATTCGTGTTTACTAATGCTAGCCCCTATCTATGCTTTCTTTTTGAATTAATGTGATCTAGATCCTTCATAGACTGGCCACAGGCCAGCGTAATCTACACCATTTCTTATTAATACTCACCTCCTAGGTGATTCTAGCTATGTTAAGATGACAGTTGAAATTAACCAAACGTAATGGAGCTGGAAAGATGGCTCAAACAGTTAAGAGCATTTGCTGCTCTTTCAGAGAACCCAGGCGCAAGTCCCTGCAGTCACTTGGTAGTTCACAACCCTCCATAACTCCAGTTCTGGGGGATCTGATGCTCTCTTCGAATTCTGTGGGTTTGTTCACATGTGTTACATATCCAAGGCAAAACACTTCTAAATAAACCTAAAATAAATAAGCAAAACTAACCTCCAGGGTACTAAAAGGTGCAGCACAGATTAAGAATGGGTGTTCTTCAAGTAATCTGATTAGAAAGTCCCATTGGTGAGACTTAGAACTAATATGATGCACTGGCTAATTCTTTATCTGGGCGAACAGGATGTTATAAAGAGTAAGGACGACAAATGCCTGTCATCTCAGGGTAAACAGGAGCACTCAAGATTTTCACAAATCTGTTTATGGTGAGATAGCCATCTCTGATAGAAAAAAAATTACTGTATTTTGAAGGCCCAGATAACTTTAAGGAATTTTTGTCCACAGGAAGTGCTAAGGCAGCGGAAGCCTCACCCAAAAGTCTCTGCATATAGCTGCTAAAATACAGAGCCAGAAGCAAAACCTTTGTTCAGCCATAGAAATAACAGTCTTGAATCAGGAAGGCTGCCTCTCTCCTGCTTCTGGCTAGAGAGTCACAGCAGGATCCCTGAGCACTCTGTGTTGGCTTCTGTCTTATGCGGAGATGCTTTTCTGTCCCATCTGGGAGGAGAGAGGGCAGCAGGTTCATGCCAAGAAAATCATACTTTAAAAAAGTAAGACGGTTGAGATGCCCCCAAGGAATTGGGGTGGTGGAAGAAGGAGGGAACTCCGCATTCGCCAGCACCAGTTCAAGCAGAATCATGGAAAACAGACCCGTCGATCTCCTGCAGCCATCCTGCCCATGAGAGTTCTCCTTTGAAGGAGACTCTTCTGAACTTGAAATCTTTCTTCCAGAATAGCCAGCAGAAGCCCAGAATCATGTTTCATGACCAGAATTTATTGCCCCAGTTAAGAACCAGGAGAGAACAGTTCAGATGTTTTGAAAAACAGCTAGTCTCCATCACTGTAAACCTGCCTGGGCTGGTACCCCTCTAGGCTTTGAAAGAACATGAGGGTAGTGTGTAGGTTCCTATATAACAGTCTTTCTTGTTGTTGTTTTTTGTTTGTTTGTTTGTTTGTTTGTTTGGCTTGGTTTGGTTTGGGTTTCTTTGTTGTTGTTGGTTTTTTTTGGTTTTGGTTTGGTTTTAGTTTTTCTAAACATGGTTTCTCTGTGTAATCCTGGCTGTCCTGGAACTCACTCTGTAGACTAGGCTGGCCTCAAACTCAGAAATCCACCTGCCTCTGCCTCTGCCTCCCAAGTGCCTTTAGGCGTATGCCACCAGCCCTATAGTGGTCATTTCTAAATATAAAGGCTCTTCTTAGGTTTGAGCATAGGGATGCAATAATGTGATTCTAGCACTTGAGAAATTGAGGCAGGAGGATTAAGAGTTTAAGGCCAGGCTGGGCTAATAAGCAAAATTCAGTCTCAAACAACAGCACTTGTAACAAAAACATGCTGGGAATTAGCCAGTACTGGATTTAAAAAAAAAAAAAAAAAATGAAAAAAAAAAAACACAAAACATTTTTTCTGTTGATTTTTAGTTTTTTGTTTTTCTGTAGAATAGCTCTGGCTGTCCTGGACTCTTCTTGATGTGCCAACCAGGCTGGCCTCAAACTCACAGAGATCCACCTGCCTCAGCCTCCCAAGTGCTAGGACTAAAGGCCTTCACCACCACAAATGGTTTACAAAAACATTCTTAAAGATTTCTTTATTTTTGGTTTTGTTTTTTATGTGTATGAATGTTTACCTGCATACATGGATACATATGCTGCACACATCTTTAATGTCTGAAGAGGCCAGAAAAAGACATCAGGTCTCCTGGAACTGAAGTTACCAACAGTTGTGAGGCACCATGTGGGTGCTAGTAACCAAACCAGGATCCTCTACAAGAGTGGCCGGGGCCCTTAACCACTCTACAGACCCACAGAATATTCTTAAGCTAGAAAGTCATAATATAATCCCAGCACTAGAGAGGCCAAGGCAGAAGGATAGTAAATTTGAGGGCAGCATTTCTCCAAAACAATAAAATCCTTAGCTCACAGAGCATCCCAAAGAGGTAACAGGATGTACCTGGCTCTGTTTAACTGTGGGTCTTGCTGTGTGCTATTAATAATTTTTATCTGATCACCATGTACCTACCTTTCCTGACCATGGCGGGTAGGGATACACAGTCATGAGATTTTACCTTGTGCAAGCTAACAGGTTAGCCCTGCCCAGGGCGTGGATGTTACCCAGAGAGATCTCACACAGTGATAAGCCAGAAAACGTTGCCAGACTGGCAGTATTTTTGCACAGGTTCCTGACCACAGTGCCCACCATGATGGGGGTGAGTCCTGCAGCTTCACCCAGTGGGCTGAATAGAGAAGGGGAGCCTGGAGCTGAGGGAGCCAAGGTCTGCCCTCCAGCACGGGATCACGTCCAGGTATGCAGCAGTAGGGTGTGCTTTCCTGTACAGACTGTTAAAACCTATCCTCTGGTTGTGATTTAACAGGGTCGGTGGCATTTTTCTGCTTCAGCAAGGACAGTTTAAGAAATGTCTTGTTCTTACCTTTGTAAACCTGTGTGAAGACTACAGTGACTGCTGAGAAGCCGGTCACAGGGCCTGCCTCACCTTAGGAGCAGACAGCTAAGCCTCCAGTGGCCCATTAACATATTGCTTCTGCTGGCTGTGCAGTCCCTCCAAGCCTCACCACCCTCTGAGAGCCCTGTTTCTTACCCTGTTTCCTGTTGGGACACTTTAGGATGCAGATGGCAGGACTCCAACAAGGTTTTACGGTTCAGGTTCACACACCTGAGAAGGATTACAATGGTTTTCACTGAGACCGAATGCCACGCTCAGTTGTTAACCAGTCTGTCTCCAGCCCATTTCCCCCCTCCCAGTTCTTCTCTCTTCCTGTCCTCCTTTTTCTCTCTTCCTGTCCTCCTTTTTTTCTCTCCTTCCCTCCTTGTATCTTGTATCCTCTCCTGTCTCACTCCACTCCTCAACCTCTTTTCTCTGTGTGTGGCTTATTTAGTTTAATATTATATATAACGCATATGTATACGTTATATATATGTATTATATATTTGTAATTAATTTAATGTATTAACCCATCTTCTATCCCACTGCTATAATACAAAGCCCGAGGCTCTGTCTGTTCTTTATTTTTTTTTCTTTTTTTTTCTTTTTTTTTTTTTTCGAGACAGGGTTTCTCTGTGTAGCTCTGGCTGTCCTGGAACTCACTCTGTAGACCAGGCTGGCCTCGAACCCAGAAATCCACCTGCCTCTGCCTCCCAAGTGCTGGGATTAAAGGCGTGCACCACCACCACCCGGCCTGTCTGTTCTTTATAAGAAAAAGATTTATTTATGTCACAAGTTGGCCTCTAGTAAGGAACACCAGCTGCTTTGCTTCATAGAAGACAGTACATGGCAGGAACATGTTTGAGAGACACAGGAAGCCAGAGATGTTTTGGAGCCAGGGTCTTCTGTCACCTTCTCTGACAGGAAGTATGTGGAGTCTAGAGAGAACTAATGAGTCCTTCTGAGTGAGGACAGTGGCCTGACTGCCCATTAAAGGTTCTGCCACCTCTCTGCTGAGGACCAGCATGAACTTACCACACCTGGGCTCTGGGGATAGATGCAAACCACAGGACAGCCAACAGCAACTGTCTCTACAGCTTACTAGTAGTTCAGAGGAAGGGCTCTTTATGTAACATCTGGCATCCAGTCTTCTGGAAAATTCCAGGGACCACAGCTAAAGCAAAACATCAAACAAACAAACAAACACCCACCAAAACTAAAACCACCTGTGGATATTTGTAGGACCCGGACGTTGCTCTGAGCAGCAGTCAGGGTCAGGACCAGGCAGGAGAGGCCAAACAGAACCATACCAAGGCAGATGTCCACACTCACTGCCAGGTGTCTATGCTTCTTGCTTCTTGTGTGTCCAGTAGAGGACGGACACAGGAGGCAAGCAGGACTGTGCTTTCCCTGGGTCCTTAGGCCCTCTACATAGCCAGTTCTACTCAGAGCCAAGCAGAAAAATGTGGAGCCCACCCATTGTGGAGCTTAGCTTCAAACTACTTTCCCTGTTAAGGTCAGAACTGAATTAATGTCTTCAGACTGGAAGAGCCCGGAGGGCTTTGTGGGGAATGAAAAATGCTAACGGGGGTGGGTGTAATAACTAATTGAAGATGCAGCAATGGCTGGAAGCTACGTGAGACTCCGGGGTACAGGAGCTGGTGTCGGACAACAAAGAACGGAAAATAACAGTGCACCCTGAAACTCAAGGGCCCGTCTATAAATAAGCCTGGGTAACTAGAAGACATGGATAATGAGAATCACTGAGACTGACATGGATCCCACACACCAAGAAAACCTAGTGAGTGAAAACCTAGTTTCTTACCAGACAGGAAACAAGTATATTTCTGCCTCTGCCTTAAACAAAGAACAATGCCAGAATACCTTTCAAAGCTTGCTTATCAAATGCTGGAATTGTCAAAGCTGGGTGACAGATAGCTATCTACACTTGAAAGTGTCCAATAAGATTTTTAAGTTACTATCTGTGTATTAAGAAACAAACCAGCTGAGCCACACACCTTTAAACTCCAGACCTTGGGAGACAGAGGGAGGTGGATCTCTGTAAGTTTGAGGCTCTACAGAGTGAGCTCCAGGACAGCCAAAGATACACAGAAAAACCCTGTCTCAAAAATTTAACCGAAAAAAGAAAAAAAAAAAAAAAAAGAAAAGAAAAGAAAAAGAAGGAAGGAAAGAAAGAAAGAAAGGAACAAAGGAAGGAAGAAAGAGGGAAAGAAAGAAAGAAAGAAAGAAAGAAAGAAAGAAAGAAAGAAAGAAAGAAAGAGAAATGAGGGTGGGGCAGGCCATTTGTGCATGTAATTTTTTAATTGAGAAAAAAAATTATGGGGCTAGATTTCTGAACAAGGAAGCCACGCCTACAAACAGCTGCTTGGAGGCTACACTCAGCAAAATGTTGTCCAAACTAATTAAAAGGAAAACCTGCCTCCTGATCCTAATAATATGTCTCTGAAGAAAACATGGATGACAGAAATACAACTCTAGGCTCTTTTCCTAGAAAATACGTTGAATGATCTCAGTCGACTATGCTCCTGGGACAAATATTTGATAAGATCTTGTCCTCGGAGTCAGGATTTCACTGTCACCCAAACCTGCAGTGAAACATTTCCATGTCACATTAGTTGAGAAATGGCAGATCTCTTCATCACCTTCTGAAACCTCTGGTACCCTGGGTGGTGGTAGTGCACACCTTTAACCCCAGCATTCAGAGGCAGAAGTAGAGGCAGGAAGATCTCTAAGGGTTTGAGGCCACTCCAGTCTGCATAGTAAGTTTCAGATCAGCCTGGCCTGCATAGCAAACCTGTCTCAGTAAATAAACGAACAAACGGAAATGCATTGACATACAGTTGCAGATGCCTTTAGGCCTCAGTGTTGAGTTCACTTTTAATCCCCGTGGCCTCTCATAGGCGCTACTTACCAACATGTGAAATGGCAGACAGTCTAACCACCTTAGGTGAAGAAACCATCCAATGATGACAAACATTTTGATATTTGGGGAGGCGTCATGGCATCTAATATATCTGAATGTTCCACAAATTATTCTGTGATGAACCCTATGTTATGTCATTGAATAATGGGGCCATGGAAGGAAAGCAGCAACGCAAGACCAAGTGAAGTAAGCATTGAGGAATTTGATAGCCCAGTCCTAAGATGCAAGGGAATGTAAGAGTAGGTGACAGGGAAGGTGGATTATCCAGATAGACTTTCATGCAGCAGTTCTCACGGTGACAGGTTCTCACTCGGCAGGTACCTGGCTGCCAGCTCAATGACTAGCAGGTCCCCACACTGAAAAAGCTAATACCCAACACCATGAATCTGAGGTGGCAAAGGCCATCACTGCCTCCAGCCTCAGCCTCTGTAGGAGAATCCCAATCTCAAATCCCCCACACTGTGTTACTTCTCACTAGGGGCAAACTGACTTCTAAGACTCACAGTGGGATGGGAGGGATTGTTCAGTGGATACGAGCATCTGCTGCTGGTGGCTTACAAATCCATATCTGGCCTTGGAAGGCACCAGACATGTACATGGTACACAAACATACATCCGGGAAAAACATCCACACACATAAAAATTAAAATTAAAGAGAGAAAAGAGAAGCCCCAAGAACAGCACTCTTCCCCTTTTCCAGTCTGTCTCACTGGCTACAGAGCCCATCAGCTTGAAGATTTTCCTGGTATAACACAGGCATCCTTTTCCTGGCCTCTCCTTCACTGTGCATCCTTCTGTACCACGGACAGGACCCCAGTGTCCTCAGAGAGGGTGTCATTTCCTTCCAGCTGTGGGCAGTCTGTGAAGGCCCTCTAGACTACTTCTGTGACCTGGTCCCTGCATCCCGAGGTACTGAGACAGGCCAGCAGTCTGCTGAAGTTCAAGAATGACACCTTTCTCCTATTTTGCCCCTTTCACTTTACTTCCAGCCTTTGCAGAGATTTGAGTGCCCCGGCACTCAGGTCGTTTCCCGTGACGGCCCTCCCAAACTCAGGGCTACTTTTCAAGAGGCCTAGATTGGCCAACTGCAAGCTAGGATTCTTTGGATGCAGCTACACATTTCAGCAATAGAAACTCCATCCAGTTTTAAAAATCTCGTCAGGTGTGTGCCCTTAGGCGTGGGAAACAACTGAGCCCAAGGGCACAGGCTGCTCACTGTTCTGGGGAGATGCTGATTGCAGCGGCTGGAATGTAAACAAGAGCCCTCCAGCTGATGAAGGGCGCCTGCTCTGACATTTCCTTCCTGTCACACAAGTTTCCTCCAGAGAGCTCTCAGCCTCTGAGGCCCTCATCAGAACCATCCTGACAGCCCCGTGGGGCTTCAGCTGTGACAGGAGGTGTCTAAATCCTAGTGGAGTCAATTCAACCTACTGCAGAGAAAAGGCTTGCTTGAAACTGCCCGGAGATGGGACTCACATTAGAGAGGCAAGCCAGGAGTGACTACGGACATCAGGAGAAAGCACCATCAGGGCATCTGAGTCCTGTTCCCTTCTATGTGAGCCTCCTTGCTACCCAGCTGCTGTTGACTAGGCACACAAAGGCCCCACAAGAAGGATGCCATGTGTGATTCACCTCTAGTTGTGTTGTGAAGGAGTATCTGGGCTGGGTTAGGTGAAGCAGGAAAATTCACCCTGAATGTGGGCAGCCCCATTCTGTGGGCTAAGAGCCAGGAGTGAGAAGGCAAGCTGAGTGCTAGCGTTCATCTGTCTGCATCCTGACTGCAGAGACAGTGTGACCAGCTAGCTGCCTTATATTCCTCTGCCATGATGGACAGTACTACCTCAAACCATGAGCCAAAATAAGTACTTGCTTCTATAGCTTTTGTAAAGAACGTGCAACAAAAGTAAACATTACAACCGTCCAACACCTTGGTAGCCACTGAAAACATAATATACATAGGAAGAAGAAAAATATATTTCATTCATGTATACAACTCAAACCCTGTGCAATTTAAAAAAAAAAATGAATGTGTTTGTTGTTCTGCGTGTGAGTGCGTGCGTGTCTACATGTATGGGTGTATTTATGCTATGGCATATGTGTGGTGAGAGGACAATTTGCATGAGCATGTTCTTTCCTTCCACTGTGTGGATTTCAGAGACAGAAGTTGGGTCATCAGGCTTGGTGGCAGGCAATGTTATCTGCTGAACTATCCAATAGGAATTCCCCTGCAAATTTGCTGAGCTTGGAGTCAGGGTAACTCTACCCGCTTGTTCTATGCTGGATTGTCAAGTTACTTAAAGCCATCCCAAACCATCTCCTTCATAGAAATGTGACATCATGGATAGGACCTGTGGCCTAATACTAAAGGTAAGTACTCCTGGGACTGTAGCTTGCCATTTTCCAGATCTGGAGAGGCCCTGAGCACCCTGTGAGTTCCCACTGTATAACGTGACAACATGACCATGCCATGGTCGAGTTAAATGGGAAGTCTGTATTGCAGATATGAGAGGAAGAACAGCCAATGGCAGCTGGATGAGTCCAGAGCAGAGAAACAAAGCAGTAATAGACTGAACCTGGCCATTAGAGAAGCAGGAACAGAGGAGAGATAGAGGAAAGGTTAAAGGAGGGAGACAAAGAGACTGAAAACTGGAGAATGCATAGCCAAAATAGCAGGGTTATAAGAAGAATTGAACAGTTGGAAGAAAGGAAGCCTGCAAGCTGGAAAAGTTTAGGGTGGTGGGGAGGTGAGAAGAGCTAAGGACACTGAGGGAGCCTGGAGCCCAGCATGCACTTTGGTATGCTAATAGGCACCCTTTTGCCTTTGGGGATCTGGGGAAATGGAATTTCCTTTAGACTTGACAACCACAACACACAGAGATGCCTCCTGCACACACACGGGGACTCAAACCACAGCCTGGTAGATAAGGAGAGAGAGCACTGACAAAGAAAGCCTCCAGTGGAGCAGGTGTCTGGGTGGCATGAGGACAGTAATAGTGTAAGCAGCCAGCAAAACTTAGTCACCAGGTAAAACAGGGCTTTGCTGAAAGGAAAGAAGGAACAGCGAGCAGCCCTTGGCTGTGCAGCCTGCAAAGGCTGTGGAATGTATATTAACTCAGTGATAAATTTTTGGACGCCAAGAGATAATCAAAGAAAAGCATCCTAAATGGCGAAGGTTGAGAGAGCCATCCCACCCCCAGCGGGCTCTCTCGGATGCACTCCAGCCATTCCCACCTAAGTGGGAAGTGTGAGGAGATGGCAATTAGCTCTCAGGCAGTGGGGAGAGTCACAAGCACTGGCAGGAGTGAAAAGAGTGTCCTCAGCAGGGATGAGGCTGCACGCCTGGGAAGTGCAAGGCAATTAGCAGGGGAGGAGGAGCCCCACAAGCGGCTTTGACACTGGCTTGCAAGAGAACAATATACCCTTGGCTGCTAATTACATCAGAAACTGGAATCCCTGAATGGCTTCCCGGATTTCCTAGCAAGTCTAAATCCCTGAGTGCACTCGCCAGCGCCAGCACTCCCGCCCTGTCAGTCCATTTTGTGCAGCTGTGGCAGGCCACCAGTTAGGGTGTTCTTTCCATACCCATTGTGGTCCTGGGATTGAACCAGGACCTCATGCACCAGGCAAGAACTCTACAACTGAGCTTTCCCCTCAGTTACCCATGACCAGCTTTGTATCCATGTGGTGGGTAAACAGAGGCAGGTAGCCGATGAGGGGGGCAGTGTTGAGAGCATCTGACAAGGGTAGATCCAGATGGATGAAGAAACACTGTTCCAGCCCCCCATACTTTCTTCCAAATTCTATATATCCCAGCAAAATCTTTCAAGCAGTATAACATTACAATGTGATCACAGATTACTTTTCTTCTAGTAAATGATTATAAAAAAAAGAAAGGAAGAAAGAAAGAAAGGAAGGAAGGAAGGAAGAAAGGAAGAAAAGGAAAAAAACCCAGTGTGTTCGTCAATACCTTTACAAGAAATAACATTATGTACTACAGATAAAGAAAACAAATTATTCCCCAAAACCCACATACACATCCACAACTTGTTATAGATTAACAAAGTGTGAGCAAGCAAGGTGGTTTTCTCAGCCAGTTACTCTTACTGGCAGGCAGCACATTTCAGTTACAAAGAAAGGAGTAATTACTTTATTATTTATCTTTTAAAAATCATCTTGTAAAAATCTTAAGAGAATCACAAATCTAAACTTTTATACGAAAATCAGTCATATGTACCTTAAATCCTCAGAATACATATCTACTCATCGGTAATTCTTAATAAGTCGTATCAGAAGGCTGAGGGTAAAAAAATAGGCGGAGGAAATCAACCATTACCATTCTAGCCTCAGCGAGACTCACCTCAGCCAGTGCTGCCATTGTTCTTGTTCCCTGACCATAAAAGGTTCCTAGCTTAACTAATAAGAGTGTGTGTTTCTCAACTTTAAATTATAGTTTCCTAAGATTTTCTACATCAGAGGCAGTAGTAAAACCAACTCAACCTAGCTTCACTAACTATCTTATTTTTCCAAATGCTTTTTTTTTTAATTTATTTATTTATTGTAAGTACAATGTAGTTGTCTTCAGTCAGATCCCATTACAGATGGTTGTGAGCCACCATGTGGTTGCTGGGATTTGAACTCATGACCTTCAGAAGAGCAGTCGGTGCTCTTAACTGCTGAGCCATCTCGCCAGCCCCTTCCAAATGCTTTCTAAGGGTGGTGGTCGTGGCTGACACTCTACATCTCTAAGTTCTTTCCTAGGGTGGTGATTAATCTGCTGCAGCAGCAAGGCCTGAAAGAGATCAAGCATTATTATTGTGACTGCCAGAGATGCTGCCCGGTGAGGAGCTGGAAGACCCCTTAAGAGTTTTCATATAATTCTTAGATTAAAAGAGATGTGTGGGCAACAAGCAGAGCAGAACTCCATAAGAGCATGAAGTCTTCAAGACACATGGTCCTTGGGGCCATGCTACCTGGGTGTTCACCCATGTGACTGTGGTAACCTGTGGCCTGCATTCCATGAGTTCCAAAGCCATTTGTCCTTCCTCCTGCACTCAGCACCCGCCCTCTTTTCTGTTTATTTTAAGGCAGGACTCTCACTAAGTTGCTCAGGCTAGCCTTGAACTTGAAATCCTCTTGCCTCAGGTTTGTGCCACCAGGCCCAGAATAGATTAAATAATTCATAAAAAAAAATATAATGATTATATTTCATAGAGTTAAGGCAGCTGGGAAGTCCAATGTGGATAGGCCATACCTGACAGGAAAGGACAGCTGTTTCTCATGAGGTACATGTCAGTGAAGATCTCTCTTCTTCTTTTAAGAAGCCGCAGATAGATGATCAGCAGTTAAGAACACCAGCTGCCCTTGCAGAGGACCAGAGTTTGGTTCCCATCACCCACATAAGGCAGCTCACAACCAACTGGAACTCTAGCTGCAGGTGGGAGCCATGGCTTCTGGCCTCCTCTGGCACCTGGCCTTCGTCCCCAACGACACACACTGTTTCAGTTACTGTCTGGTGCTATGATAAAACATCATGACCAAGGCAGCTCATAGAAGGAAGGACTTATTTGTGTCTTAGGATTCCAGTGGGATGAGTCCATACCATCACACGGTGAAGCATGGCAGCCAGTACCAGGCATGGCAGCAGGAAAAGCTGAGAGCTCACACCTCAAACTGCAAGTAGGAAGCAGAAGGACTCTCTGTCAGTGTTGTATTGCTGTGAAGAGACACCATGACCAAAGCAACTCTTACAAAGAAAAATATTTCATTGGAGCTGGCTTGCAGTTCAGAGGCTTAGTCTATTGTCATCATGGTGAGAAGCATGGTGGGGTGCAGGCAGATATGGTGCTGGAGAGGAAACTGAGAGGTCTGCATCTGCATTGACAGGCAGCAGGAAGAATGACATTGGGCCTGGCTTGAGCTCCTGAAACCTCAAAGCCCACCCACAGCAACATGCTCTCTCCAAGACAGTAACTACTAATCATGCCACTTCCTCTAGGCCTCTGGGGGCGATTTTCTTTTTCTTTCTTTTTTTTTTTTTTTTTTTTTGGTTTTTCGAGACAGGGTTTCTTTGTGTAGTCCTGGCTGTCCTAGAACTCACTCTGTAGACCAGGCTGGCCTCGAACTCAGAAATCCGCCTGCCTCTGCCTCCCAAGTGCTGGGATTAAAGGCGTGTGCCACCACAGGAGGCAAACTCAGAATGTCAGAATGTGTCAAACCTTAAGTTCTTCAATGTCACCCTCAAATGACATACTTCCTCCAACAAGGTCATCCTCCCTTAGCCTTTCAAAAAGAGCTACCAAATGGGGACCCAAGCATTCAAATGCCCTCGATTATAGGGACATCTCATTGAATGTGCTACACAGATTACTTAAAAAGAAAAAAAATGTACAGTCACTGATAGGCTGGGGGAGTGGCTAGTTGGTAGACTGTGCACTGGCATGCACAAACCCTGTCCAGTCCTCACTGGGAATGATGGTGAACACAGAAGTGTAACTTAAAGGCCTTAACTGGTAAGCTCCGGGAGCCAAAACAAGTCCCACATCTTGTTGTGTTTGAAAAAGTATCTCTGACTGGACCTGGAACTCACGGATTGAGCTAGGCAAGCCCCAGTAACCCACCTGTCCCTACCTCCAAAGTGCCAGGATTAAAGGCGCATGGGAGTCAAAAACAAGGTGATCAGACAGTGGCACATGCCTTTAATCCTAGCACTCAGAGGCAGGGCTAGGTGATCTGTGAATTGAGGCCAGCTTCCCTTCCAAATCAACAGTAAGATCCAGGTCAGCTAGGGCTGTCCCATACTGACCCCATATCTCAAAATAAGGTTGAGAGTGACTGAAGACACTCACCACACACCTCCATATCCACCTGAGAACACATTACAGGAACACGTACACAAAACAAAATCATACACAAAAACAGCACCATGTGCCTTTACCCTGGCACTTTGGAGGTAGGGACAGGTGGGTTTCTGGGGCTTGGCTAGCTCAATCCGTGAGTTCCAGGTCCAGTCAGAGATACTTTTTCAAACACAACAAGATGTGGAGAGACGGATGACAGCTGAAGAGTACTTGCTGCTTTTATGGATCCAAGGTCAGTTCTCAGCACCAAGTACAGCTCCTGTGGATCCATACCCCTCTTCCAGCTTGGGAGAGTCCCAGCACACACGGCCACAAACACGGAAATGAAAACATAAGGTGGTCTGAGGATGCACTTGAACTGTAATATGCACCCATTCCATGAGACACAGGAACGCAGACTGACAAACTGTATTATGCATCAATTTCCAAAAGGCAATTTTATTATGAATCACACACCCTTCAAATAGTGACGGTTGCAACAGCGTCAGGGGACTTGTCACATGATGTCCTTAGCAGCGTATTATCCTAGTGTTTGAGCTTGACTTTGATAGACTTCCTGTAAAACACATCAGAAGAGCTGGCTTCTGTCTATTAAACAATCTTCACATCAAGCTAGTATTGAGGCCTTTGGTCTCTATAGAACAACTTTCCAAAGTTGTCAATGGAAAGGGGCTGGCTTGGAAAAGGGACTATTGGGGAGGAGGCACAGACAAGACAGGGTTATGGGTTGTTAATCATGCACATGTATGAAAACGCAATGAAATAAAGGCTAATAAACTTTCTAAGGGTAGAGAATAACTGAGAAAGACAGCATACTCTCTAACCTACACACACAGTGTGAGCCCAGACATAGCTCAGAAGTAGAGTGTTTACCCATATTAGACTCTATACTCATTCCTCAGTAAACACACACACAGAAAACAATGTTAGAAGGTTTTGTTCTGTGACAAGGTTTTAAGTAGCCCAGCCAGTAGCCCCCACTGCACAACAGTTCCTTTTCCAAACCAGCTCCTTTCCATTGACAACTTTTGCAAGTTCTACAGAGAGCAGAGGCCTCAGTACTAGCTTGGTGTGAAGATCACCTAGTAGACAGGCGAGTCTCAAACTTGTAACGTACCCTTGAGCCCCTGACCTCCGGCCTCTGCCTCCCAAACCCTCAAACTAAGGTATGTGCCACCACACCTGGTTCTAATACAGGATTTTGTGTTTATGCACATGTGTGGAGAAGATACCAGACACTAGATGTCCTGCTGTCACTCGCTGCCCTGGTTTCCTTGAGACAGGCTCTCACTACTGAACCCAAGAGCTCAGATTTTGCCCAGGCTGGATGTCCTACAACTCAGAAAGTCTCCTATCTTTATCCTGCACAGCACTGGGGTTCCGAGCAAGCCTTGGCCATCCTCATCTTGCTGCATGCTGCTGGGGTTCTAAACTCAGGCCAGGTCCTCAGGCTGTTGAAGCATGCACTCCCATCCACTGAGCCATCTGTCCCCAGTCCTCATGCAGGACTTCGAGTCGTATTACTCCACAGATCACACAGCAAGCCGGCAGAGATGGCTCATCCTAGCCCTGCTCAGACTCAACAGCCTGCTCTGCCAGAGACACAGTGGTGCTTCTTGAGCACTGTGGAGGCCTGCTCTGTGACATGCAAACATGTACCGCTGTCACAGGGCAATCTGAAGAGCAGGCTGTCACTGCTTATCAGGGGTGACTTCATTGTCCTGAGCTCCAACAGATGGCCCAGTTTCCCAGATCCTACAGAACTCAAGAGTCAGCCCAGTGACAGCACTGTCTTAAGTGTCCCTGTCATTCCATGACCTTCCATTGCTTAAGAGCAATGTGAGGGTTTACATGAAAACAAACTGACCAGCCCATCCCTCTAGAGTGATTTTCTCAATTTCTAGTTTTAGACAGTAAAGGACACTCACCTTTAACTCAAACTAGATGTGTTTTGTGTCATTCCTGTATACTTTTATTATAAAAATAAATAAGGATAATTTCAAACATGTTTTAAATTTATACAGTATTCTTAAGAAAAAAATAGGCAAAGAAATCTATTAGCAATATATTTATGCATCTTGGTCTTAAAGCTGTTCCTTCAAGGTGATCCAGGAGTCCAGGTCACCTGAGTATGGGCTCTGCCTGCCCGAGGCAGCCTCAGGTCCCACATGGCCACATCATCTCTGATGCACACAGGCACAGGGCAGGGCAGGGGAGTCTTGCACTTGTGCAAACTGAAGGAAAATAAACCTTCTGGAACTTTTAGGCTACTCAGACTGACTGGTGTCTCACTGACTTCTACTAAAATCCAGCTGGAGCATTTTGGGACCGACCCAAAAGGCACAAACCCTGAAATCTCACAGAAGCAGGACTCGACACTTTCTTTCCATTATTTAAGCTCTTCTCATCAAGCTGTGTCACAGGTCACACTGTGTCCTCCATGTACATCTCCGTGCACGGCACGGTCTGAGTGGGCAGCAACCACTCTGCTCAGTCCTCCGACTGTTTCGCTCCTTCCCTTGCCAGTCTGTCAGCTTCTTCGTTGCCCACAAATCCTGAGTGACCAGGAATGTGCATCTGTTAAAATAAAAATTCCCCTTTAATATTTCCTGATCTTTCCATGTGCGGCACATGGCTATATCCCACACCCAGAGAAGCTCATGTATCAGAAGAGACTGGGGGCCAATGGTAACATACACTGGGGCTGCAGAGTAAGTCTGGGGCTCACTCCTCAGTGGCACACAATCTGGGTGGGATGACATGTGCTTACAACCCCAACACTGGCAGGATCAGACTAAAGAGAAAAGAGTGGATGCTATCGAATGCTATCTTCAGTAGACATGGCTACTGCACTCATGAGCACATGCAGCACAGGCCTACATAGGACTGGACCAGTCAACAGATGACTGAAGTTCTGCCCTCCCTGGGCTTTTAATGGTTGTTGAGGGAGGAACAGACACTTTCTTCAGTGCTGTAGCTACCACTAAGGTGCCTATACTCCTGTAAACAACTGCAATTGTGCTCCTATAAGCACATACTGCACTTGGAGGAGGAGGGGAAGAGCAGGAGGGGCGTACAACTAAAACACGGTGTGCATTTATGAAGATGTCATAAGGAAACCCACTCTTGTGTATAACTAACACATGCTAACAAATACATACATTAACTTTATGGAAGCTGCTACTTTAACCTAGTCACCAAGTCCCTTCCAAACCCCATTCTCTCAGCTAAGTCAGACCGTGCATGTGAAGTGTGACTCACCCACTGGATGTCCATGCCCTGGGTGAGCTCATCCAGCTCCATGAAGTCTTCCTTGTTGATCACATCTTTCCCTGTACTTGTTCTCCAGCCATTCTTCTTCCAGCCCTGAATCCAGTTAGTTATCCCTAGGGGAACACATGCTCACAGGTTCACTCATCAGGAGGAATGGCCTCTCTTGCTCCAGTCTCTGCTCACAATGGCTCCTCTAGTTCTGAGTCAAAGCCTGGATGGTTCCCTTCCTTCAGTGCCCTCCCTTGCTTACTAAGCCTTTAGCATACTCCCAAGACCCCAACCTTTCCTATTCCTGCTAGCTGTATCCAGTTAGTTGAGCATGGGTTCCTCAGGGAAGCCTCCCCCATATGCTTCTATGCAGCCACCCTGTGACCTGACCCAGGTGTTATGGAGCTAAGGAGCCCAGCTCTCTAAGACAGCAGACCCAGACTCCTATTCCTCTGAACCTGAAGAGCCCAATGACACCCAGGACTATCCCTCTACACCCTACTAGGAAAAAAGGCCTGTTTCCTTTCACAGTGCAGGGACAGCTTACCATTGATGGTGAACATGCTGTCTGTGTACAGGACCAACTTGCTGATATTCTGAGCCTTGGCTTGAGTGATGGCTTTGCAGGCTGCCTTGAGAAAGCAAGTCCATAGTCATGCTACATAGAAAATGCTTGTCGTCTTACATTACTTGATCAAGTGTTTCAAGGCTGAAGCACTGCTCTTTCTGAACCATGATGTTGTCTTCTCTATGTGAAGAAGGGTAAATCTATAGCAGCCCATGGCACCTACGTGAAATGATTCCACAACTTTTTCTAGAGAATTACTGTCTTTAAAGACTGTGGCTAGCCTGGAAGTTTCTTGTGGTCTTTCAACACCTTCTATCTAAGACAGGAAAGGAAGGGAACAGGCTGATTTTGGAGTCACATGGAGGAAGACAGACTCATGTTTATCTGGGAACTTACATGGATCTCAGCCCTCTGGTTTGTCTGTCGCCCAGGAAGTCTTACACCTACATTTCTGTTTCGGAACAACGTAAAAAAGAAAAACAAAATTACAATGCAAACTCCCAAAGCAATTCTTCTCAACGGATAACAACAAACTAGTGTTTACTTTCAACCAAAACATAAAACCTACATACAAACAACAGCCTCAAAACCCAAACCAGAGCTGGGACACAGCTCTGTGGTGGTTTGCTTGCCTTGCAGCCACAAGACACTGGCCCAAATATCAACACCTGCAAACAACAACAAACCCAGAACACCACACACCTGTGATCCCAGCACTCAAGAGGTCAGAGGTGGAGGCCAGCCTGGTCTACATAGAGAGCTCCAGGACAATCAGAGCTACATAGAGACCCTGACTCAACAAACAAAAACAAAACAGAAAAATCCAAATTAAAGATTTAAATAGTTCATTATCCTAGGTTGGGCATGGTGGTGCACATTTTTTATTTTCGAGACAAGGTTTCTCTGTGTAGCCCTGGCTGTCCTGGAACTCATTCTGTAGACCAGGCTGGCCTCCAATTCAGAGATTCACCTGCCTCTGCCTTCTGAGTAGTGGAATGAAAGCCAAGCAACTTCCTGCCTTGGTGTCATTTCTAATCCCAGCACCTGAGAGGCTACAGCTGGAGAATCTCCATGGATTAGCACCACCCAGGCTACACAGTGAGACAAAAGAAAACAAACAAATTCCACCCTCATTACCTAAGTTAGCTAATATGTTGAATACATGCAAATATTTAAACTAAAAGATAAAAATACTTTTAAAATTAATTAATGAGCAGTTGATATGAACTGTGTCTGTCAACATTTCCTGGTGAACATCAGACCTGGTTTAAGACCTCATGGAGTGGCTGACAGACATTACCTCATATCGTTTACCACAGGGACCAGGTACATGTGAAAGGTCCAGTTTTATATTTTTGCCTGTATTCTCTGACTACCTCTAAGTCAAGCTTCTTCAAACAAAGGTCTGAAAGTCACCAGATGTGGTAGTATATGCCTTCCATTCTAAACACTTGGAAGAAACAGAGGCAGGAGGATGTCCATGAGTGCCAGGCCAGTCTGGTCTCTGTTACTGGAAGTATTAAAAAGAACGGCAAGTTTCCGAGCTAAGCCAGGTATCATATGGCACCAGTGGGGTGTTCTCATCTCAGCAGACTCTCTGGCCCAGAGCTCCTGAGACGTCTCCACCCGACTCGCCAAGTTCCCTTGGAGGGTCATTGCTAAGGCAACTCCATGCAATGACCGCCCACCTCACGGTTAGCTGTCACAATTCCCAGTAACCCAGTAAAATCAAAGCGCTAGAAGCCTATAATTAATCAGTCAGATTTATATATCAATAAATTCTCAATTCACAAGATTGCCCACACAATAATTTCAGAAACAATTGATAATGATACAAGCTGCCAACGTAGATTAGACAAGTTATCCCAATTGTTCTATCTCTATATGATATTATAGCTACCTGTGGCTATTTAAAGCCACATGGAATCTGAATCGTCCTGTTCATCCTCCATTTTCCTCCTCTTCTCCTCGGTCGCTCCCTGTCTCTACAGCTCTTAGCCCCACCTCCCTTTTCCCTGTCCAATCACAGGCTTCTAGTTGTATTAATATTTAAATTAATTGGAAGGAAAAATCCTGCTACAGGTATCATAGTGAGTTTTAGGCTAACCAAAGCTATATAATGAGACCCTGTTTCAAAAACAAGTCTAGAAGTCTAGTGATGGGATGGGTTCTGAGCTAGTACCCTGTCCCTGCATCACTATTGGCTGGCTCTTCTACTCATATCCCTTATGACTTGTACAGACCCAGAGAAACACCACTAAGTCTCAGTATCTAGCACTGTCAAGAACCAAGCTGTCTGGCACTAATATAAATCAGTCAGTCGCTCTTCTGTGTTTACCTAGCAGATTTCGAAAAGAATACATCAATAAGCAGCAAATATATCAATAAGCAAATCCTGCCCAAGACTTGGTAAATGTGATGATCACTCAGCCATGTGTACTTACAAGGGGTGGCCTGGTCCCCAGTAAACGCCAATTCCTGCTCGTGCCCGCTTCCGTCCATTACTGGAGCAACAGCCATCCGTGTAGACAACGACTGACTCTCCTGTAAGAGGGAAGAGTGAGACCACTGCACCGACCTGCTGAACAGTAACTGCTGCTAGTTTTCTGTACAAGACAACATGGATTTTTCCACTATGGGGTGTGGTCACATTTTGCATGTTCCACACTCCAAATGACTTTAAAGGTAGGACAGAACTTCCCACTGGGAGACCGGCTTATATCTCAAGCTAAAGAGGTCCCTCATGCCTGGGTCCCCTCTTGAGGTATCCTTCCAGAGAAAGCAGTGCTTTGAGTGATGCCAGAAAGCCAACTTTGCTTGCAAGTGGTCTCATTTTCTTTTAGCACATTTATTACTAACTGTAAAGTAACTCTCACTTCTGCTTCCTCCTTTCAGAGTTTGCTCAAGTGGGAAGGGCAGACTTAAGGCCACTATCTGGGTCGTGTGCGGCCAGCAGCACACCCTCAACAGACTGTGGGGAGAAACTAAGGAGCAAAGTATCTGGATAGAAGAGGGAGAGTCAAAGACCACCAGTACACGAGGAACTGTCCAAGGACAGTGGCCTGAGCACAGCAGGTTCAGGGGACTCTTAGAGACCAGTGTCCCTCAAAGAAGCAAGGCTGGAGACATTTGAGCAGAGGTTGGGCAGGCCTCCTCTGTCAGCTGCACTTGCTTTCCATCCACACGACCAAACCTTTCTCTTGCTTCTAGTGCTGCAATGGAACACCGTGACCATAAAGCACTCAGGGAGGAAAGGATTTATTTGGCTTACACTTACGAATCATAGTCTATCACTGAAGGAAATTGGGACAAGAACTCAAACAGGGCAGGAGCCTGAAGGCAGAGCTAATGCAGAAGCCATAGAGGGGTACTGCTTACTGGCTTGCTCAACCTGTTTTCTTATAGAATCCAGGACCACCAGCCAAGGGATGGCACTACCCACAGTAGGCTCACCCTTCCCTATGAATCACTAATTAAGAACCTTATAGAGGCATTTTCTCAGCCGAGGGTGACTTTGGCTGGTGCCATGCTGACACACAACTCTCTAACATGAGCAGTGAGAGGACGCTTGCTCATCCTAGGTAACTGCCAAACTATCTACCTGCACAGCTCTACAGCATCCTCTAGCGCTCTCCCTTGAGGTAAAGAACACATGGCTTCCTCTTGGCAAAAATCTCAGGACACACCAATACTGATTCATCTTTAAATGCTGATGGCTTCTGTTCCCACTTGTGCAAAAAAAAAAAAAAAGGAAAGGTATCTACTATAGTTACTAAAAGCACACAGGTGCCTTTGGAGTTAAGCATGGGAAAAGCCCTAGACCTTTTTTCCTCAGGCCACAGTGAGGCTCTGAAGGCTGGACACATGCTCAGTTAGAAAAGGTGGCTCTGGCTGGACTCTCCTTCTGGCCTCAGCAGCCTGTGGCTAGATAAAGAATTCCCAAAAGCTTAAAAAGTTTGTACTACTTGATTAGCTATAAGACAGTGCCCTCATTGCCAGGCCTGGTTGTGAAGGACTCAGACGGTTCTGAGGCTAAGGCAGGAGGACGGCAAGTTCAAGGCTAGCCTGGGCTTCAAGGGGAGCTCACTTCCCTGCGTAACTGAGAGACCCTGCCACAAATAAAAAGCAAAAAGAGGGGTAGGACCACATCAATAAGAGTACTGGTTAGGAAAGCAAAGATATATTTTGTTAAAGCCATTCCTCCAAAATAAAGGATCTGAGAAATTTCTAGAGAATATTTACAGAAAAAAAAAGGCTGAATATCAGTTTATCAGTTTAAATGACAGGGGTGGCCACTGACACCCTTAATCCCAGCACTGGGAGGTTGAGGCTGGAGAATCTCTGAGTTCCAGGCCAACCCTAGGTATACAGTGAGAGCCTGTGTCTCAAAAACAAAAAATAAAGACAAAACCCAAAACATAACAAAATAAAAACCACACACACAAAAAACAAAAAAAATCAAAAATAAAACACCACCGCCACCACCATCCACAACAACAAAACAACCAGCTTAAATTATTCATTTAGAAAAGAATTCTAATTTCTTATAATTGTATTAAAAATTCTGAACCCAAGATAGGTTCAGGGAAGACACTGCCAGCTCACATCTTAGATTTCAGTGTACAGGAGGCAGAGAGACAAGCAGATCTCTGAGTTCAGGCCTGATCTACAGAATGAGTTCCATGACAGCCAGGACTAGACAGAGAAACTCTGTCTTGAAGCCCCGCCCCAAACCAAAGAAAGAAAGGCATACCCATATAAGAAAATGTATCCTTGCTCACTACAGCAGCTGGCTCTGTGTCCTGTCTTGTGTGCTTTGCCCTTGGCTCTGGAGGTTCTTCCCCTTCACCCAGAGGCTCCCGAGTCCGCTTGCTGGTCTTCACCTCCTTCTGCTCCTGTGCACTTTCCTGCCCTGGAAGAAGATTTCAAAACAAAAGAATATATGAATGTTGAAGAATCAGACCTTCTGAAGGAGTTTTTAACATTACTGCACCAGACTGGAACACTCTAGATGTGAACTACCAGAAGGAATAACTGAGAACAAACCATCCCACTCTGGTGCCCTGCAGGAGCTCCAGGAATCTAAGGCTCCCATTGAAAATAACAATTAACAAACGAATACATATATAAAAAGTTCCTGAAACCCCACTTCCCAAGGGAGGTTCAGATAGTTGGGGTTTTTTTTATGTTTGCTTGTTTTGGTTTTGGTTTTGTCCAGTGTTCTAAATTAGTCAGCATGCTGATCTGAGTCTTGTGCGTGTTCTAAATCTAATGTCCCTTATAGTAGGTTTCCAGTACTGTCTATGACAAATGAAATGCAAAGAAACTTAGTGGTATAATCGTATGGACTCGACCTCCGGTTGAGTCCTAGAACTGATAGTACTGCTACTGGAGAAACTGATTCTATTTATTTAGTTTGCTCCTACAGGATCCTACTATGTAGGACAAGTCTGGAACTGGCTGTGTCATTCATGCCTCAAACTCCCAATCCTAGTACCATATACCTGGCTGAACCACACTCTTCTTTTAAAATTATTTTTTAAAAACTTACTTTTATGTGTGTGTATTAACAAGAGACTATGAGTCACCCAACATGGGTGCTAAGAATCAAACTGTGATCTTCTGAGCCATATTTCTAGCCTCTAAACCACTATTCTTAACAACTTTAATGTGCACAGAAAATAGTCATCTTCTCTACAGATGCAGTGATGCCAGAGATACAAAGGACTTTTCTTTTTTTCTTTTTTTTTCTTTTTTTGTTTGTTTGTTTGCTTGTTTGTTTGTTTTTTTTCGAGACTGGGTTTCTCTGTGTAGTCCTGGCTGTCCTGAAACTCAATCCGTAGACCAGGCTGGCCTCGAACTCAGAAATCCGCCTGCCTCTGCCTCCCAAGTGCTGGGATTAAAGGCGTGTGCCACCACTGCCCGGCGCAAAGGACTTTTCATAGCTTAAAATGTTACACCGATGTGAAGGAACATACCTTTTGAACCATCCGGGCTTGAAGAGTTCCTGACAAAGGCCCAGGCCTCATCTTCTGTGGCAAATTTCTTAAACCTGGCAGCAGGAAATCGGTCCACCTGTGCTCTGCACTCACTCCTGGAAGGGTGTGTATGTTAGCCCAGGCTTCCTTTCCTCTTCAGTTTACATCCTTTTTATTTTTAACTTAATTTTATTTTTACTATTTTAACTCATATTTTACAGTGTTGTTTTACAGCAGTTTTAGGTTCATATCAAATAGGAACAGAAAGTAGAGAGTTCTCTTAAGCTTCTGCCCTGCAGTGCCCATTCCTTATATCAGGGATCACTCTGTTATAAAGTCTACAGGTTTAGTGAATAGATAGATGATGACAGAGGTCTACATTACCACACCAGGCAGAACAATCTCATGCCTTAGGAATCCCCTGCAGGAGCGGGGGTGGTGGTGGTGGGGAATTCCTATAATCCCACACTCTGGAGGCAGAGGCAGGAGAAGCACAAGGTGAACGCCACCTGAATCTACACGAAGGCCGCAGGCCAGCCAGTGCTCCATAGAAACTCAGTCTCAAAAACACCTGTGATCCCAGCACTTGGGAAGTACAGACAAAAGATCAGAAGGTCAAGGCCATCTTTGATTTATAGCTAGTCCAGTTGAAGGCCAGCTTAAGATACACAAGACCCTGTCTGCAAACAAACCCTGCTTTCATAGTCATCTCTCCTCGGTTCTAAGCCCTTACAACCAGTGACTTTTTTTTTTTTTTGCAATCTCTTTATTAGTTCCAGGGTTTCATATAGTTGGAATCCCATACTGTAGATCATTCCAAGTTGGCTTTTCCTTTCAGCAGGATATAGTTTGTGCTCCTTCATATTATTTCATCTCTGATAACTCATTTCAGGTCTGCATAATATTCCATTACTTCATCAACTCACTGTCTACTGGAAACTTGGCTCCAAGTTTTGTCAATTACGAATTAAATCTCCACACATGAGTAAGTGCAGTTTTGTGAGGGCATAGCTTTCAACATTCTTTTATTTCCTCAAGACACAGTTTCTCTGTGTAGCCCTGGCTGTCCTGAAACTCCTTCTGTAGACCAGGCTAGCCTTGAATTCAAAGATGCACATGTCCCTGTCTCCCAGGCTCCTTTGTTCGGGGATTTAAGGCATGCACCACTATGTCTGCCCTGGTGTCTTCTCTAGAGAAGAAGTTTTTAACTGAATGATGCTTAACTTACAACTATTTATCTTTTTTTTTTTTTTTTTTTTTGGTTTTTTGAGATAGGGTTTCTCTGTGTAGCCCCGGCTGTCCTGAAACTCACTCTGTAGACAACTATCTTCCATGAATCGTAGGTTTGGTGTTGTATGGAGTCACTGACAAACCCAAGTTCATCTGGAATCACTTCAGGTAGTTCTACACTTCTGCACTTAACTTACTCTTTTTTCTGTTAAAATTGGGTTTTTTAGATTGGTAATTATATAAAAAGGTATCTGCTGTCAATTCCTTAGGAAAAGGGTCACACCTCAATTTGGTTTTATTTTACATGTTAAGATATGACAGCCCATTCTGGTAAATGTCATTCAATCCAAATAGCATACTAACCATAACATAGCATAATACCACAAGGTCTTCCACAACTACAGCACATACTAAAATTTTGTTATCTTTAAGACTCAATCACAGAAAAAGGGTTGGTTGGCAGTGGAGATGTTTCTTCCTTAGTATTATCTCAGCTTTGCTTAGGGAAACATCCAGGTGAAGAGGGCCAACAAACCAACAAACCTTGATATTAGAAGTTTACTGTCATATACTCCCAAACCTGGATTTAAGCCCCAATTCTGCCTCTCATTTGACCTGGGAACTGCCACAGTACCAGTGAAGTTAAAACGTCATATTTCCTCCAAAGGCTTCGACAAAGATCCAAAGGCAACGACTAGCTTCTGGCTTGAAACTCTCCATCTCCCCCGACTCTCCTCTCTTCCATAGGCCATGTTGGTCTCTAACTTGTAGTGATCTTCATGCCTCAGCCTAATCAGTGCTGGAATTACGAGCATGTGCAACCACAGCTGGCAATGATTTTCCTTCTTAAAAATAGCTGATGCTGAGTATGTAGCTCAGCTGCTTGCCTAACATACACTAAGCCCCTAGTTTCGAACCCCAGCAGTACATAAATTGAGTGTGACAGTGCCTATCTGTAATCCCTACATTTGGTTAGTGAAGGCAGAAAGACCAGAAGTTCAATTTGGTACATAACCAGCTCCAGAAAAGAAACCCTGTCCCTATGAAAAATTTCAAAAAGATGAAAACACGAGGAAGCTGGGCGTGGTGGCCCAAATCAATGAGCTCAGCACTCTGGACTTTAATACCGTGGGGTCCCGTATTAAAAAAAAAACAAAACACCCACACACAGGAATAATCAGAACACGGGAATCCTTGTGTAAATTCTAGGTGAGTTGATTATGTGCTCTCTTTGGTAGGATTTGACTGCCACACGGAAGGGCTAAACAAACTGTTAGGTATTCAGAATAAAGGGCTCCGCCGGGCTCCGTCTCACCAACTCAGGAAGACTCCGGTCCTGCGGCCTCTCCTCACCGCATAGAACATTCCGAGCCCAGAAACGCCTCGCCTCACGCGCACGACGGCCAGTGTCACTGTGCGGGACAGCGGCAGCAGCCAGCGCATCACTCACGCCAGCGCGGCAACACACATTACTGTCCCGAGCCTCCCGCCAGCGAGCCAACACACTTCCGGCTCAGGAAGGTGACGTCGGCGAGGCGCCCGTTGTAGAGAGGGGCGGGGTCTAGGATTGTGTCTTCAGTTTCTCAGGTGTCAGTGGAGATGGTAGGACTAGATTCTGAGGTGCTGCCCAGATGCCAAGTGCCTAGTCCAATCCCAGCGCAGCAAAAACTGATTTGGAAGCGGGATGAAGAGAAGAAAGAAAGAGTAGAAGGATGATGGCCAAATGAGTGAATAGATGTGAAGACAATGAGCCCCTGTGAAACTATATTCCATATTCTAGGGTGCCCACCTCTGCAAGACAAGTTTCCCTTCTCTGCCAGCAAGCAATGAATGAGGAAAAAGAAAGAAAGAAAGTAAAGGCATTTTCCACCAATCTTGACAACTCGATTTTCATACTCAAGGCCCACTCAGTAACAGGAGAGAACTCCCACAAGATGTCCTCTGACCTTCATACCTGTGTCAATGATGTATATGTGTACACACCAACACATACATGTAATTTTAAAATAAAAATGTGTATTCCTTGAAGTCATGGGTATGGAAAAAGGGCTAAATATAAAGAAAAAATAGGGAAGGGAAAAATCCCTGTAATGGTTGCCTCTGGTTGTTTGCCCTTCAGCCAAATGTCAATGTGGTTTGTAGAATGTAAAGCAATTCTATTCTTATCTTTGCTTTAGAATCAGTGATTTATTTTTACATTATTTTACTTCATGTCTATGAGTGTTTCACTTGCATGTATGTCTGTACCACAGGCATAGTTTCTGCCCATAGAGGTCAGGGAATGACATTGGATCCCCTGGAGCTGGGAATCAAGTCTCTGCAAAAGCAGCCACTATTCTTAATGAACGAGCCATCTCTCCAGCCCCACCAGAGGTTTTGTTTTTTTAGTATTTAAAGCCAGGCATGGTGTCTCAAACCTATAATCCCAGTATTGTGTAGAGTAAGGCAAGAGGATTACTGCAAGTTCAAGGCCAGCCACGGCTTCATGGTGAATCCTGGCATTGGAGATTGAAATCAGGGTCTCACATATATTAGGCACAGGCTGATGTGTTTATAAAAAGATAAAGGGAGAAGAAATGTTTTAGTGGATGTGTGGTAAGGTGTGGGGGAAGGGAGTGCCTCGGCTGGACCATGCTGAGGCATCCCTTCCCCCTGAGTTTATTCAGTGCATGGTGGGGGTGGGGTGGGGGAGTTAAGAGGGTAGTAGAGGCAGAGAAAGGCAGAGAGAGGGAGGGAGAGAGAAAGAGAGAGAGGGAGAGGGAAGAGGAGTAGAGGCCTGCCATGAGCACATGGGGCGGGGCGGGACGAGAGGGACAGAGCAGGAGCAGGAAGGCTAGAGCAAGAGCAACAGATAGTGGAGGGCAAACACTTCCTTTCCCCCCCCCCCCCCCCCCAGACAGGGTTTCTCTGTGTAGCCCTGGGCTGTCCTGAACTCACTCTGTAGACCAGGATGGCCTCGAACTCAGAAATCCACCTGCCTCTGCCTCCCAAGTGCTGGGGTTAAAGGCGTGCGCCACCACTGCCTGGCAACACTTCCTTGTATACTGAGTCAGGCCTACCTGGCTATTGCCAGGTAACTGTTAGGCAGAGCTTAGATAATGTGTTAGATGCTAACACAGGCCCTGGCAGAACTTCCTCTCATTCCTTCATTTTACTTTTATGTAGCATTAATAGATATCAACTCAAATAAAACCTCAAAGTACAAAAAACATTCTAAAGTTTAAGGAAGGGAGTGGTAGTTGTTCTAAGAAGTCCTACCGCAGCTCAGAACAGACCACTCCAGACCACACGGTTCCAAGGGGGAGGAGGTTTATTCAGGAGATAGGGCAAAGGTGGGGAGAAGAAGGTGGAAGGATAAGAGAGAAGAGAAGTAGAGGCCGGCCATGACCACGTGGAGAGAGAGGAAGGGGGGAGGGGACAGAGAGGCAAGAGGGTAAGAGTAAGAGATTAAGAGAGAGAGGAGGGGACAAGCAGCCCCTATTATAGTGGGCCAGGCCTACCTGGCGGTTGCCAGGTAACTATGGGGAGAAGCATACCTGGCTGTTGCCAGGTAACTGTGGAGGTGGAGTTTAGACAGAATACTAACAGGGAGTATGAATACAACCGTACTGCATTGATCAGACAGCTCAATCAGTCAACAGGTTCTCCAGGGCAGGAGCATGGATTAAAAGGAAAAATGAGGCCAGGCGGTGGTGGCACACGCCTTTAATCCCAGTACTTTGGAGGCAGAAGCAAGAGGATTTCTGAGTTCGAGGCCAGCCTGGTCTACAGAGTGAGTTCCAGGGCAGCCCGGGCTACACAGAGAAACCTTGTCTCAGAAAAAGAAAAAAAGAAAAAGAAAGAAAGAAAAATGATAATTAGACAATACTATAGACACCAGCCAGTTCTGAGGTCATGAGATATTACTACCTGCAAAATAATATCAGTTCTGGGTCAAAAAACAAGATTAAGATTTTTGCTCTCAAGATCTCTTATCCTTTTCAAATTTATTTTTCTTGAAACAGTGTCTCTTGTATCTCAGGCTGGCCCTGAGTTTGTTATGTAGCCAAGGATGACCTTGAAGTATTGGTCTTCTTATCTCTACCTCCTCAGCCTGGGATGACAGACATGTACCACCACACTTGGTTTCTGCAATTATGGAGAGTTTTTGGGGCTTCTTGGCAAGAATTTGACATTGGGCCAGGACAAATAAGTAAGCTTCAGGCAAGAGTGACTTTGCACTAGGACAGGGAAGTAGGCTCAGATATCTTGGTCATCCTGATAAGCCCCCAGAAACAGAGATCACAGGACTTTGCTTATTGCCTTGCTTGTTTCTTGACTGTGTGTTCATTGTCTTCTCTCTCTCTCTCTCTCTCTCTCTCTCTTTCTTTCTTTCTCTCTTTCCTTCTTCCTTTCTTTCTTCCTTTCTTTTTTCCGAGACAGAGTTTCTCCATGTAGTCCTGGCTGTCCTGGAACTAACTCTGTAGACCAGGCTGTCCTCGAACTCAGAAACAATGTAAGCAGACCTTAGAGGTGCTGGACATTGGGAGGGTAATAAAAACAAATTTATTTTTCCTTGGGATAAGGTCTATGTAGCCCTGGTTGTCCTGAAACTTGCTATGTAGCTCAGGCTAGCCTCAAACTCTCAGAAATCTGGTGCTTCTGCCTCCTGAGTGCTGGGATTTAAAACATGCACTTCCACATCCAACTTCTCCTCTGGCTCCACACCTGGCTTTCCACTGAGATTTCACTCCTTTTCATATTGCTCTAAACCTTTTTACAGATAACGTGCCTGGTTTGGTGTGTGCCAGGGTGAATCTTTCACCACCTAGCTACTGGGTTGCAGAGAGGTAGGTGCAGGCAGTAGATGGAACATTAGGAGGGGGACATTGCAAAGTGGATGCACAGGAAAGACGGCATCCACCTCTACGTTTTGTCTGGGCTTAACTTTTGTGGTGGTGACTGGCTCTCATTGTGTAGAGCTAAGTCTCAGAAGGAGGCCATCCAATCCTGGGCCCTGAAAAATATCTGTAGGGGAAGACATTGCACTGAGCCAGCTTCAAAAGAACTACCAGAGGCCCCATCTATCTACGCCACTGTTTCTCAACCTTCCCAGTGCTGCAACCCTTTAATACAGTTCATGTTGTAGTGGCCCCAACTAGAAAACTGCTTGGTTGCTACTTTATAACTGTAATTTTGTTACTGTAATGTATGAATCATAATGTAACTACCTAATTTATGGCATATCTGATATTTGACCCCCAAAGGGGTTGAGAACCACAGATTGAGAACAGCTGATCTAGACTAAAGTAAGGCCATGATCTCACCACTGCAGCTTAAAGCTGGAAGAATGTCATAGACCCTCTGGTCCAAAGATGCTTTGGAGAGCCACAGTCTCCCTGTTTCCTCAGCTTCCTCTCCAATAGAGAAGGCTTGCAGCTTCTGACTATTGGGTTCCACCTGGCACCATGTGTTATGGTCTGAAGTCTTGAAATCCCCATGTCTAGAGTTTGTGGAGATATTTCACTGTTTACTGAGGTCTTTTCTCCAAGAACCAAGTTATACAGGATCTGGGGTGTAGCATGGTTAATAAATGAGTGCTCTGTGTGTGTGTGTGTGTGGGGGGGGGGGGGGGGGGGGGGTGTGTGACCGCCTTTAATCCCAGCATTTGGGAGGCAGAGGCAGGTGGATCTCTGAGTTTGAGGCCAGCCTTGTCTACATAATGAGTTCTAGGACAGCTAAGGCAACACAGAGAAACCCTGTTTCAAAAAAGAATAGATAGGTAGATAGATAGATAGATAGATAGATAGATAGATAGATAATAGTCTCACTGTAAAAAGTATCTAAGCCAGACAAAATGGTGCATATCAGTAATCCAAGTACTCAGGAGGGCAAGTTAGGGGGATTTCAAGATTAGACTAGCCTGGTCTTCATAGAGCGACATCATCACTATTTTTTTTTTTTTTGGCCAGGGCATGGGGGTCGGATGGGGGCATCTCTTTACATAGCTCTGGTTGCCCAGGAACTCACTATGTAGACCAGGCTGTTCTGGAACTTACAGAGATCCCCCTGCATTTTACTCCCAAGAACTGGAATTAAAGACATGCACTACCAGACCATCACATCCAGCTTGCACACTCGGAATCTACATGAAATTGTTCGCTTTTGTTTCAGACAGAATCTTCCTATGTAGCCCAAGACTTGATGACTTGCTTTCAGACTTGATTTGTCACTGGAGAAATGGAGATCAGGTGTCCCATTCGCTCCACCTTTGGGACTGCTGTGGAACCGTCTATGCCAACCCCTGAAGAACAGTATGATAGAAACACAGTAAACTCATTTTTCATCCAGTCTCTTTGGCTCCCCTGTCCCTGAGCTCCAAAGTTCATAAGCATGAACTTCAATTCCCAGGCCCACCGTTTGACAGCTCTGTAAATCCAGTGAGTTGCTTATGATCCCTTTCTCCTGCAAAAGATGGAGCAAATGATGCTGGCAGTGGCCAGATATTGACTAAGATACTGTGCACTATGCCTCTCATGCCGTCAGTCATCTGATGCCTAGGTGCCACATGTCTCCGAATCCTTCTCTTCATTTATGAAGATTCACCCTGAGAATGTGTTCCTTGGTAGAATGTATAAGTGATTGGCAGATTCTCAGTTTATGATATGAAACTGAAGAGTGATTACCCTCCCTTCAACTGATGGGCTCTGGTGTCTGACGATCGTGAACTTGTTCATGTCATTTTTCAGAGCAAGTGACCTTGCAACTTCGAAGTACAGGCCAGTTACCACGAGCTCACTAAGCACCTGCTATCCTACGGTTTTCATCTTCATCCCAAGCTGATAAGATCATGATGAAAGCCCTGCCAGCCCCAAGTGGAGGGAGAGACAGGACCTTCGGTACAACTCAGTCCATTAACTTTTGATCAAAGACAGGTGCATAAATCCATCTCCTGTGCAGAGGTTTATCACCACCGCTCTGAAGCTCATTATGACAGGGCTCTGGAGGGGAAGGAATGACTTTGAAGACCTTGAAGCTCTTCAGACTTTTTTGCTTTTTAAACCCTGAGATGATACATTGCCAACACAGGAGCATTTTAAAGTTTTTGTTACATTTATCTTGTCTGTGTGTGTGTGTGTGTGTGTGTGTGTGTGTGGTGTGTGTGTGTGTGTGTGTGTGTGTGTGTGTGTGTGAGAGAGAGAGAGAGAGAGAGAGAGAGAGAGAGAGAGCACATGTGTGTATGCGTGCATGTGAGAAGACAACTTGTGGAAGTCATTCTCTTCTCCCACAATGGCTCACAATGATCTATAACACCAGTTATAGAGGATGCAATGCCCTCTTCTGTCCAACATGGGTACCAGGCATGTGCATGGTGCACATATATACACACATGCTGACAAAACTACACAATACATTTAAAACATTTTTAAAGCTGTATCTCTAAATTTTATCAATATCAGGATGAAAAGGAAATGCTATCAACAACACCGCACACATAAATTCAATAACTTGCAGAATCGATCAATTTCCTCAAAAATAAAGAACCATAGCTACCAATTCTTAGCCAATAAAAAATAGATAATTGGAATGTTTGTATAGTTTTTTATTTTATGTGCATGAATATTTTGCCTGCATGAGTGTCTGTGCACCGTGTGAGTGCCTGGTGGCTGACGAGGCTAGAAAAGGCCATTAGATCCCTTAGAACCAAATTAACAGAGGATTTGTGAGCCATATGGGGCTGGGTATTGAACCCCAGTCTTTTGAAAGAGCAGCCAGTATTCTTTATCACTGAGAAATCTCTCTAGCCCTGAAACAGATTTGAATACACACACACACACACACACACACACACACACACACACACACCTATAATCCCAGCACTTGGGAAATGAAGGCAGGAAAATCAGGGGTTCCAGGTCATTCTCAGCTACATAGTAATTTCTTGGCCACCTTGGGCTATAAGGAAGTTCTGTCTCAAAAAAAAAAAAATAGAACATGTAATTTTAAAAACACTTTAGAAACAAATCTTCAGGTCCAGCTGATTTCACAGGGCAACTCAGCCAAATGCTTGAATTAGAATTAATGCCCATTCTCAAGTGTTTTTCAGAAAACAGAAGACAAGGAACATTGTGCAACTCATTTTATTATGCTGGAATTAACCTGATATTGAAGCCAAAACAGAGGGTGAGAGGGAGGGAGGCAGAGAGAGAGGGAGAGAAGGAGGGAGGGTGAGTGCCAAATAACCAACCAGCAGGGTGTGGTGTTATTTACTTGTAAGGCACTTGAAGTCAGAATTACCACAACTTCAAGGCCAGCCTAGTTTCTGGTCAGGGGCTACAAAGTGGAGCTCAGTCTCAAAATATCAAAAAATTGATATTGAGAAAGAATGTAAATCATAGCCCAATATCTTTTACAAGCATGACTATAATAAGCCAATATGAAAACAATGTTACTTCATGACTCAATTATGTTTTTCTTTTTTTTTTAAGATTTATTTTATTTATAGGAGTACATTACACTGTATCTGTCTTCAGACACACCAGAAGAGGGAATCTATCCCATTACAGATGGTTGTGAGCCACCATGTGGTTGCTGGAAATTGAACTCAGGACCTCTAGAAGAGCAGTCAGTGTTCTTAACTGCTGAGCCATCTCTCCAGCCCTGAATTACATTTTTCTAGAGGTGGATAACTGGTTCCATGCTTGTAAATCAATCAATGCTATCTACCATATTAACAAGCTTCAAAGAAAACCTATGTGATAATACTAATTGATCGTTAAAGTATGTGATATAATCCTACCCTCATGCATGTCAAAAACTTCCTGAAAATACAACAGGAAAGAATTTCCTTAACCTGGTAATGACCAGCCATCTATTTGTCTATCCACTCATCTATGTATAAACCTCTTAACCAATAAGACCGTCCTTAGAGACCAATTGTTTCCCCCAGAAGTCTGTTATAATTCCCACTAAACAGAGTCCCTACATATGAGCAAAGAGGCATATAGAGGAGTGGAACAAAAACAGTTCCTCCATGGTCACAAGGATTGGTCAGACAAGACTATAGATTCAAATACACATTTCTTCCTGTCATTTAAAACTGTGAGGAAGGAGAATTCATTTTCCTCAATGAAGTGACACTGGATGTCTCAATCATTGCAGGTCAGGTCTCATGTTCAGGAGCAGATGGCCAACATATAATGGACTCCTCAGTTTGTACATGCTTTTATCTCGTTACAGTCTGGTGTATTTTTGGGGTGTGTGTGTGGGGGTTGTTTTTCTGTTTTGGGCGCCTTTGTTGTTTTATTGAAATTTTAGTTTTTGAGAAAGAACTTAACGTTGGGTGGGTAGGAAGGGAGATTGAGTCTGTAAGGAGTTGGAAGAATATAATCAAAATAAATTTAAAGTTAAAAATTGTTTTAAAGGCTGGAGAGATGGCTCAGCGGTTAAGAGCACTGACTGCTCTTCCAGAGGTCCTGAATTCAATTCCCAGCAACCGCTTGGTGGCTCACAATCATCTGTAATGCACTCTTCTAGTGTGTGTCTGAAGACAGTTGTAGTGTACTCATATAAATAAAAAAATAAAGCTTAAAAATTGTTTTAAATTATATATATGTCATATATATAATCATGATATATATATATCATGATATATATAATCATGATATATATATGTTATGTAGTATGCACCTTTCGTCATTGAACAAGCTTCAGTTGACTGTTACATTTTTCAATGAGCCCCGAATGTCCTGAATGTCACTATATACACCAGGCTGGCTTCAAAGTCACAGGATCTGCCTGTCTCTACTTCCTGAATTCTGGGACTGACTAATGGTGAATGCTGCTATCCTCTGCCTGTGCCTTTAAATATTAGAAAAATTGCAGCCAGGTAGTGGTGGCACATGCCTTTAATCCCAGCACTCAGGAGGCAGAAGCAGGCTGATCTTTATGAGTTCAAGACCAACCTGGTCTACAGAGTGAGTTCCAAGACAGCCAGGGCTACATAGAGAAACCCTGTCTTGGGGGTGGGGGGGAGACAAAACAAAGTATCTGGCTTGTAGTTGAGTAACAATTTCCCCACTAACCTTGAGAGATAGTAAAACCCAAAAAGCTAAATAATCATCTATCTCTACAGCTGGAGAATGTGGAGTAAGGGTGAAGTGTACCTGGTGCCAAGTGACAGGATCCTAACTGCTCCTTCATGTCCCAGGGTACTGTCATTTCTTTCAAAGGCTTTCCTAACTCCCTCAAGTGCACATCTCTCCTCCTTCCACTTTCTCACATTTTTTTGTTATGCAAGTCATAACAACTTGTATATTTCATCATGTATTTACATAATGTTCTTACCAAACTGCATTCTCCATGATGGCAAGGATTCACTTGGTTTTTAATAACCAGCTTCTAGGCTAAAACAGGCATATTCATTCAATTACATGTGAATCAGGTATGCTCTTCTTGCCTGTCTAGAGCAGACTCACTGGGCACAGGAATTTAGGGTGACAGCAGCGGTGGGCATTTCTTAAATAAATACTGCTTTGAGGAGTTCGTGTTTTGATCCACTCCATGGCAATTCTTTCATCCTCAGACCTTTCTTAATGTTCCTGATCTATCTCTCTCTCTCTCTCTCTCTCTCTCTCTCTCTCTCTCTCTTTCTCCCCTCTCTCTTTCTTCTTTCTTTCTTTCTTTCTTTCTTTCTTTCTTTCTTTCTTTTTCTTTTTTGATAATGCTCTGACTAAAGGAAATTGTTCCACTCTAGAGAGTGGTCTCCCAGCATCGCCTTCTTTTTTTGCCCCTTTTGGTTTTTCCAGACAAGGTATCTTTGCTGTCCTGTAGACCAGGATGGCCTCAAACTCAAAAGATCTGTCTGCCTCTGCCTTTTGAGTGTTGCGATTAAAAGTTCATTCTGTTTTAGTATTTCTCACTGAAGTGCATTCTCACTGACCTGGCTTCCTTGCTCTCCCGACCTTTTAGGGCATAACTGTCCATGTTTTGCAGGTAGCCCTGGGAGGCAGAAGTCTGGCCTTCTAGAGCTAACCTGACCATCAGCTTCCGTTATTGGTATTTTCTGTAAATGAATTTTTGTTGTTGTTTTGTTTCTTTGATACAGGGTCTCTACTGCCTTCACTCACAGTGCTCCCCCTGCCTTTGAATCCTGAGAGCTGGCATGAGCCACCATACTTAGCATTCTCCGCAAATGTTCAATAGGGCAGCTTCATACTTTCCTGGACATGTTGTAGAATCTTCTGCTGTACCAAGCAATATATGTAAAAAACAGGAATGAGTGACTATTATTCAACCCTACCTCACTGATTTGATTCCCTATAGGAAGAACTGAACACAATCTGATTCCCGCCCCACCCTCCTCCGCACCTCTTTTTGTTGAGACACGGTTTTTGTATGTAGCCCTGTCTGTCCCGGAACTCTCTTTGTAGACCAGGCTGGCTTTAAACTCAAGAGATCTGCCTGCATCTACATCCCGAGTGCTGGGATTATAGGCGTGCTCCATCACACTAGGCTAGTCTGATTCCTTTTCTGGGATTATAGGCATGCTCCACCACACTAGGCTAGTCTGATTCCTTTACATTGTGTTAGCAGAAAACGTAGAGTTAGCTCAGAGTTAGCTCAGGACTAATTAAACATTTCAAACGTCCCCTCTTCGTGGTGAAGGAAGCAGCTTTTTTTTTTTTTTTTTTTTTTTTGGTTTTTCGAAACAAGGTTTCTCTGTGTAGCCCTGGCTGTCCTGGAACTCACTCTGTAGACCAGGCTGGCCTTGAACTCAGAAATCCGCCTGCCTCTGCCTCCCAAGTGCTGGGATTAAAGGCGTGCGCCACCACCGCCCGGCAGAAAGCAGCTTTCCTTCAGACCAGTTCTCTTTCCTAGGGCCGTTCGTCTGCCACCACTCTACCCAAGTCTACAACAACTACGGAGGCTGAGAATTTTCACAAACTGAACCAAACGCGGACTACTCCGAGGAACAAGTGAAACCGGAACGCTCATCCTTCGAAATTATTTCCCAGTACGGAACTGTTTCCCAGAACACTCTAGGCGTTCTAGCATTTTTCAGAAGAGCTTCCTGTTTCCACCCATCTACTTCCGCTGTTCCCACCTCTTTTCTTCCGCCACCCGGATATGAGCTGTTCTCGCGAGAGCTGTTCCTCTTTCTAAGCCGGCACTCCGTAAGGTAGGTTCACGGCCCGCAATGTGGCCGTGGTTTTTCGCCGAGTTTGGGGGGAAAGACTCTTGGGGGCCCCTCCGGGGCGGCAGGCCCTGCGTCCCGGATTGGGATGCAGCGGATTATCTGCCCTGCACCCGTAGATGGCCCCGGTCTGGCGGCCCGCGCCCCAAGTGACCGGTGGCACCTTCCTCTCCTCAGGACGAAGCCATGTTCAGCTCGAGCGCCAAGATTGTGAAGCCCAATGGCGAGAAGCCGGACGAGTTCGAGTCTGGCATCTCTCAGGTGAGCTTGTGTCCTTGGTCCCCCTGATTTGTAGACCTCCGGGTCCCCTGACCCCGGCATGGTGCCCACGTTGTCTGTATTCCCAGGCGCTGCTCGAGCTGGAGATGAACTCCGATCTCAAGGCGCAGCTGCGGGAACTCAACATCACCGCAGCGAAGGTGAGCGGGGACCCCGGGGTGCGCTCACTGCCCACGAGTGTGGCTGACAGCCTCCTGGAGGCCAGGAGGCCGGCCTTCATTCCCGGAGCAAGGACCGCAGGCATGCAAAGTTCCCAGTGCAGGGCATTCTCACTCTTTATAAGTTAGTGCTTCTTTCTGCTATTGATTGCTGGGTTGTTTTTTTTTTTTTCCTGACTTGAAACTTGAACTTTTTTGCAAGTGTCTGGACCCAGTACGGCTCCAAACTGGACAGTCGTTTGACGATCAGTGGGTGTTTTCTGAGTTTGGGGTTTGATAGGTGTTTTGTTTTAATATTTTGTAAATGAGTATTTTGCCTCTGTTTATGTATGTGCGCCTTGTGTAGTCCTAGAACTACGAATTACGACGAGTAGTTGTGGTGGGAACTGAACCTGAGTCCTATGCTCTCAACTGCCACCGCTCAGCCACCTCTAGACCCAGGATTAGTGTTTCTATTGAATTTTTTGGTCAATTTCATTCTGTTGGACAGTTTTGAATTTGAAGAGCCTTACTCCAAAGATCCCTAGGCCATGGTGAATTTAAAGTTAATAAATTAACTTTGTAGATGCTTCAGTCATGTTGGGAGATCCTGAGATAGCACATGGCCAAAGTCGTGGTCTGACCCAAATCACCAGACAGAATCTCTTCTAACTTAGGCTGGCCTTGAACTCCTATCTCTACCTCAGTGCTAGGATGATGGGCATAGATCTCTGCTGGCCTTTTAGTGTCTCTTACAGAGAGTCACCGGGATTGTGGGATTGCATTTTAGTGATCTCTTCAGGTGGGTAATATATCCTGGAGAACCTTAGAACCCACTTAGTACCTCAAAATGTGGTCAGGTTTTAACTTGTGAACCCCTAGACTATGTACAAACCATAGGAGATTGTTTGAGGGGGGCGTTGTTTGCTGGTGTGGCAGAGCCTAACATGCGCTTGGGAGGCAGAGGCAGGTCTACAAGGACTGCCTCAGAAAGGTTGAGTCCTCCATTCAGGTGGTATTTGAGTGGTGCTGTTTGAATGGGGTTGATGGAGGTTAAAGACTTCTTACAGTTGACATTTTTCCTCCTAGGAAATCGAGGTTGGTGGTGGTCGGAAAGCTATCATAATTTTTGTACCAGTTCCTCAGCTTAAATCTTTCCAGAAAATCCAAGTCCGGCTAGTTCGTGAGTTGGAGAAGAAGTTCAGTGGGAAGCATGTAGTCTTCATTGCTCAGGTGTCTGCTCAGTTTCCTATATTCTGAATTCTTGGGGTTTAAGTTCTGTTGGTGTGGGTGAGGCTGGTGAAGTCTGCTGACTCTGGGAGTAGCAGTGTGGAGGGGCTGTTGAGGGGCGGAGTTCAGGATGGAGTGTAGGGCTGATGGGAAAAAGGAGTGCTGTGGGCATTTCAGTGTGCTGAGTAGTGGGCTGTTGGGGATGTGGCCACATAGGTGTTTTTGTATTTAAAGTGGTTGGAGATTTTTTGTCTTTACATCAGCTCACTGTTTTGTGTTTATTTTTATTATAATTCGTTTTAAAGAGGAGGATTCTGCCCAAGCCAACCCGGAAAAGCCGTACGAAAAATAAGCAAAAGCGCCCCAGAAGGTGAGTGTTGTGCTTGCCTTGGCCATGTTCTCCATACTCACTGGCTGTTTTGAGTAAGGCAGCCAGTGAGTGCAGCTTGTCATGTTGAGTCCTCTCGTTACATGCAGGTGGGATTCTTCCTAGATAGAAAGTTTCCGCGGGTTCGAATGCAGGCATGCTGTGTGGTGTCCATTGGTACCACACAGGTGAGGCTTGATTTATTCTGTGGTCAAAGGAGAAAGTATCTTTTTTTTTTTAAATATGGAATGCTTCATGAAATTGCATGTTATCCTTGCACAAGGGCCATGCTAATCTCTGTATCATTCCTGTTTCAGTATATGTGCTGCCAAAGCAAGCACAAGTATCTTTCCTTTTTTTTTTTAAAGAGGGTTTCTCTGTAGCCTCATGTGTCCTGGAACTTGCTCTGTAGACCAGGCGAGAATGGCCTGCTTCTGCCTCCCAAAGGCTGAGGTTAAAGGCATCTGCCACCACCACTGCCACCTGGCTAACTATCTAGTTCTTAACTGGGGATAAAAGTTTGTTGTGTGTAGCTGAGGTGTGGGTTGGTTTTGTGTTGTAGGAAGAGCATGGGTAGGTTTCCTGGTGCTAGGATGACAGGGCCGTATCTTTGCTATTTGAAGGTGCTGATGGTCGCTTCACACATCAGTCATTAGACTTGGGCCTTCTGTTAATGTCATAATTATAACAGACTGTACTATGGGTCCCTGCAGGACCCTCACGGCCAGAAGTGTGGTTTCCCCTTATAACTGCTAAAGGCTATCTACTCTTAACACATACAGTTCATATTGTGAGGTGGTGCTTTGGAGACAGGGTGAGCCATGAACTTGTACAGCCAACATTGCCCTTAAACTCATGTTCTTCCTGTTAGGTACTGATATCACAGATGCACGCCACTATGCCCTGTGTATTAATGGTAAAAATTTGTCTTAATTCAGTCTTGTTTTGAAAGCCATTGGAAAATAGCTGGGAATTGGGAGTGTGGATAAATTCTGTGTGTGCAGGAAGGGAGAGGGTCACTGATGAAGCCAGTCTCTGAGCTGGTGGAATGGTGGGATTTTTGCCATGATACTTAGTGGTTCTTGGAGCCTGGTCATAATTGCACATGAAGTAGCCCGTGCATAGTAGGGCTGAGATTGCCTGCTGTGGCTGCACTCTTCCCAGTGATTGTTGATTTCTACTTTTGACCCCAGGGCCCTGGCAGGGTGTAGTTGGTGGTCCTGTACTAATGTCTTCAGACTCCAACTTCGTTGTGCTGGAATTTTGAGTTAGCTCTAGAATTACTTGATTTTGTTAGTTTCTGTTTTAAGGGAGCAATCGTCCACGTTGGTACACCTTACTAGTGTGGTGAGAAGCCATCTGATTACTAGATGATGCTTCCGTGCGAATGTACGGAGGGTGAATGAAGCAGCATGCCTGCTACTTGGTGTGTGCTATTTAGACTGAAAGCCATAACACCAGTCTCCCAAAGTTTGGGATCACAGGTGGTTCCTGACTAGGGAAGCTGGCTTTTCAGTGGTGTGGCAGTGGCATGCATTCTGGAGACTAGTTAGGTTCTGAGTTTAGGGCTTTTCCCAGGCCACAGTTGTGTCATGAACAGCCACAGCTCCCAAGTGCCATTCAGTCACCAGATACAACACCTGGCTCCTGTAGTGATCTCTTGGTAAGCTAGGACACTTGGTAGGTCAGGTGTGTTAAATGTCTGGCTGGAATGTTCCACCTGTGGTTATAAGTTGTGGGGTCACTGTGAAGCTTCCCTGGCCTTGGGGAGGTTGGGACTCTCTGAGAAGAGTCCATCGGAACTTACTGTCAGGGCCAGTGTCAGAGCTGTGATAGAACACTGTCTTTGGAGGGGTTTGTTTGTTTGATCATGATACATGAGTTCATTGGTCTCTTGGAGGCAAGCAAGAGAGCTTTGAGAGCTTTGATTAGGTGAATTACATGTCCAGATTTTTTTTTTTTTTTTTAAAAACAGCTGTGTGTGGATTTAAAGAGAGCTTACTGCAGATTACAATAGTAAGATGAAAAGATGAGCTAACCCCATCTTTCCATACTCTAGATGGCTTGTATATGTGGATTGCCAGGGTGTCACTTAAAGCCTATGGCTTTGGGAATCAGTCATGGATTGCTTGCCATTCAAAAGTTGTAGTCTCTGGGACACTGAATAGCTGTCAGTTTAGGAGCCAAATGCGTTGTTTGAGACGAGGACTCCTGGTTGGCCTTGAACTCATAGGGAATCCTGTCCCAAGTGTTTGTGTCACAGGTGTACACCATGACACTTGGCTCAATGTTAATTTGATTTCAGGACTTGTTATTACTTTTTATTCCAAGAATGTCTTCTGCCAGGTAGTTTACTTTTGTCATTTTTTTTTTCAGCCGTACCCTGACAGCAGTGCATGACGCCATCCTTGAGGACTTGGTCTTCCCAAGTGAAATTGTGGGCAAGAGGATCCGTGTGAAACTGGATGGCAGCCGGCTCATAAAAGTTCATTTAGACAAAGCACAGCAGAACAACGTGGAGCACAAGGTAAGGGCCTAACATTCATAGGAAGGTTCAGCCACTAGGAACAGCAGTTTATGGTCCGTGGTCTTCATCATTCCTCTGTCTTCTTGTCTGATTCTGTGTCCATTTTATGTTGGCGATGCTTTAGAAACTGGAACACTAACTTAGTAGGAATGGAGAAGCAAGCTGCTCTGTGGGCTGCAGTTGCAGGGAGGACAGATAGTGTGAGAACTTGGATGGCAAGTGGTATGGTAGAGTGAGGGAGCTGTCTTGTTGCCCCCTAGGTCCCCAGGTAGCTTGGTTTGAGTGGTGTGAAGGAGCACGCTGTACTGGTCCTACCTCAGTGTTGGGATTAGGCTGTCTGTGCCCAGGTCAGACATTCCAGGGTTGTTGAAGAGGGAAACCACACACAGTACACTATTCAGGGCTATTGTGTATTAGAAAAGTTAGTGATGAATTCTATCTTCTTTTACAGGTCGAAACTTTTTCTGGTGTGTACAAGAAGCTCACAGGCAAGGATGTTAATTTTGAATTCCCAGAGTTTCAGTTGTAAAGAAAATGACTGAATAAAGTGTCATTCATAGTATTCAGTTGTGGTTATCTTTTTCAAAATCTCAGGGCGGGCATGGGTGCATGACAGCAGTAGCCTCCTGAATGAGCTGAAATTTTCAAGAGAAACTTGGAAGATGAAAATGTACCTGAAGTCAGTCATGTTGCTAGCTGTAATTACATAATGTCAAAACGGGGGGTGGGGTGGGACTTGGTGTGTTTGTAGCAAACTGGTGACTATGTTAGCTCTTAGACTGTGCAGGTCAATGCCCTGCATCCCTGGTGTTGGGACTTCACTGCCCTCCAACTTCCCTTTATTGCAGCTGTCCACGTTTTACGTCCTGTGTCTGTCTTTGGAACAGGATCTCTGTAGTGCAGGCTGGTCTAAAGATGGTCTCCTGGGTTTGCTTCCCACGAGTTCAGCAGGTTAGGATTAAGTCCCCATCAGGTGCAATGGAAACAGGTACTGTCCACAAGGTCAAGGCCTCGAGTGAGGAAGCTCTCGGTACAGATCACGAGCTACAGGTGGAGCAGATATGTAGAATGGCTGCTCCACTCCCAAGCCTTAGGTTACGATAAAGGAAAGAGGCAACCCATACGCTGTGCTTGGCCCTCCCCGCACCTTTCATGTTGAGCGGCTCCTGTTTGTTCAGGCCTTATAAAACTTGACAGGCACTGTCTAGAGGCGGGTTTTCAGGCATTTGGTGTGTGACTTCACTATGCTTCATGTCCTTACTAGATACGTGGGTGTGCAAAGCATCTGTACAAGACTGTTCCCTGGCTTGTTCTGCTGTCTGCTCTCGTTGCCATGGGAGCTGCAACTGTGGCATTGCTTCCTGTGCTGTGAAGCACCACTTTCTCAGCTTACCTTAGTCACGGTGACACCTGCTCATGGGTCTGCATACACTACATGCATGGTGGCAAATTTGGGGCCAGCCAGTGTTCATAGAAGGTCTCAAGTGAAAAAGCAGCTGAACCAGTGGCTCCGTGGTTTGGGGTCTCCCCGATGTTCTTCCAGAGAACCTGGATTCTATACCTAATGATCACATGGTGACTCACAACTACATTTGACTCAAGTTCCAAGGGATCTAATTTTCTGGCCTCTCTGAGCACCAGGCACGTAACTACTCATATGTACATGCAGATAAAATATCAGTGCACATAAAGGTAATTCTTAAGAATAGTAAGTTACACCAGCGTTGGTGGCGCATGCCTTTAATCCCAGCACTTGGGAGGCAGAGGTAGGCGGATTTCTAAATTCAAGGCCAGCCTGGTCTACAGAGTGAGTTCAGGACAGCCCAGGGCTACACAGAGAAACCCTATCTCAAAAAAAAAGTAAGTTACCAAGCAGAACATGCCTGATGAGTATTGCTTAGTCTAGAAGCTGAGGTGAGCAGGAGCTCATTTTAACCTTGGGACCACGAGTCTAGCCCCCGAGACATCTATATTTTAGAAGGTGACAAAGGTTATCCAGGAATTGGCTACGGCAGTATTGGGGAGTATTGCAGTTTTAAACAGTTGTGAGGATGTTTGGGTTTAGTAAGACAGGATGTGAGTGTAGAACTTCATATAAGCCTCACATGAATATTATGACTTGAAAGCTGATGCAAAGTCAGGTAGAGATTTCCAGTTACAGAAAGCAACAGTGGGGAGACCGTGTACCTTGTGTCCCCAACCCCCAGCTTCATCCTTCATGCCCCTCAGTTTCTTCCAGCACTAAATGGAGCTCAGACTATGCTTGACCTCACTGGCTCACCTCTGCTTTTTTGAGGTGGCCTGGAACTCCAAGAAATCTGTATTTGCCAGCCTTTGCCTCAGTGGCTACTCGGATTAAAGGCATGAGCCACCATGCTCAGCTCTTCCTCTGTATTAACTCTGTACTCTATGCTGGCCTTGGATTTGTGACTGCCACGCTCTGTTTGCTTCCTATATGCTGAGGTTACAGGTAGGACCAGCATAGGCTTTACAGACCTATAATGTCTATAGTCACAGAATGTGAGGCAAAGGCAGGAAGATCAGTTCAAGGTCATCCCCAAGATAAAAGTTTGAGCCCTCAGAAACAGCTCGGTGTGGTGCACACTAAGGCCATCACTCTGGAGGCAGAGGCACCCTAGTATACATGTTGAGAACTGCAAGCTCCAAAGTGGGACCCGATCTCAAAAGCAAGAATGCTCTTAGCTGAGGTGATTGGAGATTAAAAAGTTATTAACTTCCCCCGCCCCCCCCCAGATAGGGTTTCTCTGTGTATCCCTGGCTGTCCTGGAACTCGCTCTGTAGACCAGGCTGGCCTCGAACACAGAAATCCACCTGCCTCTGCCTCCCAAGTCCTGGGATTAAAGGCGTGTGCCACCACTGCCTGGCTTTTTTTTTTTTTTTTTTTTTTACGTGGGCAGTGGTGGCACACG
>JANHMN010000010.1:36654641-36696067 GCA_030674055.1 Rhabdomys pumilio
TTTTTACTACGCCACCACTGCCCGGCTTTTTAAAATTATTTATATGAGTACACTGTCACTGTCTTCAGACATAACAGAAAAAGGCATCAGATCCCATTAGAAATGGTTGTGAGCCACCATGTGATTGCTGGGAATTGAACTCAGGACCTCTGGTAGAACAGTCAGTGCTCCTAACCTCTGAGCCATCTCTCTAGTCCCCAGTTATTAGCTTTTTAAACAGCTGGACATTACATTGCTGTCAACTTCCAAGCTAACCATGTTAACAAGACAAGTATCTTTTAATTCTGACATTAAGGCAGAGGCAGACAGATCTTTTGAGTTCTAGGTCAGGCTGCTCTATGTACTTCCAGAACAGCTAAAGCTACATGATGAGACGCTGTCTCCACCACAACCAAACAAAACTAGTATCTTGTCAATAAAGGCCCAGTATTACTATTATCCATCAAACTTTAAACAAGCTGGGTGGTGGTGGTACATGCCTTTAATCCCAGCATTCCAGAGGCAGGTGGATCTCTGAGTTCAGGGCCAGTCTGGCCTATAAAAAGAAACCCTATCTTCAGAACCAAAACAAAATGCCATTCGAATGTGTTCTTGTCCCAGTGTTGGTGTGGAGTCAAGACACATGGGAGCTCATCTTTTGTCCACATGTGGGTCAGTTTGTAACACTCAAAACTACTGAGTCATCTTCCTGGCTTATTAAACTCTTGTGTGGGACAGAGACTTTATATGTAGGCGAGGCTGGCCTTGAAGTCATGTAGATCAGCTGCCTGTGTCCATAGCCCTGGGATTAGCTTTATTACTGGCGATTATGTTGATATAAAGTACAGGCTTCTATAATGTAAAACCCTAGGTTGGATTACCAGCATACTGTCCCCATAACAGGACTGAAATACCACAAACAGTTACAGACATTCTATGTGAACAGATCTAATGGAGGTTTTAACATTAGAGGAACGTGCAGAGGACTCATGTTCAATTCCCAACACTTACTGACTGACTCAAACTGTCTTAAGCTCCAGGGAGCTGATGTCCTAGTCTCTGGGGCCACTAGTCAGTCATACACATGGAAGGCACATACACCATGAAGGCAAACAGTCTTTAGAAAAGACATTACCATATGCTGGTGAAGCTGTTTGAGCTGCTTGTGCTTTTTACTGCCCAGTGAGGACCTCAGGAGTTACCTGACAGTGTACAGGACACTGCAAAGTGTGTGAAGCAGTTACTTCCATTACTGTGATCATAAAATTGGGTTCTTTTTTTTCCAGATGTTATAGCATACTTTAATGGTAAAATTCTTAGTTGTGTGTATATTACACATCTACTTGAGCCTTCATCCAGGGACCTTTGAAACAGAAAGGTACACTCACTGCATGTCCACTTGTCATAGGAGCCCTTGAAATTCAGAATGAAGGATCATTGTGTTAAGCTTGAACAGTGCATTCAGTTAAAGGCACCCATGTGTGATACCTTTATTCAAATTATCATTTGTACTCTTAAAACTGTCTATCCAGCCTCAAACTCCACCATTTCATTTTCCGGTTTTCCATTCTAGCACCCCTGTTCCATCTGACTCAGCACATTGCCCTTGTTCTGTTATCCAGCTTCTTCATGAGTCTTTAGTCTTCATCTGTCTTTTCCACAGAACTGCCTGTGCGATTCCACTGGATGCCCCCCAGAGGTCCACAGCGCCATTCCCAGCAATTACACTTAAGTCCTGACACCAGGTCCTCCAAGAGTAATGTCACTGACTAAGGCCTACTTAGTGCTCGCTGCTAGCGAATGCCTTCAACGGCATGGTGATCTCGAAATACACACTGTAGGGCTCTGCATTCCGCCATAGCCGTAAGGTGAACCGAAAATTAGCAAGTGTGAAAGGCCACGTTAGGTGACTCAGCATGCTCTGCCATCAGAATTGTTGGTATTCATCAATAAGGTCAGTTGTATAAAATTGGGTTCTTGAGGGCCTACCCCTCCTTGAGCTTCTGGCAGTTAGCAGTTGCTTCGTATGAGGAGATTGCTGGATACCAGGGAGGCGCTGTCTTAAGTTTTGGAGCCACTAAGTTAACTATGCTCCAGTAAACAGTGCCACCCAAGCTCATGCAAGCAACCATAAGTAAACTATGTTTACAAATGGAAATATTGGGCTGGTGAGATGGCTCAGCGGTTAAGAGCACTGACTGCTCTTTCAGAGGTCATGCTTTCAAATCCCAGTAACCCCATGGTGGCTCACAAACATCTGCAATGAGATCTGATGCCCTTCTATGGGGTATCTGAAGACAGCTACATGTACTTACATGTAATAAATAAATAAAAACCATTTAAAAAATGGAAATATTGTCAACCTGTCATAAGCGAGACTCATCTGAAATGAGAAAATATGAAAATGCCTCCACCTGTAAAACATTTTCTTTGTGATTGATGGGGGAAAGGCCCAGCCCATTCTGGCTGGTATTATCAGTGGGCTGATGGTTCTGGTTCTAATATGAAATAAGACTGAGCAAGCCAGTAAGCAGCACCCCTCCATGGCCTCTGCATCAGCTCCTACCTCCAGGTTTCTACCCCACTTGAGTTCCTGTCCTGACTTCCTTCAGTGATGGACTATGGTGTGGAGGTGTAAGCCAAATAAACTCTTTCCTCTCCAACTTGCTTTTGGTCACGGTGTTTCATCATTGCAATAGGAACCCAAACTAAGATGGTTCACGGGTAAAAAGCACTGGCTGCTCTTGTGGAGGGTGGGTGCTCACTTCCTAGCATCCATAGCAGGTCACAGCTGTCTGTAATTCTAGTTTAAGGGGATCTGACACCCTCTTCTGGCCTAAGGCACTGCACACATGTGGTGCACAGACATGCATGCAGGCAAAACACCTGAAACAAAATTAAAAAACAAAACAAAACTCTAAGAAGCCATGGGGCATTTGTTGGGGAGAAGGGAAGCAGCAGAAGTGGGAAGAGTAAGAGGGTCATGAGTGGTGAATGTGACTAAACATGCCACTTGTACAGAATTATCCTCTTGAGCATGGCTGCCACCCTCAGAGCAACAGAGACTACCAAGAGACCCTGAGGATCAGGCCTGTTGGTTGTGGATGTTTCTTCATAAGAGAGATGGGGGATGAAGACTGGGCCCTCACCTGATCTCAGTCACATGTGACCTCTGACCTCCCAGCCTGCTATATCTAATTCTGCCATAATTGCACACAACACCAGGGCTGGAAAATGTGCTGTCGTATTACAGAAAGTACAGGCTAATGGACAGTACCTTCATCTATGCCCCTATGGGGAAGCTGTCGTCAGTGCTGGTATGACTGTCTGACATGGCGATGGCTTTGTCACCCAGGCTACTAAATGCTCTACTATCAGTAAGCCTGATAAGTCCAATGGCTCCACAGGTTGCACTTTGGGGTTGTATTGGGAGGATAGGAAGATGGAAGGATAGATGTTTGTTTCAAGTTCCTTAAACAATAGAATTGTCAAAGAAAAAATTTTAAGTATTTTTTTAAAAAGATAAGTCTACCAAATGACTCAGTATATATGCTTTTGGAAATAATTGCTGACTTTCTAACTGCCCTGGGAAGGCTCTTTGTTTATCTCACTGGATGTTCAAACCTTTCTGAGAGGTGGCTTCGAAGGACAGTGAGAAGGCTGAGAAACCCCATGTATAGTCCATGTTTGACAGTGTCCACTTTACAGTTACTCTCAGTGCTCCTTTTAGTCTGACTTTCTGACTATATGAGGAAACCACCCTTCTGATTTGTCATGCCTGTGACATGCTATCATGTTTCTATGTTTGTTCTTTTTTTTTTTTTAAAAGACTTATTTTATGTATGTGGGTACACTGTAGCTGTCTTCAGACACAAATAAGAGGGTATCAGATCTTATTACAGATGGTTATGAGCCACCATGTGGTTGCTGGGAATTGAACTCAGGACCTCTGGAAGAGCAGTCAGTACTCTTAACTGCTGAGCCATCTCTCTAGCCCCTATATGTTTGTTCTTTATTCCTAGTGGTCACTGGTTGGTTGATGGTTCTCCTAGGACAGTCATTATATCCAGCAAGAAGTCCTCTCTTCTGTCCAATCAGTCTGTTGATTCTGCCCCAGGGCAGTAAAGCAGCTTGAAGCATAGTCTAGTGTAGGGGGCTCTTGAAGGTTGAGGAGTAAGGCCAGTCACAGCCTCTCTGGGGCTGCTGAGATACTACAGTATACTTTCGGTGATGTCCTGACATCCACTGTGAGACTGGCAGTGGTTCCCAAAGCGTCTCTAGACCAGCTGCCTCAACCTTGAGAATTTAATATGAGTGAGCAGGATCCTTCTGCCCAATTATCAGTTCAGAAAACCTAGGCCCTGGAGCTGGAGAGTTGGCTCCATGGTTAAGAGCAGTTGCTGCTCTTGCAGAGGACTGAGTTTGATTCCAGCACCCACATGGCAGCTCACATGGGGATGCTAGCTCCAGTTCCAGGGATCTGATACCCTTTTCTGGCTTCTGTAGGCACTACCAGTGCAGGCTACTTGTGAGAACCTCTGGGCAGGCCCTCTGGGCATCTGATGATGTCCACTTTCCTGTGCCACTGTCATATAAATGGTGTAATCCAGAATCTTAAAACTGGACAGATATCTTAAATGGTTAAGACCTTTTAACTAGTTGGCAAGAAGTGAGACTTTTGATCCCAGCACCCTGGTCTTTCTGCTCCTTTGTTTCCCCGAGCGTCTAGGCTTAGGACAAGGAACAGAAATGCTATGCACTCTCCGGGAACTCAGACACCCTCAGTGATGAGGGCCTTTGGGGAGGTGGCCGTGGCTAATGTCCTCATGGACAGTGTCCCACAGATACAGCAGCACGTCCGATGTGACCCTCAGTAAGTTTCCCATCCAGAGCAGAGTAGGTTTCATGTGACTCCTCTATCTGAACTCCATGGTTATCTCAGAGAGATGTAAACAGTCACTGGATTTGGGCCAGTCTTGTTCTGGCCGGGAATGGGACACTCTATGGGGTCAGGGCAGAGGAACGCAGTGGTCTGCTTCCCGTGGAGGAGTGGACAGTGCTTCCTGGTGACACCAGAGTACGCTTAATAATACAAGAATCCTAACTTAAAAATCTACTTATCATGTGCAAGTTAAATTGCACTATTTTTGCAATGGGGAGAATTTTTGAAACTATTAGTACTTTAAAAAAAATCCCTCAGGGTAGGCTGGAGACATAGGTTAGTTGATAGTGTTTGCCTGGTACGCACAAGACTCTGAGTTTAATACAAGTACCAGGGTGGGACTGAAGATTTGGAAGTGGTTGCTCATGTCATTCCAATACTGAGAGGCCGCAGAAAGAGGATTGCCTCTAATTTGAGGCCAGCCTGAGTTATGGAATATAATTGCTTTAAAAAAAAAAAAAAAGACTATAGCAGGGTATGGTGGTGCATGCCTTTAATCTTCGTGCTTGGGAGGCAGAAGTAAGTAGATTTCTAAGTTTGAAGCCAGCTTGGTCTACCAAGCAAATTTCAGGACAGTAAGGATCATACAAGAGAAACTTTGTCTTGAAAAACAAACCAACCAACCAACCAACCAACAAACAAAAATATGTCTTCGAGGGAAATAAGTCTTTAGGCTTTCTGGGCCCTCTACCACCTTGAGGCAGAAGAAGGTGTCTGACAGTTTGCTTGAGCAGGTTTTTGGGGTTTTGTGCACGCGTGTGTGTATGTGTGTGGTGTGTGTGGTGTGTGTGTGTGTGTGTGTGTGTGTGTATGTGTGTGGTGTGTGTGTGTGTGTGTGTGTGTGTGTGTGTGTGTGTGTGGTTTTGATTTTTTTTTTTTTTTTTTTGGTATTGGTTCTGGGGACAGAGGTTCTCTGTGTACCCTTAGCTTGGCTGTTCTGGAAGACCTGTTCTCTGTAGACCATGGTGGCCTTGAACTTAGAGGTCCGCCTGCCCCGCCTCCTGTCTGCTGGGATCAAAGACATGCACTACCATCGCCCGATCCTTGGGTAGGTTTTAAGAGGGATTCTTGAACTCTTGTCTAGCTTTGTGTGTCTCCGTGAACTTTGGAAATGTGAACAAAGCCATTTCTATCGAGTTTGAGGACAGCTACATGAGATTCTGTTTGAGCAACAAAACATAATTAAAATCAAGCTTATTTGGAGGAGATTATAGATTCACATGCAGTTGTAGAAAACAGTTCACAGAGTTCCCTTGAGCCCAATTTTCCCAGTGGAAAGTCTGGCACAGTACCGAAGCCCAGATTCCAACATAAGCAGGCCAGGCCATGTCACTCTCGAGGCACACAGTAGTGTCCTAGCCAATCACTGATCTGTCATCGATTTTTATAGTTCTATCACTTTAAGAGTCTCATATGAATAGGATGTGAGGGCAATGTGGCTGCGATATCACACATTCCATTGATTGTGAAGTTGGTTTGGCTGATCTGGCTTTCTCCCTCAGGGATCCATAGATTTGTCCTGACAGTCACGCCAGCAGTGACTGTCCCTGATGGAGGACTGTTGTTCCTTTGAGGGTGTTACAATGGCTGTGCTTCCCTGCTCAACCTCCAAGCAGGCTCTCAAGTGTATTTTATAGCTGGAACTGCACAGTAGGTAACTTTTGGAGTCCGTTTTGGTACAGCACAGAACTCTTGTTCATCTCTCCAAATTGAATGTGGTAATGACTTGTAGTGTGTGTGTGTGTGTGTGTGTGTAAGCAAGTACATGTGTGTGCAGAGATTCACGTCAGGTGTCTTCTATATCCCTCCATTACTTTCTACCTTTTTTTTTTTTTTTTTTTTTTTTTTTTTTAACACCCTCTTTTTTTTTTTCTTTTTTTTTTTTTTTTTTTTTTTGATTTGAGACACAGTCTCATTATGTACTCCTGGCTTGTCTTGAACTTGCTACACAGTCCAGGCTGGCCTTTAACTCACAGCAATCCTCCTGCTTTAGTCTTCAGAATGCAGGGATTGCTGGTATGAATGGCCATGTTTGACATAAGCACTTATTTGAAGAAAAGAAAAGAAAGGAAAACAGGAAAGAAGCATAGAGAATGTTTGGGGTGGAGTTGGCTGGGCTCTCCAGGCACCCCAGTCTGGCAGCAGGGGCCGAGTTCCCACACTCCACAGGGCCCTGCAGGACAGCTGATGGTTTCAGGCAGGAAGCTCTTGCAGATAAGGCTGCAGCCTCCAGCACATTCGCTGGGCTGTCTGACATCCCAGGCAGGGTTTCTCTCTGAGTTGGACTGCAGCTGGTCTCTGTAAATAACAGCCATGAGGCTCCTTGGAACAGTGTCTCTGCCAGCCGGTGACTGTCAGGACAGCTCCTTCGCCTAGTGTGCATCCAGGTAAGAGATGCTGCCCCAGGACATGAGGCCAGGATTGGACAGGTGTCGAGAACAGACAGGAGGGCAAATTTCCAAACAGGGCTGGAGGTTAAACCCGGGCTGTGGAATTTGGCAAGGTGGGACTCAAGTCTCAGATATAAGCATCCTGGAGTTGATCAGTAAGTCAGATACCAGGTTCCCAGAGTTCATTTAGCAAAGTAGTTAAAGGTGGAATCTTCGAGAAGCCAACAGAGGCAGATTCTGATCAATCAGTTGATAGATGATGGAATTACAGCCATGTAGGTTTACTTAAAACATGGAGTTTGGATAGATCATTTCTAACTCCAACCTGGGGGAGTGACATACCCCAGGCTGCCAGTGTGCAGCATTTATGGGTTGACAGCTAAGAAAGCCCTGTTCAGGGACCTATAGCACCAAGGGATACTCAGCTGTGGGTTTTAGGTGGAGGGGAGTGACTGGGAGGGAGGGATATTTCCCTCAGGGGAGCCATCTAAGAGTGGGCATCGTCTCCCAACACTGGGAAGGGGAGTAACTCCAAAGGGCAGTTGCTTGTGCCCTGACACCAGGCTTTGGGACTGGCCACTGTGTCTGAGTGGCCCCAGTTAGCAGCTCTGTATTAAACTAGTCAAATGGGTGGGCCATTGCATGGCATAATGGAACTTGATGTGACGAGAGGTCTTGCCTGGAAGAACAGAGTTCTAAATCTTCACATTAGGTTCTATCTCCAGTCTTGAGACATCTGTGCCAGAGACGAAGGAGAACAGGCAGATCTCTCTTTACTGTAGTGTTGGTAAGATCCTCCCTGTAGCCTCAAGGCGGGGGGTGGGGGTGGGGTAGGAGTATCACTTCAGGACAGAGGAGGCTTCCAAATGACAGTGCCATTTGCAGCAGAGAGCTCAGAGTCTGTGAGATCCAGAGCTTCACTGTAGGTGTTTAATGGACATGTCAAGATGCGTGTTTGGCTACTGTGCTTCCCCCTGACCTGCTGCCAGTTCATTCTTATGTTTCTTTTGTGAATTCCACATTTAATCTCTCCCCAGAAAGCTGTCTCTTTGATGGAAGTCGGGGGCCTCAGTCTTTGGGCCCTGGCTAAGAGATAAGGATGTTGTTTTTAAAAAGATTTTGGGTTTGCTGCATAGTCTCCGTTTATAAAACCAAATTCCTTTCCTGAGAGGCAACTGACCAGAACACAAGTCAGTACTTCCTGGTGGACATGGTGCCTCCTCACATCCACCTGCCCTGTTCTGGGGTAGGTCAGGGGCAGAATCTGAGAGAGCTGGAGGACAGGGCCCCATCACATCCACTAGCTTAGATGAGAAGTAATGGAAATGACACACAACCAGGACAGTCAGTGAGAGAGGACCCAATAGAGGAGGAGCCAGCTCAGGAGTTGTAGTGGGAGATATTTAAATCTCCAACCCAAATATGACCAGTCAATGAAAACACGACTCAGTAATTATGAATATATTTTGGAAGCCTAGATTGGGCAGATACCCCTATACTACTCTGTTCCCCAGCTATGAGACCCTTGCAACTTGAGGATTTTCCAGACCCTGCATCTGTCCTTCTACTTCCTGCTTCCCAGCCGTCCTCTCCTTTGTCTTTCTCCTCCATTGTCTTCCTCCAGTCCTCTTTTCTACCAACCTTTATTTCTCCACCTCCCCTTCTTCTGCCCAATCACTGGCTCCAGCCTTTATTTTATAAATTAAGATGGGCAGAAGGTTCACTAGAATTCACCTGTGTAATGACTCACACCTCCTCTGTAGCCCTTCACAGGAAAGGGGAATTAGTATCAAAATACAAGGCCCGAGCTATCCACAACAGAAAGTATTCTGTATCTCTGCTCTCCCTGCTTGTTCGCTGTGACCTGATCTTTTGTAAAGCCACACTTAGGACTTTCATGGAGAGAAAGTGCTGACTGTCTAGCTGGATGCCTGCTGTCTCTGGAGGAGCATTTGTTTCTATGGGATACATTCCTGAGCCATCCTGGGAGCACTAAGAAAAACAAACATCTGAGCAGTTTTTAATCTAACAAACAGAGGGTGCAGCAACGGTTAACATTGCTTTGATTGATTGTTTGGTTTTTATGGGGTCTCATTTTGTAGCCTTGGCTGGCCTCAAACTCACAGGAATCCTCTCTGCCTCTCATGTGCTTGATGGGGGCTACCATGCCCAGCCTTCTGAATTGTTTAAAAACTATGTGTATACGTCTGTGTCTGTCTGTGCGTATGTGCATGTGTGTGTAGGTGCTAGGAGAGGCCAGAGGCATCGGCTCTCCTAGAGCTGAGGTTACAGGCAGCTGGGAAAGAAACTTGGGTGCTCTGAAGAGCAGTGTATGTTCTTAACCACTGAGCCATCTCTTTAACACCCCTAAGCCCCTCTTTTTTTGCTTGATGATATTGGATTTTGCTATGTATCCCTAGCCAGGTGCTGGGCCTGGAACGCACTACTGGAGCCCAGGCTGGCCTTGAACTCATGAACTTCATATTCTGCTTTCCCAAGTGCTGAGCCGTTAGGTGTGAACCACCATACATGGCTTATTATTACCTTTGTAGCTCTACAGAAAAGGAAGCTGCTTAGGTGACAGCTGAGTGCTGTCCTGAGTTGAGGACTGTGGGGAAGCGTGCTTACCTAAGGCTTTGCACTCCCGTTTCTTAAATTGCTGGAAATTTCAGGACAACGACAGCAGAGCAGTAATCCATGTGTGACAAGCCCTTGTGAGCTTAGCATTATATTTCTCATGCATTTATGCATGTAGCCGTGTGTAGGTAACTCTTAAAAGTGAGAAGCTAGAAGGGAGCCTAAACAAGGCTGCAGCATGCACCTTCCCACTGAAGCTGAGCTGTACCCAGACCTCTCTGGAGAGTGCTGCTTCCTGTCCATGGTGACTTTCCTCAGCTCTCTTCCTTTCCCTCTCCTTCTTCCTCTCCCTCCCTTCCTCCCTCCCTCCCCCTCTCTCTTCTCTGCCTTCTCTCTCTCTCTCTCTCTCTCCTGTGTGTGTGTGTGTATGTGTGTATATGTATAGGTGTGTATATGTATATGTGTGTGTGTTTATGTGTGTATGCGTGGGTGGGTGGGTGTGGGTGTGTATTTCCATTCTAGCCCACTAGCCTAGCCATGTGTGAAATCCTCTGCTCCCAATCCTGATTTTGTAGTCTGCCTTGATTTGTTTTTCTTAATAAAAGCAGAAACGCAGTAGAAACAGAGTGCTTTCCCAGGCTACCATTTCCCCTTAAGCCCTTCTGCATGTAGTCAGGTTTTCTGCCTGTTGGCTCCTCATAGCTTTTGAGGATTCGACTATTACAGGAGTCAGCATCGCATTAATTAACCTCTGACTGCCAGAGCTTCCTTCTTTCCTACCATCCTACAAGCATGGGTATGTATGCCAAGGGCCGATGACCTGTCAATCACCTACAGCTCAGAGTCAGAGTGAGGGAGGCTGGAGAGTGGGAGCCGGGCCTCAAATCCAGCCTCTTAAAGCCAGAACAGTGTTGAGATCAGCAGAGCCTGTGCTATGCAGATTCAGGGCATTGTCTTTGTGGTTTGAACTATACAAGGTCTTCCTCCCCTGAGTCTTTGAAGGATGGAGACAGCTTTGCATTATGTACCTCTGGACTTTCAGTAAGGTCCCAAGATATCAAGGTCAGCGAGTGTAATCCTCTTGGTTTATACCCTAAATACTATACCCTCCAATCCTTCACCCTCATCCTTAAGCCCCACCTCTGCTTAGGTGGGCAGTCACCATCTACTGTCACTGAATCTTTTCTTTCATTGCTTCCTGTGGGGACTCCTTTTCAGAGATGAAAGAAGCATTTCAGACGGTATCCCTTCACACTGCAGGGACAGTTGATTCATCACCAGATGCAGCTTTTCTTGTCTGATACAATAGTGACAGTATGTCTGTGGACATCTTGACTCCACAGATTTTGGGGAGAACCTATCCTTGAGAGCAACTGTAGTAGGGGCTTGATGTTCCTAAAGTGGGTGTCAGCACAGCCAGATGGGGGCTCTTCAGATTACAAAGGCTAGATTACAAAATTCTAGGAGGTCTCACTGCCTTGATTTGTTCTCTGTGGAGAGGTGAACAGGGTGCGCTCACTGGCTGTATGTGTTCATGTCTGGCCTCTGATGACTACATGGCTGGAGTCAAGGTGGGGTGCAGAGCATCTTGATCGTTGAGTTGGGAAAGCTAGACCATTGCTCCGTCCACCCAAGTTTTATAGCTTGTTAGCCATGGGAGCACCATAGGCTTCTTTGTCTGGAAAGACAAATTTAGCCCCTCCCCTGCCTTCCTCCATGCTTTCTCTTCTCAGTAGTCCCAACACTGTTCTCCAGAGCCATAGCTGGCCATTCCTTTGCATTTCCATGGAATCCAGTGAAAACCGATCAGTCTTGCCTCCACAACACACCCCAACTATGCCTTTCTTCTCCGCCTCTGCCATGGTGTTCCCACAACCCCTTGCTACTGCATACTGTGGTGATCTCCTTTGTCTGGCCTCTTCACTCCCATTTATTCCAATAAATAGAGTCTCCAAAGAAGAGCCAAGTGTCCCTCTTATAAAGCTATTCCCTGATCAAAAGCTTCTGTGTTGTTTTCAGGGATCCCAAAGGTTTCACAGTAATACCAGCTCTGAGTTTTCACTCTGTTCCCTCGGGGCTCTTTCTCCTTTTTTTGCTCACAGGGCCGGACAACTTCTCTCCAAGCTCCATTCATGCAGAGGCAGCACCTCTTGATGCTTCACCAGGAATGCAGTTTCCGACACACACACACACACACACACACACACACACACACACACACACACACACACACACTTGCCCTGCTTCTTTTCCCAGGGGGAAGATTACTCTTCTTGGTTGCTTCTGGTTTGTCAATCCTTTTGCCTTTTTTAAAAAAGAATTTACTCATTTTTATATATGTATACACCTCCATGTGTGTACGCACAGTGTTCACAGAAGCCAGAAGAGGGCATTGGGTCTCCCTGGAGTGGGAGATGACAGGTGGTTGTGCACCAGCATGGGCATCTTGAAAACTGAACATGGGTCCTCTGCAAGTGCAGAGTACTCTTAACCACCGAACCATCTCTCCAGCCAGCCCCTATCTGTCTCCTTTGGCTAGAAAGGAACCTTTTCTCTACCCCAGCACATGGAGCTGTGCCTGGCAGAAGACTGGCACTTAGAAATATTGCTAAGTGATTGACTGACCCAGGGAATAGATGCTGGGAAGCATCAGAAATCTTCTGGGATAGATAATGCTGATACCATTGTGTGGCTCTGATACACCAAGAGGAACCCCCTCCCCCAGCTACCAGACCCAGTTTTTAATATATCTTTCTTTCTTTTTTTCTTGCCATTACTGTTAGCCTTTCTCATCTCCTCTCTTCCTTTTCTGCTTTCAAGCCATCTAGTGTGAATCTCTGTTGTACACGGCTGTCCCTGTTCCACCCCTCTGCCAGAGGCACATGTCTTGCATAGGGGTCATTGTCTTCTTTGAGCCTGAGTCTCTGCAGTTGGGATAAGTTGGACCTTCTGAGCAGGCCTTGTGTTCAGTGACTTGTTCTGAGGGAGCCTAGTTAGTGCAAGTGACCTTCAGCAAAGACTTAAGGAAAGAGGTCTGGGCACACATGGTGCTCTAGCTGCCTGGGAACTTCAGAGACTCTCAGTGGACACCAGTAATTGGTCTGTGACCAAGCCAGTGAGAGAGGCATCAAAACTCAGAGGAGATCGCATGACCATGGCCTGCTGTTTGCAATGCACTGTCTGGTCAGAGCCTGTCACTGTTTATGCCTTCCTTCTTCCAGGAGTCAGCATCCTGCCTGCACTCATGATGATGAGGGACCTGGCTCTTGCAGGCATGTTGATTAGCCTGGCTTTCCTGTCCCTGCTGCCATCTGGATGTCCTCAGCAGACCACAGAAGACACCTGCTCTGTGCAGATTCTTGTCCCCGGCCTCAAAGGTAATGGCTACTCTGCTGCTCTGATGTTGCCTTGCTCATGCCTCTGGGTGTCTCAGTCTCCTGCATGGCCTGGCACTTCAGCACACACTCACAAAGACTGGCTCTGGACCAGGTACAACCTGGGAACTTCAGATTGGGTCTGGGATTCCCTGACTAGGAGACCAAGGTTCCACAACATTTAAACTCTTTCCAGCCAAGAAATTGTGGATTTCTGGTTAGCGATGTATATGCAACACAGCCTTCTCCTCAGGAGCCTTGTATGAAGGCCCACTCATGTGATCCTCTCCTGCATGAGCTGAGGTCATCCTTTCCCTGCTCTCTGATGCTACAGTGTTTACATCCCATGGCTTATAGGGATGAAGTCCGCTTGCAGAAACATTTGCAAATAGAACAACAGTCCAGGGATGCCTGTGGTTTTTCTTCAACTGGCAATGAGTATATCCAAGTATTCCATGATCTGTGTGAAAATGATGGACACACCCCTTCATTGTCAGGTCAGATAATACCAAAGCATGACCTGGCTGAAGGCTTTGTGTTCACAGATCTAGATCTGATTTGAGAAGACTCAAGTGTTAAGATATTTCTATGAGCAAAGAGAAAGTAGGGCTAGTGAGAGTGGAAAATGAGATAGCAGATGGAATGTCAACACATTCTGATAAAAAGATGGCTCCTCAGAACTCCATGGGGGGTGGAAAAAGGGTTCTGTGTAGCTGGGCCGTCTGTGTGAGTGGAGAAGGTCAAAGAAATCCCATCCCAGGTACATGACATTCTCCAGGGTCTGTTTATCAACACAGGTAAGAAGCCCCTCCCAGCCACCCCTTGAGTTTGAGCAGTGCTGGAAACACCTTTGATCTTAATGACCACTCTGGGTTTCTCTCTACAATCTCCAGGAACAGCTGGATTTAGAGTCAAGCTTCCTGAGAAGGTTTCCACTATCTTGAGTGTTGCCCTTTAGAGGCAGAGATCAAATTTCTTTTTGAGACAAAGGATCTCACTTTGAAACCTTGGTTAGCTGGGAACTTACTGTGTAGCCTAGACTGAATTCAAGTCCGAGAACTCTGCCTGCTTCTGGCACCGGAGTGCTGGGATCAAAGGCGTGTACCATCGTATCTAGCAAAAACAACTTTTTATGATAAAGTAGTTTCATGATGTAATCATGGATAGATTTGGGGAACTGCCATTAGGGGAAGCTTCAGAGTCTTGGTATCAAGGTGGTTTTTGGGGGGGTCAGCAGTGGGAAGCTCAGATGTCTTGTCCCCCTCTACCTACTGTGGGTGACATGGGAAGATTTTCTTGGAGAATAACATTTAAGTGAAGAAGCTTTTCTAATTGAGAGACATACATTTTGTTTTGTTTTGTTTTGTTTTTCGAGACAAGGTTTCTCTGTTTAGCCCTGGATGTCCTGGAACTCACTCTGTAGACTAAGCTGGCCTCAAACTCAGAAATCTGCCTGCCTCTGCCTCCCAAGTGCTGGGATTAAAGGCGTGCACCACCACTGCCTGGCGAGATACACATTTTTTTTGCAGGTTCTCTGAGTGTGTGTTTGTGTGTGTGTACACAAACGTGTGTGCTTGTGTGTGGAGGCCAGAGGTCAGCCTCTGGTATTGTTCCTCAGGTCCATCAACTTTGGTTTGTGAGATAGGGTCTCTCGTTGACTTGCCGCTTACCAATTAGTCTAGTCTGGCTAGCCAGGAGCCCCAGGGATTCTCCTGCCTCTACCTCTCCAATACTGGAATTACAAGTGTGTACTGCTATGCTTGCTCTTTTATATGGAGTTTTGGAGTCAACTCCAGTCCCAGGCTTGCTGTGGCAAGCATTTACAGCCATCACCCCAGCCTCACGCATCCTCATTGGTGTGGTATTTCTCATTCCGTCTCTAGTGTTAAGTGCTGTGCCAGTGTCTTCTGGTGAGCTAGGAATCAAGATGAGCAGTTTTCAATAAAACCAAAGACAGACATAGGAGGAAAGGGAAGTCAGGTGGAAGTTGGGTGGTGGGTTTAGTGACCTTCTTGCCTTCTTTCTTAAGAGGCGGGGCCGTCAGGTAGGTAGGTGACAACGTAGTGGATAATGGTCTAGTTCACTCAGCCTTACCCTAATCCAGGTAGGTGTTAGGGACCACAAAGGCTGTGGCCAGGCTCAGAGTCTGACCTGGGCCTGTCACTCAGCTCTCTGGCCTATGTTTTCACTTATGTACATCCACCTGTCTGCCTCAAATGAGTGAGAGTCATGTGCAAACTCCAGGAGCTTTCTAGAAAACTTCTAGAAAAGCTGGAAGGTGTGCTTAGGGTTGCCTCTCTGTGAATATTGCCAATGCACCTCTCGTGGTGGAGGCCTTCCTTCAGCTGCTCTGGGAGACCAGAGATTTCAGCCTCATGGAGAGATGGGCCATGGTAGCTGCTTACTGTGACACACACTGTGATGTATGTACTAGGAAAGACAACATGTCACCACCTTTATCCATCTTTGGTGGGTCTCTGCAGTGGTGGGTTTTGCTCTTGCTTCACCATAGGTGATCGTGTTGTCCCCTGTGGCCCAGCCCCTCAATCTATCCCTGGCAGGCTCATCTGGTCAGCCTTAGCTTCCCTTTAGTCTGTGTGCTCATCCACATCTCTTTCCTCGGCTCTGGCTGGCTGCTTCCTGCTCACTGCACGGCTTCAGCTTAAAAGCCACTTCACTAGGGCGACATCCAATCTGAATCATTCCATGTCACTTTTGCTGAAGTTTGTGCCTCATTCCATCCTATACCCTCTGTGGCTAATGAGACTTCTCATGTCAATTTGACTTAAAATATTTTTCCTCCTGGGTAGCTCACAGAATGTACTCTTTGTTGGTGATGTTCCTTCTGCAGTGTCGCTGACACGTCTTTGCTGTTTGGCCCTGATTCCCCCTGCACCCCCCTCCAGTGGTTCTCCTCAGGCTTTTATTGTGCTCTTGCTTTCACGCCCTCCCCCAGCCCCCCCCCCCCCAGCACTGAAAAGTGCATCTGGCAGCTCTTCATAGACGCTCAGGCATTCTCTTTCTCTCTGCTCTCTGGAATTCCTTTGAGATGGGATTGGGCATTTATGAGTCGTTTTTTTTTTTTCCTTCGACCTCAATTTGATAACTTCAAAACAAAACCATCAAGGCTCCACAGATGACTGTTTCTTAGCGAGGAGAACCCCTCATCCTAATGTTTTGTCTCATGGGAAGTGAGTGAGCTCCTTCTTCTGGCCACTGCTTTCTAGCTGTGAGGGTGAATTTCAATCAGAGCCTCCCCAGTGGGTTTGCTGTCACGCTCAGTGCCACACAAGATCATATCTCCTGTCTGTCTCTTTCTTTTTCTCCTCCTCCTCCTCTTTTTTCTCCTCCTCCTCCTCCTCTTCCTCCTCCTCTTGCTCCTCTTCTTTCTCCCCTTCTCCTATCTTCTTCTTCCTCCTCTTCCTTTTTCTTTCCTTTTTTTTTTTTTTTTTTGGTTTTTTGAGACAGGGTTTCTCTGTGTAGTCCTGGCTGTCCTGGAACTCACTCTGTAGACCAGGCTGGCCTCGAACTCAGAAATCTGCCTGCCTCTGCCTCCCAAGTTCTGGGATTAAAGGCGTGCGCCACCACTGCCTGGCTTTTCTTTCCTTTTGTAACAGGGTTTTACTCTGCAGTTTTGGCTAGCCTGGGATTCACTCTATAGACAATGATGTGTAGACTAAGAAGCAGAGACAAGTAGGTCTCTGGGAGTTTGAGGCCATACTGGTCTATAACTCAGTGTAAGCCTTTGATCACTTTCTGTCTTTTAGGAAGGGAAAAGAAGAATCAAACTTGTGTTGTAGGAAGGTCATTTGATCAGGGTTAGATTGGGGTTGAGATTAGAGAATAGATGTGGCCCATTAGTTTCCTGTGACCCACCCCCCCCAATCCCCATGGACTCATCTTGTCATGTATCCTGACTGCTTATTTACACCTCTGTCTCTTGTACCTGTCCATTGAACCCCCAAACATAGAGGGCATACTTTATTGATCTCAGGCAGTCATGCTGAGAGGACCAATGGACAGTCTGGTCTGTTCGCCCAGCATGTCACCAGCCTACATGATGTTTCCCTGGGGGCCACCTGATACACTCCTCCTCATTTATCCTTGTGGTTGGAGAGTTGTAGAGAGTCCTATATGGCCTATTGGGAACCAGCCCAAAAGGGACAGTGGAGGGAGGGTAAAATCTGTTCCTTGAAAAATAAAGAAGCATAGGGAAAGCGCATCCTAAGCTTAGACCTGGATATCCAGAGCTCACTCTAGTGATGCTGGATGTAGCATGTGGGAGGGTAGGCAGGGAGTAGGGCCAGACTGGCTGCACCATGGGTGAGAACCTTTCTAGTCTTCTGTATGGATGCATAGCACCATATTCCTGTTCTAGCCAGATCATGCCTAAACAGATATGACTTCTTCCACAGGGGATGCAGGAGAAAAGGGAGACAAAGGAGCCCCAGGACGGCCTGGAAGAGTTGGCCCTACAGGAGAAAAAGGTATTCATAGTTTCTGCCTCCATGGGATGGGGGCGGGGGTGGCTGGAAGTTGGAGGAGACAGAGAGCAACTGCGACATAGGTTATTGAAGGAAGGCACAGTGCTGGCCTGCAGGCCCTGAGATACACACTGGTCTGGAAACACAGTGGTGAGTCCCTGAATGCCAAGGTTCAGGATCACGACTATGTATTAAATGAGAGTGCAGCCATGAAGGATGGGTGGGAGGAGGGAGGGCAGAGGCTGGGGCACTGCAGTGGTAGCTGACCCACCTACAGAGCAGATGGGGTTTCGGGGTTTCATGGGAGTGGTTTCCACTTTAATAAAACAATGCGATTCTGCCTGTGGGAGTCTGGTGAGATTCAACTGCATATTTAATGGAGTTAAAGCCTTGCGCACACACGGATGAAAACATGCATGTTTAGAAGTGAGGATATGCACGTAGAGAGCCAGGCTGTGGATGTTGGGTAACCACATTACACACAAAAAGGAGTCAGGACACGCCACCAAAAGAATCAGAACGTTCAGGAACTAGATGTCCATGGGGGCGGGGGTGGCTGGAAGTTGGAGGAGAGGAGGAGCTAGAGGGTGGAAGCAATCCAGTTTATGTACATGTAATAGAATTTGAATATACATGGTTACACGTGAAAGGAGCCTACAGTAACAGCAGGTGCCCAGTGTGTGTGGCTGCCATTTATAGGGTGGCACCATCTATTTTGTGTTATATTTTAAAATGTTTTACTATTTTTATTAAATGATGTGTGTATGCATGTGTCTGTGTATGGGTTTGTACATGTGACATCAGTGTCTGTGGAGATCAGAAGTGAGTGTTGGACCCCCTGGAGCTGGAGTTATCTTTGATGTCTACTGGGCCCTCTTGAAAAACAGCAATCATGCCTGGCGGTGGTGGCACAGGCCTTTAATCCCAGCACTTGGGAAGCAGAGGCAGGCGGATTTCTGAGTTCGAGGCCAGCCTGGAAGATTCTTGGGGATTAAGGTCGCTGGCATTTTGCTTCTCTAGTACCTGCAGGTAGGGCCCAGGCATGTGCCTCTGCTCCAGCGTCCCCCTGAAGGGGTCTACATACAATCCAAGCCCAAGTGTGTGCTCCCGGCTTGCTGCTGTCATGTTAGTACTGTGCTCTGCCTCTCCAAGGGCTTTCACTCCCTCTCTCCCTCTCCATTTATTGTACTGTTTATCTGTTTATTTGCAATTCATCGGATTGTGTCCCAAATACAATGAAAGTGGTTTTGCATGCCTACCATCCAGCACTCAGAAGACTGAGGCAGGAGGGTGGTGGTGAGTTTGAGGCCAGCCTGGGCTACATAGTGAGATACTGTCTCTAAAACTAACCATAACAAAAACAAAACCCTTGAAAATAAAACCAAAACCAAATATAATACATGACATTTCAACCAAAGCAGCATATTCCAGACTGTGGTAATAACTATAGTATTGTGCCCGAAATGAAGGGCAGCTGAAGGCGTGAGGGTAAAAGCATTGGCCAGATCGGAACAGATTCAAGAAGGTTCAATGAAGAAATGTACCGAAGGAGACAAATGTAGGGGCTGAATTCAGAGGCAGCGGGGGGGGGGGGGGGGGGGGGAGGGGGAATAGGGGAGATAAGATAGGAGAGGATGGGTGGAGAGAGACCCTGAGAAAGATTTCTTTATAAGGTTCAGGGGAACTACATGGTGGGTTCATATTTGGATAGACAAGCAGGCACCTCACATCTTGTTAAGCAATAAATCTTACAGCAGGAGTCATTGTTCTCGATTTGGGCCATGTGGGGTGAGATGTGTAGGCTCTAGGTGTGTGTGTGTGTGTGTGTGTGTGTGTGTGTGTGTGTGTGTGTGTGAGATATCACAGGCTACTGGGGTCTGATGGTTAATGTAGAATTTTCTGACTCTCTTCTTTGAGACAGGCTCTCATGTATCACAGGCTGGCCTTGAACTTGCTACTCGACCAAGGATGACTTTGAAATCATCCTCCTGCTTCAGCCTCCCGAGCACTGGGGTTAAGGGCGTGCAGCATCACACCTGGTGAACTGGCTGCTTTTCCTGTTGTCATGACAGGATACTCTGACCAAAGCAACTTTAAGGAAGGATTGATTTCGACTCACACTTCGAGGTTAAAGTCTGTCATCTCGAACACTGGCAGAGTTTGAAACTGCCTTCAGGTCACCCACCGCTACATAAATAGCCTGATCTTGTAGAAATGAGATCCACTGGAGATCCTAGGAAGTGGACCTGTTAGTGACTGGCACCTTCAAAGGATGCTGTGACGGGTGCTTGGTGAGTGCAACAGCTGAGAGCATCTCACCATTTCTTTTTATTCTTGACACTCCCGCAGCATGTGGGCAACGGGGACAGATCTACATCGCCCTAAATTTTGTGTCCCTGGGGCTCAGCCTAACACTGGTACCCTGAAAGCCTTTTTCAGTTGTTTGAAACATCTCTTGAGATTTAACATCTTTAAGTCTCTTTGAACTCCCTGGGTGATCTCAGCTCTGACTGAGCCCCCCACAACCTCTGGAAGGCACTGATGTTAGCTTGTATTAATAGGTCTAGCTGCTGCTGCTGCAGGCGGCATTTCCTACGGCCCATGGGCTCCCTACTCTGGGTCTGGACAGCTCAGCTTCCACCAGATGTAACTTGTGCCCACCGGGGGCTGGACTGGAGGCAGTGGCTGACTTGCAGAGTGAGCAGCTCCCTGCCAAGGGGAAGCCTGCTTGTGTATGAAGAGTTTACTGAAACAAAGCCAGGCAGAGTGGAGCCAGCAGAATTGCCTGCTGTCATCTGCCCTTTATTGAGACAAGAACAGTATCTGCATTTCTGGGTGGCTTGCTGTGTGGCAGGCGCTGAGTGGCTCTGCTGATGTGACTTGATATGTGTGTGCTGTCCCAGATTTTTCTGTCTGGTTCCCAGATTTACGCTGTGACAAGAGCGGGTGGCCGCTCTGTTTCCCTGCCATAGAGGCTGGGGCCCCTCCTGGCACAGATAGTGGAGGGCAGCCGTGCCAGCACTGGGCTGTCATGAGCTGTGGTGCATACTCCATCCTTCATAAAAATCGCTGAGGAGGCCGAATTGCAAGTGCCCCCTTTGCCCCATCTCCACTTCAAAGGGCGCTGGTATCTTCATTAAAATTAATAAGAATCACGCACCTGCTGCGAGCTGCCCATCCGCTCCTATCCTCCTGCGTGTCTGGAGAACAAATGGGAGCCACCCCACTTCTCATTAGAGTAATGGGCTGTAAGGACGGCAGGTCACAGTGGCTCCCAGCACTCTGAGTGCCTCAGTAAGCTTCTCCGCTTAAAGGCACAGGCTCTAAACATGTCTCAGCACAGCTGACCTAGCACGCATATTACACAAAGCTTGCCGTCCTGTGGAGCAGCCAGAAGATCTTCCTGGAAGTAGGAAGGAAGCGCAAGCTCCTGCAGGAGCTTTAACCTTGTAACCGCTCTGCTCATGGAGCTAAAACAAGTCTGGGACCAGAAATGGAGGATGAGCCTCTAGATATCATAGAGGTTTTCATTCTTTCTTCTTCCTCAACACATCCAAATGATAGTATAGTCCCAGCAGCAGCAGCAGCAGCAGCAGCAGTAGCTGCTGCCGCCGCCGCCGATCCTATGTGAAACTATGATGGTTGAGGGTCAGATAGCAAAAGGTCCCCTCTGCTGCTTTGGGTAAACTAACTCTGTGCTAAATAACTTTACTATCTTGGGTTGTGTGAAGATCAATGGTATGCTTATACATATGTGTTTACACAAATGTATAGCATGTATATTCACACACATACAATTGCATTGTATGTACATGTATATGCTTTTATGTAAACATGCATGCTCACACAAACAACATATGTGTACATTACTGTTTGTATGTTTGTATGTCTGTATGTAAGTACACATATATAAAGTAGCATGTGTTTGCATGTTCATGTATATGTGAACATGTGTATGTGTGTACAAATATCCTATGTATATATGTTTGTATTCACATGTGTATTTGTGTGTATGTATGGTATATGACACAATGTATGAACATACATGTATGTGAATAAATTTACTTGTATGTATTTTATATATGTGCACACACATATTTTCATATACATATGTGAATATAGGTTTGAGGAGTTTCTATATATGCATAATTGCATGTATGTATGATTATGAAGCATCTAGTTGTACTTGTACAGTCATGCTTATGTGTGGTGCATATGTGTATTCTATGTATGCATGTTTATATATGTGTGTTCTAGTTAGTTTTGTTTCTCTTGCTGTGATAAAACAGTTTGATTTAGAGGAGAAGGAGTGTATTTCAGCATACAGGTTACAGTCTATCATTGAGGAAGTCAGGACAGAAACTCAAAGCAGAAACCGGGAGGCAGGAACATCGGAGCAATTCTGTATCTTGGCTTGTTCTCCCGTTTACTCACAGGCTCATGCTTAGCTGACTTTTTTATGTAGCCCAGGACCACCTGCCTATGGATAGTTCTGCCCACAGTGGGCTGGGTTCACGTGCATCAATCAATAAATCAAGACAATGCCTCACAGACAAGTCCATAGGCCAGCCTGGTCTAGGCAATTTCACAGCTGAGGCTTTCCTCTCAGAGGACTCTAGGTTGTGTCAAATTGACAAAGTAAAGTAGGGCAGTGTGTTTATGTTGATGTGTCCATAGTATGCATGTTCACGTGTGTGTGCACCTGTGTCTAATATGCATGTGTGTGTATATGCTGCGTGTATGTATGTTTGTGTTGCTCAGCTCCAGATCTGACCTTAGCAGATGTTCTGCTCCCAGCAGCTGCTCTCGTTCTGATGAGTCAGAGCAGGACTGGGGTAGGCCCAAAGACGTTCACAGGGAGGCTGTGGCTCTGTCTGCCTAGCCCAGACTGTCTCACTGGCTTTCTTGTGAGTGTACCCAGTCTTTTCATGCTTGAGGTGCCATGACTGGGGACTAGTGGTCAGGCTGAAAGTTTGGGATGGAAGGGAATGAGATGTGAGACAGGAAAGGTAGGGTTGTCTGACAGCCTCTGGCCAATAGCCCTCAAAATCAAGTTACAGCAGGACCCCAAGTGGTCATTGCTTGCTTTCCTATAGGCCTGGAAGACCATGAGTCTGCACAAGACTTTCAGCCCTGGTTCAGTACTTCCTGGGCCAATGAGGAGTAGGCTTGGGATACCCTGTGGATACCACTATAGAGAAAGTCTTGGGTAAAGTCCCCTGTCCAAGAGCTAAGGCACATTTGGAGCCCTGATGTAGAGTCAGGTGACATTGGTCTTGGTAGAATCTAGTCATTTGGTACCTGCCTATGATCTATGTTTGCCACTCTGGCTTCCTGATACAGTGACCTGGGGCTCTGGGGACATTTAGGACATGATTTGCAGGTGAGAAAACGAGTTTAAAGACGATTACAACTTATCCAAGGGTGTGTGAATGTAAAGCTGGATGTGGTAGCTTGAATCTTTAATCCCAGCACTTAAGAGGCAGAGACAGGTAAATCCCTGTGAGTTCAAGGCCAGCCTGGTCTACACAATGAGTTCCAAGTCAGCCAGAACTCTTGTGAATGGAGATCTACGACTTGGGTCTGTCTGCATGTAGTTTATGCTTGGAATCACTGGACAATGGTATTTACTGGTTCACTGTGTGACCTGTGGAAGTCACCTCCCTTTTGGGACTTGCTTCTTTGTGGAGCAGAAGACAACTGGGTCAGTCAGCTTGCTGAAGAAGTTAGGTTGTTCTTTCTTCTAGACACTTCCAGAAATAAGACTCAGACTCAAAATGTATTTTCAACTACCTTGGCTATGTAGCTAGGCTCTTCTCTGACTAGACAATAACTTAAAATAACCCATTTATTCTAATCTAATGCTGGCTCATGGTTTGTTACCTGTGCTCAGGTACCATGTGTCTGTCTCATCACATCTTCCAGGCAAATCTCCTGTCTGGCTCTATCACAGAATCCCTCTTGCCTTCCACCTTCTATTTTCTGCCTATAGGCTAAAGATTTATAATTGACAGGTACCACATCCATACAGATACAAGATATTTTCTCTACACTTGTACTGCTGTGGAGAGCCACAGACTTGAACTATGGAGAGTTGTTTCATTGAGTGTTGGAGGCTGAAAACCCAAGATTAAGGTGGGTCAGGGCTGTTTTCTCCATGACTTGCAGACAGCTGCTATTTTCCCTATATCCCCGTGCAGCCTGTCTTCTGTGCATATCTGGTGTTTCCTTTTATAATGCTACCAGTGCTGCTAGATCAGGGTCTGACCTATGACCTCAGTGAATACCCATGGCCTCTTTTAAGAGTCTATTTTCAGGTCCTGCAGAGCAGGACTTCAGCACAGACTTTTTAGATGGACTGCTTAGCTCATCAAAAGATGGAAGTGATGGGCAAGCGAAGTGTTTGCCCTGCAAGCATGAGGATCTGAGTTCAGGCCCAGAGCCCATGTGAAGAGTCAGGCACAGTGGCACAAACACATAATTCCAGTGCTGAAAATGCAGAGCCAGCCTAGTGTATATATGTGTGTATATATATACAGACACACACAAACATATATACATACAAATATATACACATATACATACAAACACACACACACACAAACACACACACACACAATGATAATGATGTGGCATTGAGCTTAGTAGACCCACATGAATGTACTGTACTGGCATGGCATACGAGAAATGTCTTCATTTGTTCCTTAAGGATGGAGAAGGGAGCAGACCTACCCTGGGGTGCCATACACCTCACTGTAACCCTTCATTTCCTCCTTCTGCTTTTAAGGATTGGGTGGTGGGCAGTGGTGGAATCTCAGACATACTGATAGAAGCAATGTCTAAGCAGTCCTAGCTGGCTTTGGTGCCCATCAATCACTTGGGACTGTGTAAAGTGCAGGTGCACATGCACCTGGCCCTTGGGGCTGTCTGCGTGGGTTGCCACACTTCTAGACACTTGAGTGACTCTGCATGTGATGATGAATGATTGTTGCCGGGGACATGTGTGTCCCACCTGCTATGTGCCAGGTGCAGTTCTGGGTAGTGTGCCTGTTTCTCCAGCATCCAACTAGGGACATACTGCCAAGCCTGTTTCATAGGTGTAGACCCAGCACAGGGGGCACTGAGCCAAGCTCTGTGGTGGCACAGAGATACTGAGCAAGGCCGTCAGGCATTGGGTAGTGGTTGGGGAGAAGACAAATGGCTTGTTTGTGGGTGTTTTCTTTCAAAATCCTTTACTACAGGATTTCAGCTTCTTATTTTAAAAAAGAGTTAATTTCTGTATATAAGTATTTTCTTGAATGTATATATTCTACATTCCATATGTGTGCCTGTTTCCAGAAGAAAGTGTCAGATCCCTTGGAATTGAAATTATAGATGGTTGTGAGCTGCCACGTGGCTTCTGAAAACTAAACCCAGGTTCGCTAAAGAGCAACCAGTGCTTTTAACCACTGAGTCATCGTTCCAGCCCTGTGTATTATATATATTTTGGGACAGGGCCTCTTTCTATCTTATTCTACAGCTCTGGCTGCCTTTAAACTTAACTATGCAGACTAGGCTGGTCTTGAACTCACAAGGTTTTACCTGCCTCAGCTTCCCAAGTGCTGGGATTAAAGATGTGAGCCACTGTATCCAGATTATATCTTTAGTTTTTTGAGGCCAGGTTTCATGTAGTCCAGGCTGGTCCTGAAATTATATAGTCAAAGATGACCTTGGACTTCCGGTCTTCTCACAAATGCTAGGAGTGCAAGTGTGTGCTACTGTGCCAGTTTACACCATGGGGGGGGGGGATTGAATTTGGAGCGTTTTGTGTCTTAGCCAGCTCTCTCTCAACTAAGCCATACCCAGGCCCAGAGTCCAGGTTTACAGAGGTGAAAACAAAGTCTCAGGGAGATTAAGCAACTTATCCAGGGTTACTTAGCTGTGTAAGGTTAGAGAGGATGTGCAGACGTGGGGCTGTCTCACTCCTTGTCTCTCCAGACCTCGGCACATCTTAAACCAATGGCATCCGTGTTATGTGCATTGTCCAGCACTCAGGGACCCAAGAGGCCCCCTCAAGGCTGCAAGCTGTTGTCTACACAGGCCAGCTGGCAGTGTTTGCTTTCTAGGGCTCCAAACTCTGCCTCCCTGTGTCCTTCACATCCTCTGTGGTGAGTTGCTGCTGTCTCCACTGTGTCTCGTTCTTCGCACTCACTCTTCATTCTTATGTTCCCTGATGGTAGGGCTTGGCACCTACACTTCTCCAAGGACAGGAGCTGAGTGTGGTGCCAGCTGGTACCAGGTGCCAAGTGTCAGCAACAGCTTTGAATCCCTGCTCCAGTTGGGCTCTGAGGGTTAGGGATGGGCTAAAGCCAAGTGTTCTCAAATCAGCCTCAGGTTATGGCTGATGTATGACAGCCAGATTCATGCTGGACTCTCATTGTGTGAACTCAGTCAGCGGACTGAGTAGTCGGACAATAGAGTGCTAATTGATTGTTATGTTAAGGTGGGAGTTTTGCTGGAAAGAAAAAAAAATTACTTTTGGGCATTTGTGATGCAGGTGATTTTTCTCCAGGGATTTTTGAGCCTCTTTATCCTGCCTGTCACCTCAGGGACCCAACCTTCTTCTACCTTATGTGGCTGGAAGGCTGAGAAGGCAGAGCTGTGGTGTGACTTTTCCTCTACCACATCCTTGAACCAGTTAGACCTTTCAAAGGAAAGCGGTCCTACGGAGGACAAGACACCTCTGGATCCCTTCTCATCGTCCCCTACACACCACACAATAGATTTATATCTACACTCAGGAGCTTTGTGGTAGCAGGCAACAGATCTCCCAAGGTTTTGGGTATTTAGTGGGAACTGGTCTTTCCAGGGTAAGATCTTTGATTTCTATTTTTCTAGAATCCATCATCTTCCCAGCCCCTGTCTATCTGGGAATGTGGCAAGCCTGGGGATTGGAATGACAAACCTGTCTGTTTTTTATGCACAAGAGCAGTGCAGTGGGGGTGGAGAGTCCTCAGGTAGCAGATGGGCAAGCTAACCTTAGATTTCCCAAATACACGATGTGAACTTGGGCTGGACAGTTCAGCTCGCTGGCTGGCTTTCAGGAACAGTGGCACCGGACCCTGCATGTGGGGAGCTGCTGTGTTCCCACATCCACTGTGGAGTTTCAGTGGGTCATTTTGACACGTCCAATCTGTAGCATTCATGCTTCATGCAGCCAAAGACAGCGTCATTAAAACAGCAGCTAATTTTGTGATTTCCTTAAAAACTTAATTGCATGGTCTAGCATGAACTATGCTGATGTCAGCGGAGTCTTAGGGTTTCAAGAGATTGGGCACAATTCCTAAAGTCTCCCTTTCTTTTCCTGTTCTTTAACTCATTGATCAAGGCACTGACTGATGTCCTGATAGGTCTGCTGCCTGCCCTGGTCTCAGCCTTTCTCCCTTCTGAAAACCCTCCCCCTGTCCCCTGTAGGGCTTCATGGAGTTGCCGCTGAGCCTGCCTCCCGTCTTTTCTGGTTCCCTCTGATCCCTCTAGATTCCTTCTTTACCAGTATCAAGCCCTATTCTGCCCCCAAGTTACACCTACTGCCTTTCTCACTGCTTGTCTCTAGGATATGAGAGCCCAGTGCCCTCTCTGGCTTTCCTGCTTTTAGGATGACCCATTCTGCACCTGGGTACCCAGGCTGGAAGCCTTGACCTCACCTCATATCCCAACACTGAGGTGCTGTCAACTCCCAAACACTTGCCACTTAAAAGCTTCTTTTCAGTCTCCTAGATGCTGTCTGGCTACCCACCAGCTGGCCTCTGTGCTTGCCTTGTTCATTTCTCAAGCACAGCCAGGTTTCCCAACCAAGCATCTCTCTCCCTCCCTTCTTCCTGACTCTCTAGTGGCCCCTACTGCTCCATGGACGAATTATAGTCTCTCAAATGCCCTCCCTCAGCCTCCAGATGGGTCAGGGCCCCTGGTCTGGGCCACCTCAGTTCCTCTTTACTCTCTATCAGTTGTGCATCTTCTCTGGGTTGCAATTGCTGGATTGTCCCCTGTACCCTCAGCTCATACTCTGTACCCTGCTGGACCAGTGGCTTGTTCTGCTCTTCCACCCACAGAGACTTCACACAACTCCATCTCCTGGCACCAGGAGAGTAGAATGGTTTTCAAATCAACAGATCATGGATGGCTCTTGATCGGGTTCTGCTGGACTTTCAGAGTCCAACCTGGTCAAGTCACGTAATCTTAGAACTGCCTCTGTGCAACGGATCAGTTTTAGAAGCAGTAAAGGAGAATTCCGTGTGCACGGATGTGCTTCGCAAGCAAGTGCTATGTTCTCATGGTCTTCCCATGAATGATGTGTTTTCCAGTCAGCTGTGGCTCACTGGAGCCAGTGCTCTGTCCTCTGGACTCCATCTGATTTACACTGAGGGAACATCTCCAGTATGGGGAATGCTGTCCTATCAGGTGCTTCATCAGCACACAGTGCAGTCCTCCCTCCTGTCTGTCTTGAGAGTGTCCATTTGTCTCTGTGACCCTAGGGACAATAGAAGATCAAAAGACTGCGGCATCTTGTCCACCCATGAGCCTCTCCATGGTGAAGTTAGTATCTGTCTCTTCCTCAGGGTTTCGCTGTATGCTTGCTTTCAACTTGTGCTTTGGTGTCTCACCAGTGAGAGTCCCAAAAGGTTACCAAGAGCATCACCAAGGGAGCAAGGATACTCAGGGAAGGATGCAACACTGAGAAAGGTCTTCTGCCTTGATTTGTTGTGGATCTGAGAGAGGATATCTGGTGTTAGATGTGTAGCTTTATTCCAGTGATTAGTGTTCTCTGGGATCAGGTAAGGCCAGCCACTGCTCTATCTTGCAATGGATGAGGGACAGCAGAGGGCTGGAGGCCTTGTGGGATGAGAGCAAATCTTTGCTGACAGGAAGCAGTCTTAAGGCATGTAGCATTCTGGTCACATCTCCCCATGCCATATGTCTCCTGCAGAGCCACTTTCAAATGCAACCTGAGGTGCCCAGGGCTTTGTTGTTCCCAAGATCATCTAGCTGTGTCTGTATTCCAGAGGGATGCTTTTGGTTTGGGTGTGAGAAGCTTGGGAGACACCAGTGAGCTAGGATACAGGACAAGAACCTACCCTTCCTGATCCAGGCTCAGAGGAGAGCTGGCCTTGACTGAGTGACTCAGGAGTGCTGGTCTGTCCTCCTTCATTCTGCCATCTGAGTGACTTATCTCCTTGTTTGGAAACAAAACCAGTGGCCTATCTGTGAGGAGTCATCCTGTGACAGCTATATGTGCCCTTGAAGAGCCTGTACTTTGTGAAGTCTCTTCTTGTGTGCATGTGTGCACATGTGTGATGGTGAGAAGGGAGCACATAAGATCACCTGTGCATATATGATGTAGAGGAGGCATGCCAAATCATCCATGCACTATATGACAGAGAAGAGGAGGTGCTTAGATTGTCTGTGCATTTGTGATGGTGAAGGGGAGGGGTGTTCAATCATGTGTGTTTGAGTGTGTGTGTGTGTGTGAGTGTGTGTGTGATGGTGAGGAAGGGCCATGTTAGATTTCTTGCATCAATCAACTTTGACCTTATTCTTTTCTACAGGAGACATGGGGGACAAAGGACAGAAAGGCACTGTGGGACGCCATGGAAAAATTGGTCCCATTGGCGCAAAAGGTATTTGCAACACACATCTCTCTCTGTATTCCTCACTTGGCTCAGGGTATCTGAGAACAGCCACTGACTGTGCCACTTTGCCTGGAGCTTCTGTTTTCATGTGTCACCCTGATAAACTCTGCCGCTGTATTCTCACTCCAGGGAAACCAAAGGGATTGCTGGCTCTGTGAGCATCAGGGTGGGTGGAGTCACACCAGCCTGCAGCACTTACAGAGCGTTTAACCTCCTGGATGCTGGACCCAGATACCAAATCCTCAGCTACAGCTTCCCTAACAAGCATGATGAAATGATGAGAGACTCACATGGTCAGAAAGAGTTGTGTCATGAATTCACTCCACCCCCTGGTTCATTTTCCCAGTCTTTTGAGACTGCGGAATGATTCTCTGCCTGAACAAAGCATAGGGTGGCAGATTGCAAACTCCAGTGTCAGGCAGCACCTGATGCTACATGTGGTTTGTGTATTTTTGATAGGTTAGAACTCTCTCTCCCTGTGGCTAGGACATCAGGTACAAGGGAGTTAACGGATAGCTGAATGCTGTACTGTCCTGTTTTATGTCCTTTGGTTTGCATTCAATCAATAGACATGTTCTGAGCACGTGGACCGAGGGGGACAAGATGGTCATGTAGCTTCCTGTGTGGTCTCATTGAGGTTGGCCTGGGGTCCTGTTGTGGGTTGGCCATGAGGAGACTGAGCTTCGGTGGCCAATGGCTGGTGAAGAGCTCTGCTGGCGATCAGAGGCAATAAAGGAATTTGGCTGTGGTTGTCCCAGCTCTGTCTCCTGGGTTCTTGTACTGGAGCAGGTTGGCTCTTGGCCAGAAGAAGTCTTGGTTTGAAATCTGAGCTTGGATGGTTTTTTTCTGATGCATGCCATGAATCTGCTGCAGCCCTTTGCTGCCTTTTCAGAAAGAGACCATTGACCTGGCGTGTTGGGAGGTGGGCACTCAGCTGTCTCTTCTCCGGGATGAACCTGCTATCAGACATCATCTGGATAAGCTCAGAGTGCTGAGGGGTACTGTCCTGATGAGCATAGAGTATTGAGGGACTTGCAAGCTACAAAACCTTTACAGAATCAAGATAAAGTATCAATCTCATAAAAGCTGCCATTTCGACTGTTCCAGCTGCATAGTTCAGTGGTGCCAACACATTCGCAAAGTGATGCAACTGTGCCCATTGCTTCCAAAAGCTTTTTATCGCCCCGTGGGGACGCTGCACCATTAAGCAGTAACTCTCTCCCTCCTCCCCAGCTCTGACAACCCCGAGTCTGCTTCTTGTCTCTGTGAATTTGCCCATCCTATGTATTATATAATGGGGTTTGTTTGCCTCGTGTGGCCATCTTGTTTCTCTTCCTGCAATGCTCTCTGAATTCATCGTGTAGCAGTTGTCAACATTCCCCTATTTTAAAACTGAATAATACCTACTTCTTAGATTAACCATGTTTTTGTTTTTCTAAGTATTCTGAGAATTCCTTCCCTGGGGAGACATAAATGAAGTCTATCCCTTCCTCTTAAGGTCCCAACAAACTAAAGTACTGTCCTGACAAATTCAACCTAGAGGACAAATGGATTTATTGGGCTTATAAGACAGGGGTTACTTGCAGAACTGTGGGGGACCCCAAAGCACTGTGACACTGGAAAGTCACAGTGACAGAGTCCTCCCTTCTATGGAAAATCAACCTTTCCTAGCCTACATTCTCTGGTACTCCCGAGACCCCAAGCTCCAAGATCACACAAAGTCAGGGAAGAAGGACATGTAAATGAGCAAGGTCCAGTGACCCTCCCCATCCCCCCACCCCCATTAGTCATGATTTGATGGCATCTTGCAAGTAGGCACAACTGGTGTGAGGAAGATGGTGGGTGATTTGCTCAGAAGACTGTGTTCTGTGCTACAGTCTCCCAGGCTGTAGACATTCAGGCCATCTGTCCCCATTGGCTGCCGTGGACAATGCTGTCGTGAGCAAGGGGAAGACAGAAGGAATGTGTATTCTTTTCTATACAGTATGTGTGCTGGGCACATCTCCAAGTCTCATATGGAGACCAGGACCACCCTTATTTGGCTTTGATTATTTGATTGGCTTTGTCTCTGGGTGAGGCTGTCTTCTTGGGTCTGGTCAGGCTGAGGTTCTGATGGTTATGCCCCTGACAGAACACAGAGGAGTGAGTTGGGCAGAGGCTGCCTAAATGCTTCCCTCCTTATGAGAATGTACTGTGAATCTTTAGATGTGGGGTCCTTCGTGGAGACAGTTCTGTATGCTAGGGATTCTAAAATGACTGATATAGGCATATAACACACAGGCAGACAGACAGACAGATAGACACACACACACACACACACACACACACACACACAGACACAGGCACATGACTTGATCTCACAGTGGCTGGACAGCTCCATTGCTCTCATTGTGTTTTATACTATTTTGTGTGTGTGTGTGTGTGTGTGTGTGTGTGTGTGTGTGTGTGTGATGAGGTGATTGATGGCAAGGGTTAGGAGGCTTGACCTACCTACCAAAAGGTTAGGCAGGAGTCCTGGTGTGACACTACACTAGCTGGAACGGATCCAGAGGAACTCGGGTTACAGTTTGGGATTATCAGGGTGCGAGTTTGACAAAGAGAACTTCCTGCCTCTGGCTATCCATAAGCTCACCCCACCTCCCATTTTATGTTCATCTAGATTTTCCTGTTGTACTAAGAGACATAAAGCTGGCCTACTCTCATCTGCTCATAGTGTCAATTAATCACACAGTGTTGCCTGTAAAACACTCCCTGAGGGGAGGAGTCAGAGCTGACTTCCACTATGTCATTGGCTGCTCCCCTAAATCCCACAAAAACGCAAGTGTCCATATTTGTAAACAGCCTGAAGAGCTGTCTGCAGAGTGTGGTGATGGAGCGTGATGGACACTGAACCCAGCACCTCAGACACGCTGTATAAACATACACTGAGCTACATTCTCAGCTTCAGTAAATATGATTTTTAACTTGACACATTCTAATTCAAGGGATATCCCCCGCCCCACCAAATGCTAACTTTAATTTTTCTTTTTGCCTCTAGGTGAAAAAGGAGATTCTGGTGACATTGGACCCCCTGGTCCCAGTGGAGAACCTGGTATGACATAAAGGAGCAGAAACTTTAAATAAAATCTATTGAGTTTATACTTTAAAAACATACACTGTGGGGCTGGGGCAATGATTCAGAGACTAAGAGCACTGGTTGCTTTTCCAGAGTACCTGGCTTCAATTACTAGTAACCACAACAGTTTGTGACTCCAGTTCCAGGGGATCAAACGCCCTCTTTTGGCCTCTGGGTCACTGTAGACACACATGGTGCACAGACATAATGCTGGCAAAACACCCAAACACACAAACACACCTTTTCAGGGTTGTAATTTGTCTGTAAGGCATTACTGTGTGGTAGGCTCAGGTTTACCTGCCCTAAAGGTTGGGACACTTGTCTCCTGATCCTTCTCTCAGTAGAATATGCATCCGGTGTGTGTGTGTGTGTGTGTGTGTGTGTGTGTGTGTGTGTGTGTACCCTTCTTTTCCAAAACCAGTCCTGTGCATAACAGGTTGCTTCTCACAGGTATTCCATGTGAGTGCAGTCAGCTGAGGAAGGCTATTGGGGAGATGGACAACCAGGTTACTCAACTGACAACTGAGCTAAAATTCATAAAAAATGGTACGTTAGATTGAGTCCTTCCCCTTCCCTGCTCTGCCCCTCCCCCTCCTCCCTGAAGCTGGACAGCAGTGGCTTTCATGTGCTGCTCAGCGCCCACTGCCTTACCTTTGGCTGTGGTGTGGTAGAGTTCCTTGAGTTTGTTTATAGAAATGCAAGTGCTGGCCTTTCAGCACTTCCCTCCCCTGCAGCAGTTGCTGGTGTTCGAGAGACTGAGAGCAAGATCTACCTGCTGGTGAAGGAGGAAAAGCGTTATGCAGATGCCCAGTTGTCCTGCCAAGGCCGAGGAGGAACACTGAGCATGCCCAAAGACGAGGCAGCCAATGGCCTGATGGCTTCCTACCTGGCACAGGCTGGCCTTGCCCGTGTCTTCATCGGCATCAATGACCTGGAGAGAGAGGGTGCTTTCGTGTACTCGGATCGCTCCCCCATGCAGACCTTCAACAAGTGGCGCAGCGGAGAGCCCAACAACGCCTATGATGAGGAGGACTGTGTGGAGATGGTGGCCTCAGGTGGCTGGAATGATGTGGCCTGCCACATTACCATGTACTTCATGTGCGAATTTGACAAAGAGAACTTGTGAGTGCTGACAGGGGAGATGGCCATCTGAAGCCCACCTTTTATAGACACCAGCAGCCACAAGCTACCCCTGAGCACCAGTCACCATGCCTGCCAGTTCCTTTTCGCATGGAAATGTGGAGCCTCATTGACTGTTGGAAGGGTTGTTTGAACCATAGGAGGGGAGAAACCTTGTTTCCGGTGCTGTTCTGAATAGGTGGTGTATTATCACCGGTGTCTGACGTTCATTAGGGATAGACACTCAGAAGGACGCTGTGAAGCTCTTGCTTTGGCCCAGCCACAAAACATGGTCAATGTTTCAGCAGCCAGCAAACTGGCTTTGGGGTAGGAGTTGCGACCCATCCTATAAACTACACAAAACGCGCCCAGGTGGTGACCAATGTTTCCATAGGTTACCCTGTCACATAGATTCCTTTCACTATTGTCCAGGTAGGAAGACTGTTGCTGTGCTTCAAACCCCGTATTTCAGGAAAACAATAAATCCTCTGATTTCTGCTATGGAATGTGTAGTGTTTTTTGTTTTTTTTTTTTCTTTCTGGGTTATCTATTGTTGTGGATAAATCGAATCACCCTAAAACACAGTGACCTAGAATACTTATCACCGCCCACCACGAGGCTTCTGTAGGCCAGGGATTCACATAAGGCTCAGACAGTCTGTCACAGTGAGAACGGGGTCACACCATTGATTTGATAGGATTCCACTCCTCCGAGGCTGTAGAATGGAGAGCCTCGGTTTCTCACTGGCTGATGGGGAGCAGAGGCCACCACAGTCTTTGCTGGGTGCAGGTCACTCTAAGGCACAGCTCAACAAAGGCAGGAGCGGTGATCAAAGCAGTCAGGGGAGGGGCCAGAGGGAGCCCTGGAGATCAAAGCCACACCCATCCTGACCTGGCCTTGGGCCACAGCCTTTAGGCTTTGTAGCATCCTGCTTATTGTAATAGGCTCCATCCCACCTAAGGGAACACTAGGGAGCTTGATTAATAATAATTTTATATGTCAGAATCTTTAGTATATAAAAAACTTAATCATCACATGCAACCCAACTTGAGATGGAGAAGAGAGCGAGTTATGGTGATAGCCTCCTGGGGCAGCTGGTCTTCTAGGAAGGTCTTTGCTGCCCTATGAGTGCGCTTTCTCTCTCTCTCTCTCTCTTTTTTTTTTTTTTTTTTTTTTTTTGGTTTTTCGAGACAGGGTTTCTCTGTGTAGCCCTGGCTGTCCTGGAACTCACTCTGTAGACCAGGCTGGCCTCGAACTCAGAAATCCGCCTGCCTCTGCCTCCCAAGTGCTGGGATTAAAGGCGTGCGCCACCACTGCCCGGCAACTTTTTTTTTCCTCCCCCCCCACCCCCCATGAGACTCGCTGAGAGAGCCTCATGGGATTCGAACTCAGACGGGAGAAGGCACGCCCGCCCTCTGCTGGCGGATGCCCAAGCGCTGCGCTGCAGCGCGCTCTCTAAGAAAGGATTTCTTAAGACAGGATTTCTTGATTTAGCCCTGACTGTCCTTGCTCTGCAGACCAAGTTGTCCTCAAACTCTCAGAGATCCCCCTGCCTCTGTCTCTCAAGTGCTGGGATTAAAAGCATGTGCCATCACAGCCAGACTGGATAATTTTCTTCTGTTGGTGTGTGTGGGCAGGTGGGGGGAACTTCCTGACCATTGATCCCAGGGCCTTACACAGGCTCCATGCAGGCTTAGACTGCTCTATGAAGGCTGTTTCTATAGTGAGATAATTTGGAAGATAAAGTTGGTGTCTCCCTTGTATCTCGTCTTACAGCTATAGAAGAAAGATGGTGTGATGCTGGGAACTGGTGAGCAAGTTCCCACTGCAGTGTCCCAAAGGGGGTGTCTGCCTCTAGGGGAAAGGGTAGGCGTGTTGTTGCTCATTACGGTTGATCCAGGTCCCTAGAGTCAACCCCACTGTATGTTAGCTGCTGTGAGTGCTACTGCCACATGCTTTACTTGAGTCCTGTAGAGACGGAGTGTGGCTGTGAACAATGAAGTCCCTTGTCTCTAGGAGTCTTGTGCTTCCTGTCAGCATCCATGATGCTGAGAAGGCTGACATGGTGGCTTGGAAGGGGGCACCTCAGACTTTCATAGTTTTTATTATCTATCTATCTATCTATCTATCTATCTATCTATCTATCTATCTATCTATTCATCTATCATCTATCATCTATCTATCTATCTATCTATCTATCTATCTATCTATCTATCATCTATCTATCTAACATCTATTACATCCCCACTTTACTTCCCCTCCCTCCTCTCCTCTCAGTCCCTCCCTGTCACCTCCCCTCTTCTAACCTCATCTACTCCTCCTTTCTCTACAGAAAAGGACAGGCCTCCCAAGGATATAAAACAGCCATAGCATATCAAGTTGTAGCAAGACTAGGCACCTTCTTTCCTGTTAAGACTGAACAAGGCAACCCAGCAGGAGAAGAGGGTCCCAGAAGTAGGCAAAAGAGTTAGAGATATCCCTTACTCCCACTGCTAGGAGTTCCACAAGAAGACCAAGCTAAACAACTGTAACGTATGTGTGAAAGGCCTAGGTCAGACTCATGCAGGCTCCCTTCCTCTTCTTCCTCCTCCTCCTCCTCCTTCACCTCCTCCCCCTTCCTCCTCCTCCTCCTCTTCCTCTTCCCCCTTCTTCCTCCTCCTCCTCCTGCTCCTCCTCCTCCTCCTGCTCCTCCTCCTCCTCCTCCTGCTCCTGCTCCTGCTCCTCCTGCTCCTCCTGCTTCTCCTCCTCCTGCTCCTCCTCCTCCTCCTCCTCCTCCTCTTCTTCTTCTTCTTCTTCTTCTTCTTCTTCTTCTTCTTCTTCTTCTTCTTCTTCTTCCAAGACAGGATTTCTCTGTGTATTCCTGACTGTCCTGGAACTCATTTTGTAGACCATGCTGGCCTCGAACTCAGAAATCTGCCTGACTCTGCCTCCCAAGTGCTGGGATTAAAGATGTGCACCATCACTGCTGGTCAGTGTTATCTTCTAAGTAGAACAAACTACACTTTCATAAATCTAGTGTCTGATTGCAAAAGCACACCACAGTTAGGCTGGTTGACTGCTGACATTCCCTTACAGCAGGCATGGAGGGTCATTGGCTTGAGTGTCCAGCCACTCCTGTCTGGCCAATTATACTCAGTTCTGTTCTAACTGCAAGTATCTTAGGGCTTAGGTTCTCTGGGAAGAGCCAGATTGTGTGGTCTGAGAAAGGACTAGAAAAAGGGGCCTGCGCCATGCACGCTGGATATACACTGTCCAGTTTGGCTGTTTTAGGGTCACCTACACTCTTTAAATTCATTAGTTCCCCAGCATGAACTCGGGTGGAACTGAACTTTGCTATTGGGATCTTAGATGGGGGAGGGGTTAGACATTCCCTAGCTTCCCCTTCACACCAGGGAGAAAAATTCTTGTAACACATGAGCTGAGGGGTTCATGGTTTGCTTGGGAGAGGAGGTTCCTGTCTTTGTAAGTGGGAAAGCAGAATAAAGCAAAAGGTGCACAGAGATGCTATCTGAGCTCCTGCTTCCTGTGACAGGAGGTCAGAAGTCACCAGTCTGCTGCTGTGTCTGTCTAGCTTTTGACCTGGAGAGCCCGCCCTTTCTCCCTGATGGTCTGTCCTTCCCTTTGGCACCACCCCACCAGTTCCGTTGATCTGTGGGTTTGTTACTTGGCATTTCTTCAGGCATGTTCTGGCTCGGGTAGACCTGGCTGTTGAGTATCACAGCTCTATCCTTTCAGAGTGAGCCACGAACTGGAGGGGGATGATGCCATGCCTGGGGGACAATGCAGAGATTTCAGTCTTCATCTGGCATAGCTGAGCCTGTGTCCGTTTTCCCCAAGGAAGCAGAGCTCCCCCCCACCCCCCACCGCTCCATGTTCTGTTCATTAGAGTTTCCTTCAGAAAAGACAAAGATTTAGGCTGGGACGCAGCTTGTGTGAGCACCTTTGAGTATGCATGTGCACATTTTGATTATATATTGGTAGGAAGAGTGGAAACCCCTTCCGGTCTCTGAACCTACCTTATTCCACGAGTGGTTTGTCTCTCCATAGTCAGTGGTTTCCCTGTTCTGGCTTCTCTGAGGGTTGACGTCTTAGACTGGGCTTTGGGGACCCCCTGGGCTTCTCCCAGTGAGCTTACACGCCGTTTCCACAGATTCATGCTACAGTCAGCGTTGCACTTGCATACAGGCTTCTCATCCTGTGGACATGTTGGATATTATCTGAAGGAGAAACCAGCCAAGAAGTTAAACTCCACAGTTATGATTTTGATTGGCAACTCTCCGTTCAAGCCTGGTAGCTTTCTGCAGGAGAGGCAAGAGTGGGCCTGCTGAAGAAGGAGCAGCAAGCTAGGAACTCAGGGTGAAGGTGTCAGAGAGCATTCATGGATGGTCTAGCCTCATCCCTTATAAGTCTGCCTCTCAGCTGTCAGTGGGGAGAAAAGCATCCTTCTCCATCTTCTCTTCTAGGGGCAGAGTTGGCTGTCTAGTGGTTGGGCTGCCTTCAACGTGCTGAGTAACTTCTTGTCATATATGCCAGTCAAATGGGAAGGAGACTCTACTCAGGTTTAGTTAAGCATTCACAGTGTGCGAGCCTGCTCTGCTCTAGGTTGGGGCGGGGGATGGGGATGTTTTCTGACCCAGATGACTCTAGAGAGCACTAAGGAAGTGTCTACATTTCCCTGCTTATCCGTGGCATCTGCTCACCATGAAATCTCTCCTTTGTCTCATGTCCACCTATCCTGGAGGTGAGGGTGAGCCTGGGAGTCCTCAGAGTGAGAGTGCTTCTGTATAACTGGGTAGAGTCACCAGGGAAGCCCACTAGCCTAGTTCTTGGTGCTCCAGGGGCTGCCTGGAGAATCTTTATCTTCTTGTTCTGTGAGATCTGTCCTGGGGAATATCTTCCTGTGCAGTAGGCTGTCTGCCCTTCTTTCCCTCCTACCCTTCCCCTCTCCAACGTGAATGCTTTGCCTTGTCCTCTTGAAATCAACATTAGTGAACAGCTGTGTGTTCACAGCACCTGGCCCAGCCACACTCCAAGCTGGGATGAGCCATTCACATATACAGGGTGGGAATGTGAGTTATCTAAACTCTTTAGGCCCAGGACTCCTCATTTGAGGGCTTTGTGAGGACTCCATGGGACAGTGCAGGTCAAGATGACTGAGTACTGAGTACTTAACACCATGGACATGTGGAGCGCCCGTTGAGAGGCGGTGATGATAACTTTGTATAGTCTTGTCTAGGACAGTGGTTCTCAGCCTGTGGGTCGCGACCCCCTAGGGTTGTACATCATATTTTACATTACAATTCATAACAGTAGCTAAATTACACTTATGAAGTAACAACAGAATAATCTTATGGTTAGGGGTCACCACAACATGAAGATCTGTACTAAAGGGTTGCAGCAGTAGGAAGGTTGAGAACCACTGAACTAGGATGTCTTACAAACTTCCTCTTACATCCCTAGGCTTGCAGCCGCATTTTTACCTAACTGGAACGGAAGGTGGACCAGAGATCTGCTCCGCACACTGCCGTCTACCCTATGGGAGATAAGAAGTACCAGGCACCTTGTAGTTTCCTCTGTTAAGCTCCATTTAGGCAAATTTGTGTTAATATAAAACATAGCAACGGCGTTCTAGCCATTATTTGTACCTAGTAACGGACATTACATTATGGTGACTATTTTGAAGCCGATCAGGTTGGGTACAAACACCTGGGCTTGGAGCCAGACCTCTGTCCTGAATTCCCTTCCCGAGGTTCAGGAGGGAACCTCGGTTCAGACCCGGGGCGGGTGGGGGCGGGGCTGGCTGCGCAGCAGGGCTGTGGCGGCTCAGGCGAGAACCGAGATTCATTAGGTGCCGCACTGAGGCGTGACTGGAAAGCTGGCGTGGGTGTCCTCTTTAGAATCCTCTGAGGAACACAGGCTGAGATAGATGAGCAAAGAGACAGCCTAGGGCCGTGGGTCAGGGGTGTCAATCCATGGTGCCACACTGCCCCCCAGTGGGAAAGATAGAGAAAGCCAGAGAGGTTTGCAGAGCTGGAGGAGTGCTGGGGCACTAGCAAATATTCTTGGTCGGTCGGTTGGTCTTGGTCGGTTTGTCTGTCCGTCCACCCATCCGCCCGTCTGTCTGTCTCTCTTGCATGTGTGCAAGAGAGAGGGAGAATGACAGGGAGAAAAGGAGGGAGAGGGAGAGTCAGTAAGAGGGGGGCGAGGGAGGGAGGGGGAGAGAGAGACAGACAGACAGAGATAGAGAGAGACAGAGAGAGGGAGGGAGGAAGAGAGAGAACAAAGAGTGGCAGAGCAGTGGGGAAGGAGAGCTCTAGCCTAGGAGGGGATGTCAAGGCCATGGTGCCCTTCTTCTGAAAATGGCTCCATCGGTACCCTCTGTGGTTTTCCACTCTCAAGGGACCATTCAAGTGTGTTTGCACAAGCCTAGTGGCCATCTAGGCTGGGCAAGCATAAATCTAGTTAGGAAAGCACTGGTCCTAGCTGGTTAGCTGTAGGTGAAGGGATGTGGCATGTCTAGATTCCATGGCCAGCACTTTAAAGTCCCAGTGCAAGCTTCCACCGAGGCTGAAATCCTAGGAGAGATGGATGTAGGGTATTTCTGCTATGTCAGGCTCAGCTCCATCAGTTCTATTCATGGGCAGCCATTCACCTGGCTGTTCTAGCCTCTCCAGGCTGGGACAGTCATTCTTCTTTCTGCTTACATGTCACACAGTGACTGAAGGATGTCTGGGAACTCTGCCAGCAAATTCTGCTATTGTGTGTCCACAGGGAATGTGGCCAGGAGGAAGCTGAGCCCTGCACTCTCCTAGTTCGCTTCTTTGTTGCTGTGATAACACAACGACCAAAATCAGCTTGAGGAAGAAAGGGTTTATTTGGCTTACAGGTAACAGTTCATCGTGAAGGGAAGTTAGGGCTCAAGCAGGGACCTGGAGGCCGGGACTGAAGCAGAAGTCACAGAGGGATGCTGCTTTTGGGCTTGCTCTCGTGGCTTGCTCAGCCTGCTTCCTTACATAATGCAAGACCACCTGCTCAGGGGTGGCACCACCCACACTGCGCTGAGATCCCTTCCATATCAATCACACAGCAAGAAAATATTCCACAGACTTGCCTATGTGCAAGTGCAATAGAGGCGACTCCTCAATTGAGATCTCAGAGAATTCTAGCTGGGATCAAGTAAAAAACACAAGCAGGCAATTAACCACCGACCCAGTCAACAGGTCCAACCCAACTCACTTCAATAAACCTAATTCAAAAGCGGGTGCTACTTAAGCTGTACGTAGAAAAATCAGTTTGGTAAATTCACACAGGAATAAATTGTTGGGAAGTCACAGGAACAACCAGAAGCACCAGTTGTGGAAGGAACAAAACCCATGAATCACATTGCATATGGATCTGTGTGGGTCCCTTGGCTACTGTGGCTAGGGATGCTGTTGCCAGGCTGCTGAGACTGTTGCCATGGAAGCTGGCTTACTGATGTGTCTGTACATCACTGCCTTCCCACACAGAGCCTGCAGGCAAATCTGTGTGTCTGGGTACCTGGGGTCAGGGCCATGTTTGATGCACAGATTGTGCACTGCATAAGTCTGAAACCCCACCAGCCTGCATACATCTGTGCTCTGGAGACAGGGGTCTTGGGAAAACATGCGTTATCCAGTTTCTGCTTTGGAAGGAAAGTCCCTAGTGGGATGGTGGCATCTATATACCCAACAGTCATGTATAGATGAGCTTTTACTATGTAACATCACTTCCAAATTCTCCCTTCTTCCTTTCTTCTTTA
>JANHMN010000010.1:36696077-36707383 GCA_030674055.1 Rhabdomys pumilio
GTTCTGGGGCTTGAACCCATGTCCTTATGCTTACAAAGCAGGGATTTTACTGAGTCATTGCTTGGGCCCCTGTAGTGACTTTAAACAAGAACTACTTACGTTAGCTCTAAATTGTGATTTTTGTGGGCTAGGATTTGGGATGGAGGCCAGCAGGTTATCTCCTGTGGTTCTGTGGTACAGGGGTTGAGATGGAGGTCAGTAGCTGATTGTCTTAGGGTTTTACTGCTGTGAACAGACACCATGACCAAGGCAACTCTTTTTTATAAGGACAACATTTAATTGGGACTGGTTTACAGGCTCAGAGGTTCAGTCCATTATCGTCAAGGCCAGAGTATGGCAGCATCCAGGCAGGCATGGTACAGGAGAAGCCGAGAGTTCTACATCTTTACCTGAAGGCTGCTAGGCAAAGACTGGCTCCCATGTGGTTAGGAGGAGGATCTCATTGCCCAACCCCACAGGGACACACTTCCTTCAACAAGGCCATACGTATTCCAGCAAGGCCACACCTCCCAATAGTGCCACTCTATGGGTCAAGCATATCCAAACCACCACAGTGATCTACTATGGTTCTGTGATCTGGGTGTTGGAATGAAGGACAGCTTGTGGTTCTGCCCTCTCTGCTCATATATTTCCATCAGCTGCTGGAAGGGTTGGTCTGGTTTAGGTAGGCACAAAGAAAGCTTGTTTGCTACCTTTCTCATCCTTTGGAAACTAGCCTGAGCACATGTGATGGGCCACAGGAAGGTCCTGAAATTGAGAGTGAGTATACTAATGGTCCTGAATATCTGAGCTCAGATAGAAAGAACCCTGTTTGGTTACATTCTGCGACAGTATCAGGAGACACCAGAATAGAATAGAGGGTTTGGCAAATAGACTCTGTGCTGGAGGAGTTAGTGGTGGTAAAGGTTGCTACCATGTTTACACTCTGCTTAACATGGAAAGAAAGTCAGGTATGGGCAAGATGAACTATGTTCACCATGGCAGGCTCTGGCAGGAGGAGGGGGAGGCAATACAGATCGCTGGGAATAGATCTGTCATGCACGAAATAGAAGGAAGAGAGGGCACGGTGGCCCAGAAACCCAGGGCTGTGGTAGCTTTCTGCTTAGTGTCTGAGTGCATCCAGCACCATGATCTGGTTCTCTTACTGTGCATTCGCACTGGGGGATGGTAGGAGATCAATGCATGAAGCACACACCAGGGGCAATTGTTTCTCAGGCCCTATACTGTCAGCTACACTGGAGATGCTCTCCTTTGCTTGGGGTACCTTGAAGACACACCACATCAGCAGTCATAGTGCTGAGCTGGTTTCAACGCATCTTGCATATTCTCCCATCTTGATACTTTTGGTTGCAGCTGTCCATCCAGTCCTTAGATGTTCTGCCCTCGTGCCCAACTAGGCTTCTCTGTATGCAGTAGTTTTGCACAGGTGAGCCAAGACCTCATAATCACGATCTACTACCATAAATAGTTTCTCCGGCTTGAGAATTTGAGAGTAGCCTAGCTGGTGGTTCTGGTTCAGGGACACACCTGAGATTAGTCACGAGCTGTATTCTAACCTGAAGCCTTGGCCACAGGCAGTCAGCCTCCAAGTATACAGATGCTGCTGCTAGCCAGAGGCGGCCTCTGAGCTTCGCCATGTGGATCTCTCTATAGAACTTTTGAATAATATACTATGCAAAGAGAGATTGATGCAGGGAGGAGACAGCTGTGTGACCATCATTGCAACTTTCTACATAAGAAGAGGAGGGCAGTAGCAATGACTTTTTTTTTTTTTTTTTCCCGAGACAGGGTTTCTCTGTGTAGTCCTGGCTGTCCTGGAACTCACTCTGTAGACCAGGCTGGCCTCGAACTCAGAAATCTGCCTGTCTCTGCCTCCCAAGTGCTGGGATTAAAAGCGTGCACCACCACTGCCTGGCAGCAATGACTTTATGATCAGTTCCAGACACTGCACACTGTCAGATCTGTATGTCCCATGGGGCCCATTCTGGCTTGCTCTGTGGAGGGTCTTTGTTCATTGGTGAAGGCTGAATCCCCGGCTGCCCTGCCCATTCTAATCCCATTCCCTGGGATTCGTATTCATGAAAGTTCATTTCTTAGACACTAATATGTTCAGGTTACCAGCAGGGGGAAGGGGAAGGGAAAAAGAAAAGGAAAGTGGGGAGGGGGATGGATTTCTGTCTTGGAAGTCTTAGACTTTTACAGCCTGGTCTGGGATTTGACACTGTAGTTACTCTGGACACATCTTCCTCTCTAGAAGTCATGCCTTTATGTCTTGTCTAGCAGGGCATTAAACAAAGGTCCGGGGAGATCACCTAAAAGAGAAGATGGGGGACAGGTGAACACAAAGAAGCATGGCTTGTCTATAGGTTGATCAAACCATAAGTTTTACTTTTTTACACAGGGGTTATATACACAAAAAGGCAGGGTGTGGGGAAGGGGATGACACAGGAGCGTAGGTGTTCAGGGGGTGTATAGATATCTTCCAGAACAGGGTATCAGCTAGGTGAAGGTTCAGGGGACAGGCCACTATGACTCCGCCTATGATTCACTTGTCCATATCTAAGGACAAGTCCTTGGTACTATCCACCAAGGTCTATCCACCTTCGTACTATCCATCAAGGCTGTCTATCTACAAGGTCTATGACTATTCAGGCTGACAATCTTCCACCAAAGCTGCCTGTTTATAATAGCTTATGGCCACCTATTTCAGTGTTTTTCCACAGAGACCCAAGACTTTGTGTTAACAGGTATGTATGTCAGGCCTATAGCTGTTTTGAGGCCTATGGCTGATTCTAGGCCTTCAGTGTATAAACAGGACTGCCCCTGACACCTTTGTAGATTTAGCCCATACTCAGGATGGTATAAAACTTAAGAAAGTGGAGTTGGGTAGGGTTGGAGCGGGGTTTATCCTTTGAACATCATGCAGCTATTTCCTGTAAATTGTAACATTCCCACCTAGAGGGAGGCTCCTCACAACCAAGAAGGTGAAGGAAACTCACAGGGCTTAGGACTTAAATAAAACTCACAAGTTGGGGTTGGAGACAGACTGGCTCAGTGGTTAAGAATACTTTTTGCCCTTGTATAGGACTGTGTTAGTTAGGGTTTTACTGCTATGAACACACACCATGACCAAGGCAACTCTTATAAAAACAATATTTAGTTGGGGCTGGCTTACAGATTCAGAGGTTCAGTCCATTATCATCAAGGTGGGAGCGTGACAGTGTCTAGGCAGGCATGGTGTAGCTGAGAGTTCTACATCTTCATCTGAAGGCTGCTAGCAGAATACTGACTTCCAGGCAACTAGGATGAGGGTCTTAAAGCCCACACCCACAGTGACATACCTACTCCATCAGGGCCACACCTTCTAATAGTGCCACTCCCTGGGCCAAGCATATACAAACCATCACAACATCCTAGGACACACAGTGGCTCACACACATCTGTGACTCCAATTCAGGGGATCTGATATCCTCTTCTGATCTTCACAGGCACCAGGCACACACATAGTATATTTACATACATCCAGTCAAAACACTTATACACATAAACTGAAGTTGAAAAAAGAAACATTCACAATTCTCAGGAAGCTCCCGAAACTTACAGGATACAGAATCATGCCCCACCCCCACACCAAGCAGTATTAACTCCTGGGGAGAGGAGACTCTACAACTGGATGGAGCTGCCTGAAAGTCATAGAGGGTACTCCAGAAATGCAGCTTCCATAGGTTGTCTCCAGTGATGTAGCTGCATCTGAGTCCTTTGTGTTCCTGTGAGAAGCCCTTCATTCTGTAAGTAACCCCAATAAACTCACTGGATCACTAAGACTTGAGTGAAGTTTCTTTTGTCTGTCATTAGTACCAGGTATCAGACTTTTGTTCCCATTTTCCCAGGATGTGCCACACAGCACTGGGCCCTCTTAGGAGTCTGCCTGCTTTCCTTGGCTTTGTATTTCAGTTATGCTGGGTGAGGTGGGTAACCTCAGTTATGCAGAATGGAAGGCTTATAAGACAATCAGAGGAAGAGGAGGCTCCCAGAATTGTTTAACCACGGGAACATGATCCAGGAAGGCCCTAGCCTCTCACACGGGCCCCAGAAGGATGGTGGTGGATATTGCCTAAGCACTGAGTCCATGCTCCTTCAAGGGGCAGTGAAGTCTGAAGACTGCTAGAAGAGAATTGTCTTCTAGCAGATGCCTTCACAGTGAGGCAGGTGACGGGTTGTTAATTTGAAAAGTAGACCTTTGCCAGCATTGGATCCACCAGTGAGCGGGTCATATCCTCCAGACAGGGCTGTATAGCTATTGGGAGGAGTCTACCCAAGGATCCCTGTTCTTCCCATGCAGGCAGCTGAAGCTTTGCCTCCTGGGAAGTGAGAGACCATAGAGGGACACTGTGACTACTCCTTAGCTGCGGTAGAAATCCTTGTATCTTGCTAGGATGGAACTGAGAGTGTGGGTATGTTACGGGGCTCCAGGAGCAGCCTGTCCACCTGGGGCCACTCCTCTGGTCTTGCTATTTCACCTGCTTTTTTTCTCTTTTCCTCCCTACAGACGGAGGGGGATGAAAACTGTGGTTGAGCTCATGGCTATTGGCTACCTGCGGCTGCTAACAGAAGACAGAGGACTTGGATTAATTCCCTTTAACTTTAACTGAACTATATTTAATTTTAGATAGATATTCAATTTTAAATGCCCAGTGGCTACCCCGCTGAGTGGCTTCTAGAACCTGTTCCAGAGTGTGGTCTCCATGCAGCAGCTGGTGCAGTGCCTTGGAGCTTACTGCATAGGAACCCATCACCTGAATGCACATTTGGTTGTAGGATCAGCTCTGGTGTGCACTGTAGAGCCCCAGTGGCCTTGAGCATTCTTCTGTGGCTTTCTGCATGCCAGAGTTCAGGCTTAGGGAAGCTAGCTGCTAGCTGAGTGTGATGGTCAATATTGGAAAAAAAAAAAAAAAAGGTACCTCATGAGTATGTTTGTGAAGGCATTGCCAGGGAGGGCTGACAAAGGGGGAGACCCATCCTGAATGTGGGGGACACCATCTCTTGGGATGAAGTCCTAGATGAAATGAAAGGGAAAAGACCTCCAGGTACAGGCATGTTCTCCCTGCTATGCTCCACCTTGCCGTCTCCCATAAAGAACTCACTTCTGAAGCCCTGACCCAGTGCAAATCTTTTCTCTCTTGTTTATCCCAATATTTGGTCACAGCAACGTGAAGCTGACTAACACAGCGGGGAGGTGGGGGAGGCTCTAGAACATAGGTACCTGGAGAATAAAGTCACATTAGTTTATTACAGCTAGATGCTGCGGTTTGCGTTCTTAATTAATTCCACCTGGAAAGGGACACGGAGGAGCACGTGGAGCCTTCACGCCATCCAGAAGAACTGAGTGCAGAGAAATGGGCTGAGTGTGTGCAGGTTCCAAGGGACACTGGGCTAGACTTTGACGTGCGCTTTTGTTTCTTCAAACACAGTAATCATCTGGATGCTTTTGCTTTCTTTGCCAACTTGACAAAGTCTACAATCACCTGGGGAGCTAGTGATTTTCACGGAAGGAATGTTTACAACAGAATGCTCCCTGGGCATGTTTGTGGGGGGATTGTTTGGTCGCTTTAATTGTTGTGGAGAAATTGACCGTAAGTGTGGGAAGTACCTGTTGATAGCTGCCCAGATAAGGACATGGAGAAAGGATAGTCTTGCACTTCTCCTGGCTGGGCCTTCACTCCTATGGGTAAATTCATCTGCCCTTTTATTGCTGCTGCTGCTGTCACTGATAGCTGAACCAGCTTCTGGCATCCAACTTTCCAGGAACCCTCCAGGCTTTTGGAGCCAGATAGAGACTGCTGAGTCCCTATTATGAACTGAGTAACTACCAGATTCTCAGCTTCTCTGGTGTGAGACAGCCATTGTTGAACTACCCAGATCATATTGTGTCAGCCAATCTAATTTAATTTATATTAATTTTATTGGCATTGTTCCACTAAAGAACCCTGACAAATACAGGTTGGGTGCAGGTGTGGGAAAGGGTAGGCTGGCCCCTGGAAAGGGAGTCAAGGACGGGAAGGAAGGGTCTGGGATGGAATATTCTGGGACAGAGCTGGCTCCCGAGGCTTCAGTTCTTGTGTCTCTGCATCTGGGTTTCTCATTTGCAGGGTGTGGAGGTTGGAGGAGGCCTCTGCTCCGGGGCATTCCACCTGCCTGCTGTGTCCCTGAGCAGCCACCCAAGTACCTTCCTCTCTGGATGGGGCTCTGGGTAGGGGTGGGGTGCACTGAGCTGGGCTGTGAAGCAAAACAGAACATTATATGGATGGATATTCTTTTCAAATTTACTGCAGTTCTTCCCATTGCAGTAAATTTTGTGTACATATGCATTTCCTTGAGCATTGGGTCCTTGGTTCATTACAAAGTCCCTCAACAGCCCTTGTGTTTTCTAGGATGTCAGAGGCTGTTGCAGAGTGTATCTGTATTTGCTGAATAGATGAACAGATGCCTTGAAGAGATACAATGTAAATTCAAGGCCACAGCTGGGTGAAACCATGGGACAGTGAGGGTTTCAGCTATCAGGGAGGGAGTAGGGTAGGATTGGCTTAAGTCCTGCATATGCAGAAGGGAACAGGCCTGCTCCAGTCCTCATCCCTTCGTCTCTCCAGGGACAAGCTGTTCCCTCAGCTCTATTTCATATAGCCCTTGTGACATCACAAAGGAAGGTTCTCTCTGTCCTCTATAAATTCTAATGTTGCTGATGTTAACAGTTCAAAGCACTGGACTGTGGGGAGTGAGAAATTCAATCCTGAACACTGGGATCTGTACTCTAGGGTGAGATTGGCGATCGGTTTATCATGTTAAATACTTTGTCATGTCTAATGTTGGTGTTGCCAAAGGAATGAGGTGGGAGAGGGAGGATGAAGTCCAGTCTCCAAGAACACCAGACCCTTGGTTGGGGGAAAATAGGGAGGTGGCCCTGGGTGCTATTATCAGTATGGAGTTCTAGGGCCCAGCTGAGAAGGATTGGGGGAGGCTTCATATTCTGGCTCTGGTCTTTGTATTACTGGAGTTTAAGTCATATGACTTTTGTCATCTGACTTTAGAACATCTAAACATGGGCAGGCCTGGTGGTACACAACTTTAGTTCCAGCACTCAGGGGGCAGAGGCAGGCAGATCTCTGTGAGTTCATGGCCAGCCGGTCTCCAAAGTAAGTTTCAGGCCAGTCAAGGCTACAAAGAGGGACTCTGTCTCAAACAACAACAACAACAACAACAACAACAACAACAACAACAACTCAACACTGAGCACAGAGTGAAACAAGCTTGATGCTATGGTTTAAACAGAAACACCCCCATCCCCACCTCATGCAGTCCTGGATCTGAATGTTTGTCTCAGCCGGCCATACTGTCTTAGGAGGCTTACTGTATAACCTTGGGATCTAGGCGGATGCAGGGCTGTAATGAATTCAAAGAGGCACAGCAGAGACAATCACTCACGGTGTAGTGCAGACTGGCCTTGAACTCATGATTCTCTCGCCTCAGCTTGCCGAGTGTTGGGGTCACAGGTGCACACTACCTGCACTTATTCGACCCTGCTGGTCTGTGGCCGGGCCTCTCCTCTGTTGTCTGTGTCTCCTCAGGCTGTGCCTTTGCTCTCTCAAGCTTTGTCTCATGAGCAATGGCCTTCTTCAGTTCACCCCAAAGTTCTTCTGGCAAAGCTTCTCTAGAACCTAACAGTAACCCCTCTCCCCCGATTTCTTTCTTTCTTTTTTAAACATGGGATGATTCTAAGACCAGGATAGCCTCCTCAACTTGTGGGGGACAGTCCCTCGCCAGCTTCCTAGACTCATATGTAGCATCTTCTGCCTGTGACACTTCCCTCAGCAGAGAAACTGCCTTAGTTACTGGCCTGTGTCTTACCCTTGATGGCTGGGAGTGTACGTGGGCAGCAACCAGGACCAGCTTCAGCGTACTGCTGGTCTTAGGGGTGGTTGCTGCCTGGTTTTAGTAGCAGCATGGTGTTTAAACAGACATCAGGGAGGGTCACAGTAGACTGCCATCTGGGCTTTTCTGAGAGAGGGGGAAAGGAGGAGAGAAGATTTGGAAGGAATAGAAGAACTATAGATGTCTCCCTCTCTCTTGGGCCTTAGGGAATGATCCCTTTATCCTCCCCACAGTATCCTCTCTTGTCTCCTCCTTCTCACTGAACGACTTTTACACAAGTCTCCCTCCTATTTTTATGTCTTTTTAAATGGCTGATATATTTAAGACTGTTGGCGTGAACACTTGTGTGCATGTGTGTGTATGTGTGTGTGTGTATGTGTGCATGTATATATGAGCATGTATATGTGTGTGCATGTGTGTGAATGAGTATGTATACGCACACATGAGTGTGTGTGTGTGTGACTGGGCTTGTGTATGTATGAAAATGTGTATATGCATGTATATGTGTAAAAGCGTGTGTGTCTTTCTGTGTGAATGTGCATGTGTGACTATGTGTGTATATTTGAGTGAGCATGTGTATGTGTGTATGGGTGTATGTGTGTGAGAATGTGTATGTGCATGTATGTGTATGTGTGTTTTGTGTAAGTGTGTGTGAGTGAGTGTATGTGAACGTGTGTGTACAATTTTCTTGAGCATGAGAAACATCAGTGGCTACACTGAGGAGTATGACTCCCCCTTGTCTGCCACTCTGCCAACCATTATAACCTGACTAACTCCTTGGGGCACTGGTGGGTGACCTGGGCCAGCAGGCCATTCTTCAGTGACAGGTCCAGAGAGAGACAGAGAGACAGAGAGACAGAGAGAACCAGGAGACCAGATGATAAGGAGACAGATAACTGTGGGATCAGGACACCTTTCCAGGGAAGAAATGAGACAGAGTCTGCAGAAACTATCAAACAGTGGGGCCAAGTCAGCAGGAAGATAATCAAGCAACGTTGCACAAGGGAAACATGGTTTATCTCTAGAACATTACAGAGTGAGAGAGTACAGTGGCCTTGGGACTGATATCATAGCCCCATACTATGAGAAGAGTTGGGTTCTCAGGGTCGAAGCCACAGCTTCCCCAAAACTCTGGCTCCAGGCTACTACTGGCTGCATTTCTTCTCTATACCTCAGGGCCTCAGGGAAAGCCTTGGACAGCCCAGTCTTCAACAAGTAGGGTCCAGGCCTAGAAGGGCCCCAGTGCTCCTAAGACAAATGTGGAAGATAGGACTTTTTGGCTAAGGGAGCTGACAAGGTTTGGAAACTCTCTCCTCTGCATCCTGAAGCTCTGCACTTTTTTAAAAAATTTATTATATGTATATGAGTGCACTGTAGCTGTCTTCAGACACACCAGAAGAGGGCATCGGATCCCATTATAGATGGTTGTGAGCCACCATATGGTTGCTGGGAACTGAACTCAGGACCTCTGGAAGAGCAGCCAGTGCTCTTAACCACTGAGCCACGTCACCAGCCCTCTGCATGTTTTCAGATCTTTATTTTGGTGACAACTTTTCTTGGTTGGGAAGTCTGAGTGAGTTCTGAGAGTATTTTTATTTTTTTATTTTTTAGAAATCCCTAGTGTCTTTTAAATATTTCTCTTTCTTTTTATTTTCCTTTTAGCATTCTATATAGACAGAGGTAAAAGAAAATGAAACATAAGTGTAAAAAGTCTTAAAGATCATCTGTAATGTAGTAACACCTATATCCCCCCACCCCCACCCGAGACAGGGTTTCTCTATGTAGCTCTGGCTGTCCTAGAACTCTCTTTGTAGACCAGGCTGACTTTGAACTCAAGAGATTCACCTGCTTCTGCCTCTTGAGTGCTGGGATTAAAGGCATGTGCCACCTTTTTTGGTGGCAATTACACTTCATCTGTGGTTGTGGCTTGGGGTGAGAGAGGCTCACAATTTTATGGTGCATTTTCTTCTGTAGTTTTGGGTAACATGTTACTTTTTTTTTTTTTTTTTTTCCGAGACACGGTTTCTCTATGTAGTCCTGGCTATCCTGGAACTCACTCTGTAGACCAGACTGGTCTCAAATTTAGAAATCCGCCTGCCTCTGCCTCCCAAGTGCTGGGATTAAAGGCGTGCGCCACCACTGCCCCAAACTTGTTACTCTTTGAAAGAAAGAAAAAAAAATGGGCATATGCAAGATTTAAAGTGGACTGCATTCTTCATTCTCATAAAGAGCCCCAGGGCTCAGATGACTGGCCTCACCTTGAGCTCAGGGTCCCTGGGGATCCAGGAATACTTCCCTGAGCAGCACCACCTGGTGGCCTGGCTAGGAGAGGACTCCTGGTAAATGCTTTTCAGACTATGTGTGCCTTGGGTTCCCTCAGGCCAGGGACATTCCTGACAGACTTGTCTTATACCAGGACCTCAGCAGCTCCCCTTGTTCTATAGTGATAAGACACCAGGCTCTGCCACTTGAGAAAGCATGCAGTGGGCATCTCACTTTTTGGGGCTTCAGTTTTCCCACCTTTACAATGACCATGCTGGGGAGGGATATTGATTCTCAGCTCACCAATCTCAATGCCTACCAACCAACCTTGCCGTGTGTGTGTGTGTGTGTGTGTGTGTGTGTGTGTGTGTGTGTATGTGTGTGTGTGTGCCCTTGGGATCTGAGGTTTTAAAAGCTCAGAGGTGATCTGAAGAGACACACCAAGTGGGGAATTCAGCAGCGTCAGCTGACACACAAGTTTACCTTAACCTAATGCCAGCATGGGGTGCTGAGGACAGGCAGGGACTGCTGTGGCTTTCTCTGTATTGTATGGACTATCATGTTGAGCTTAGCTTAGAAAGACTCCATTAAATAAGCAATAACCTTGACCTGGGTTACTCCATTTTGAATATAAGTGCCAACCAGGACTGACAGTACACCTTACCTAAGTTAGCAGCTACCATCTGCCAGAGCACCAGGAAGCACAAAAACTGATAAATGATTCATTTGTGCCAATAAATAAACCTGAAAATATTCAAATTATATCATAAACACAGACACGTGAGCTTATCAGTCATACCAGATGGAACCCCTTCATGTGGGGCTGTAAAGAGGGATCACCCTGACACCAGAGTGTGGCAGGCTTGCTGGCTTGTTACTTGTATTATCTGGGAAAATTGCCACAGTGCAATTCTCCAGCTTCTGGCATGGGCTCTGGTGAGAGTGTCAGTTCTTAACCTGTTTCAAACTGCCATCTTACTTTAGCAATTGTATAAATGCCTCTCATAGTGTGGTTGGATAAGAGGCCGGGGCTGCTGCTGCTGCTGCTGCTGCTGCTGCTGCTGCTGCTGCTGCTGCTGCTGCTGCTGCTCCTCCTCCTCCTCCTCTTCCTCCTCCTC
>JANHMN010000010.1:36707483-36732557 GCA_030674055.1 Rhabdomys pumilio
TCCTCCTCCTTCTTCTTCTTCTTTTTCATGGAAATTTCTCCCATGGCCATTCCTTGTAAACTGCCTTTACAGTTTAAGGTATTCAGAGCTCAGGGATCATTTGTGTCTTTTGGGAACCCTCCTCTTCCCTCTGACTAGCCCAAGGCTGTCAGATCTTGGGCCTGGTCTTGTATTTGCAACCATCTCTCTGGATGTGTTCACTCACCCTCACAGTGTAGGACACGTCTTTTCTGCTAAGTACAATGCCTCTCACCTCTCCTCCTTCCCAACGGTGTCCCTGCAAAGTCACCGGCTGAAGGATGCTCACTGCCTCCTCTTCACTTAGTTCCTAAGTCCTGTGAACACGGTACACTTTGCCACGACTCCTCCTACCACTTCCTCAATCCCTCCCGCTCTTTCCAGGATCATATGTAGCCCAGGCTGGCTTATACTTACTATGTAGCCAAGGATAATCGTAAACTTTTTATGTCAAGTGCTAGGATTATTCCTGTTTTGAGGTACTAGGGTCCAAACCTAGGGCTTTATGCACACATTGCCAAGTCCTCTATCAACTTAGCCACATCTCCAGCCCCAAGCATTTCTTGCCTGAATTTCTATAGTATTCCATAACTTCTGATTCCATCTAGTCCAGTGGCCAGTGACCAGTCTATAGTGCACATCTGACTCTTCTTCTGTAGCTAAAAAGCATCTAATGAAACAGTCTTGGCTGTGGAAGCACACACAGGTCCCCAGCATTCACCTCTCCTACCTCAGACTCAAGTTCACTTTCTGCTCATGCCTGAAATGTGACTGCCCTTCCTTGGCATGGTCAAGGGTGTTTGTGTTGGAAAGGGCTTTGAAAATCTATTAGTAAGATCTGATACTTGCTGACATCATTAGTGAAAGGGAACTAGCATAATGGTTGCTCTCCTATAACAGATGTGGAAATGGTAAACACACCTAAGCTTGCGGTGGAAACCTCTGTGTGGACTTACCTTGATACCCAGAACAGTAGTTACCAGCCACCTGTGTGTTCTAGACATGTGACATGTTATAAATACAGTGAAGAAGCTGAATTTTAAATAATGCTGGATTTGAATTTCAATGCTACACGTGTCATCTGGTTCCCACTGTGACATGTGACATCATGCTGGGTACCTAACCCAGGAGGCCTCCTCTGTTTAATGAGTATCTTGGCATAAAGATAGAGTAGTGAAAACAGTGGGGGTAACCACAGCGAAAAGCGTAAGCTTGGCACTTCTTACCTCTTGTCCCCACTGTTGTGACTGACAACTCGCTTCTGGAGTTGAACATTCTTTTGAAACTTACTCCCACAGGGAGCCATTGGTGAATTTTACGAGCCCCTGTAAGTTTTTTTAACCTCTTTTCCTTCTTTGGGCATAGGATCCCACATAGCCCAGGCTGGCCAGTAAAGACACGATGTAGTAGAGGATAGTTCTAACTACTGATCCTCCTGTCTCTGCTGGGATAGAAGGCATCTGTTTGGTTTCTGTGGTGTCAGGATCGAACCCAGGGCTTTGTGAGCACCAGGTGAACACTCTATTAACAGCAGTACCCCAGCCCCTCCTTTGCCTTGCTTTTTCTCCATGTGACACGTTTTAAACATGCATGTGTAGCGGGACTTCCGCTGCAGATGGAGCTTTGCCAAGGGAATGATGGAGAGCTGAGTATTTCCCAGAAGTGACCGTAAGGGTCTCTTTATAGCTTCTCATCTCTAGGGAAGCTTGTAGGCTGGAGTAAGTGAGCAGATAACAAATCTCAGAGAGGTGAAGGACAGGAGAAATTGCTCCCTCTGTTTAATTTATTGCTGCCCATTTAAAACACATTTTTATAATAGCCTCAAGAATTTCTGCAGTGGCTTTTGGATTGTTTTTTTCTTTTTTCTTCTTCTGTGAATAGACACAATCACACACACTTGCAATACATGCACATAAATATGAATGCACATGTGTGTGCATGCACACACAGCAAGGAAGGGGTGTCTGCTGAGCGCAGTAGCTGCAGAGTGCAGGGCAGTGCTTTGCTCAGTAATACTTGCTGGATAGTTTCTCTGTTTCTGGTGGTGGTGGTTTATCTTTAGGAGATGTCATGTTGTAGCCTAGGTTGGCATTGAACTTACATAGCCTAAGGTGTGCTTGATCTTGCAGCAATCTTTCTACTTCCGTCTCTTGACTGCTAGGGATAATGGCTTGAGGCACCACACCCCCGGGTGCATAGTGGAGAACATCACCAGGGAAGAAATGTGGCACTGGCTTCTCTTCTCTGTTTCTCTCTATGTCTCTGTGTGGTGTAACAATCTGTACAACTTTGGGTGTGTCTGAGAGCATCCTAGCACTCACAAAAGTGGGGAAACACACCACAGTGTGGACCCTCCAAGAATCCTCCATCTGTATCTGGTCATGGTTGATAAGTCTCACCCACTCTTGCTCATCTCCCTCACTCTTATATTGGAGGCAGTTGTAGGTCGAGCTCCTCCCCGAGTCCAGATTCACTTTGCAGGCTGACCTCATGCTTCCTTGTCTCTTCCTCAGGCTGGATTTGACTTGAAGGAAGAGGAAGGGGATGAAGGCATTTTAGGTTCCGCTCAAGTTACTAGGAGAAGAGCACGCCGCTGATCAGGAAGAGAAAGCCCAGGGTGGGCGTGGGTGGCTGAGGATGCAGGATGCACAGGCTCTAGCTTGTAGATCTCCAAGGGGAAGGTATTTTGAGCTGGTGACCTACTGCTTAGGAGAGCGGTGACATGGGGATGGGTGGATGTGCTGATCATAAGCCCTGAGCCTGGGTAGGGTTGCCAGGGAACGAGAGGAGATAGGGCTGCACATGGACACTCTTGGGTGAGCCTGGGTAGGGTTGCTAGGGAACGAGAAGAGATAGGGCCGCACATGGCACTCTTGGGGATGGGTTGCCCCACATGCAGGGTGAGGAAAGAGCCAGCCTTGGAAGATCATAGGAAGTGCTTTCTCAGGTGAGGTGCTCACTCAATGGCTATTCCTGCGTTCTCTCTGTAGATTCTGAGCTCATGTATGAGTGCATGTGTATGTGTGTGTATGTGCACATGTGCACATATGTGGGTGGACATGTGCATGCCAACCTTGGGTGTCAATCTTCATGTACCATCCTCTCTCTCCTTCTTTCTTTCTGTTCTTTCTTTCTTTCTTTTTTTCTTTCTTATTTATAAGTTTGGGTTCTAGGAATTGAACTCAGGTCCCTCTCCTTACACAGTAAGTACGTTACTAACAGAGTCATCTTTTCAGCTCTTCAGGAGTGCCTGTTTCCTAAATACGTGTCTGTTTCACTGGAAAAAAAATGCTGCTTAACATTACTCATGTTTTTGTAATTTCGAGGCAGGGTTGACTTCTCACCCATGTAATGCACTTCTGTGACTGAGTTTTTACCAAGACCTTAGATGTGGTTTGAAGGTGAAATGTCTCCTCCAAACTTCATGCTTTGGTCACTTGGTCCTCAGCTGTGGTGTGGCTCTGTGAGGTCCTGGAGACTTTGAGGTATGGGGCCTACCTAGAGGAAGTAGGACACTGGAGGAGAGTCCTCAGGGAATGTTACTCTCACTTTCAGTCATAGCTTGTGCATCTTGAGCTATCCTGACAAAAACTTCGGTCACATGCTCCTATGCCTTGGTCTGGGTGAAACCAAACCAATTCTTAAACCAATTGGAGGCAAACCAAATCTTAAACTGTTTCTGTCAGGTGCTGTATTGTTGCTGCAGTGGTACAAAGTCACTAATATGTTAATTTTTATATGGTTTTCTCTGTCTCATCAGGAGCAGATAGGTGGGATTACAAGGGCCACCCATTAGTTTAGGGCTAGGGCTAGGGAGGCCCTTGGACCCTTTTGGACCCTCTCTCTATTTTACCATGCTTTCTCAACTTCAAAATAAGATATGAGTTAGCCTCCTTGTTTTCCTGGCGATGTGAATCCTCCAGGTCTGTGGCCTGGTCTCTGGCTGAGGCAGCATCTGCCCAGCTGTGCAGGGCTCCCACAGTAAGCAGGCCTCATATTGTGTCTGCTGCCTGGTCATTCTAGAGTATTACTAGAATGCACTCAAAATTAACAATTAAAAGCAAGTTGTTCTTTTTTAAAATTAATGTTTCCCTTTTAGGTAATTGTAGTAGGTTGAATAAGAATCACCCCCCTCCCACCCTCATAGGCTCATGTATCTGAATGCTGACTCATCAAAGAGCAGCACTGCTTGAGAAGGATTAGGAGGTGTGGCCTTTTTGGAGTAGGTGTGGCTTTGTTGAAAGAAGTGTGTCACTGGGGGTAGGCTTTGAGATTTCAAAAGCCCAAGCCAGGCCCATTACGTTTCTTTCCCTGCTGCCTGTGGATCTGGGATATGGAGTTCTCACTGGTTTCTCCCACCATGTCTGCCTGCATGCTGCCATGCTCCCATCATGATAATGGACTGAACCTCTGAAACTGTAAGGAAGCCCTAATTATTTTATTTTACAGTAGTTACTTCGGTCATAATGTTTCTTCACAGCAATAGAAAGATGACCACGACAGTAATCAAGACACAACACAGCCTAGTGTGGCTGTGATTGGAATCTCTGTGTTAAGTCCTGTTTATTCTTACCTGTCTCTAACTGCCTGTCTGTTTCGGTTGCTTAACTCTCACCAAGGTGAAGAACAGTCCAGCTCTTCATTGCCTCATCTCTGAGGGTCCCCAGGCATGGTTTCTGAGACCTCCTCACTCTTGAAGCTTTCTGGCTGGGCCTGCTCTTCTCAACTTTAGGAAGCATGGCTGATACTCCAAAGGAGGGAAAATTGACCAGATTTCTGGACTTTACCCAGCTGATTGATTTGGCCTCTGAGTGCGTGGGAGGAAAGGTAAGCAGGGGTCTCAAGGGCAGGAAGTTGGTGTTAGGTTCAAACACTGAGGGGGCCACTCAGGCTACTTTGACCCAAAGTAAATAATGGTCAGGCTGTATAATCAGCTGTGGAAAAGGCCCAGCACTGCCCGAGTTCTGAAGAGATGAACTGAATCCTGGGTAATTCTGGGCCAGGGCAGAAGGGCTTACATGTGTGATGTGGATATATGTGTGTGCACGTGAGCACGTGTGTGTGCCTGTGTGTGTACACGTATGTGTGCATGTGTATTGTGTGTGTATATAACACATGCGTTTGCATGCATATGTGTGTATGCATATGTGTATATGTGTGTGTACACGTATGTGTGCATGTGTGTTGTGTGTGTATATAACATGCGTTTGCATGCATGTGTGTGCATGCATAGGTGTATATGTATGTGTACACATATGTGTGCATGTGTTGTGTGTGTATATAACACATACGTTTGCATGCATGTGTGTGTATGCATATGTGTGTATGCATATGTGTGTATGCATGTGTGTGTATGCATATGTGTATATGTATGTGTACACACTGCATGTGTGTTTATGTATGTATACAGATGCCAGAGGATAATGCCAGGTCTCCTGTCTCTTGCTACCTTAGTCCTTTGAGACAGACTCTCTCACTGAACCTAGAAATTGCCATTTTCCAGATAGTCTGGCAGCCAGTGAGTCACAGAAATCCTCCTGTCTCTTCACCCTCCTGGGTTGCAGGCCCACATGGGCCACACCTGGCTTCTTATATTGCTGAGGATTTGGACTAAGCCTTTATGTCCATAGTGAGGGTTCTTACCCACTGGGTAATTTTCCCATCCCCTACTTTTATTTTTTATAGGATGTTTGCTTTGCACTTGTGCAAAGTTCATTATTCCACTGTGTTGTTATTTTTAGAGTGTAACAGAGTTTCCGAAGTCTCCACATTCCTACTACAAACAGGTTCTAAAGGCCTATGACCCACATGGTCGTGATTGTCATAGCAACAGCCTTCTATGTATTTTTTGATTCATTACTTTTCAAATTGCTATGATAAAATACTGGACAAGAAGCAATGAAGGGGTGAGTGGTTTGTCCATGATGTCAGGGAGGACTTCGGGAGATGTAGTCCATTACAGCAGGGTAGGGATGTCTGTAGGAGTGGGAGGAAGCTGGTCCCATTGTACTTAGCTTGAAGGAGCAGAGCAGGTGCCCAGCTAGCTGGTTCATTTTTACCCAGTGGTCCACAGCATGCTTTATTCAGGGAGAAAGTGCTTCACTGGTGGGTAATGGAGCAGTATTCTGCCTCACTCAGGAGTGTGCTGCTTTAGTGGGGACATCACCAGGACAGCTTGCTGTAGCACCATCTTCCTGGAGCCATTTATAGGGAGAATGGTGACCTCCAAAGCTGAGGTGTGGCCCAGTGAGCGTTGTTTTCTTCCCTCCCTCCCTTTGTCACTCCCTCCCTTCCTTCTCTCTCTTTCTTTCTATTGTTTTCTCTTCTCTCTCTTTCACGTGTATTGTATGCATGGACATGTGTCTGTGTTTCATATGTGTTGTATGTATGCATGGACAGGTGTCTGTGTGCAAGAGTGTGTGTCCTCAGGTGTGCACAGAAGCCAGAGGAGGAAATTGGATTTCTTCCTCTATTCTTCCCTATCTTATTTTCCTGGAGATAGATCTCTTACTGAACCTGGAGCTTGCTGTTTTTTTCTCTTGCTAGGCTGATGGCCAGGGACCCCAGTGATCCTCCTGTCTCCACCAGCTTCCAGTGCTGGAGTGACAGGTGTATTGTGTGTCCAGACCTGGCTTTTTTTTTTTTTTTTTTTTAATGTGCTGGGGATGTAAACTCAGGTCCTCATGCTTGCTGTCCCCTGCTCTTAACCACCAAGCCACCCCACCTCCTGCCCCACCCATCTATCTCTCTTTTATAAAAAGAACTCCAAGGCTAAAAAAAAAAAAACAAAAAACAAAACCCGCACAGGTTTGGTGGGTAGGGAAGGAGAGGTGGATTTGGGAAGGGTAGAGGGAGGGAAGGAGGGTGAATATGATCAGAACATGCTTGTACAAATTTCTTGAAGAACTTTATAAGAGCCGTGAGCCTGAGAGAAAGAAGCTGGTTTATTTACATTCCAAGTGTGAGACATTAGCATTTCCATCCAGACTGTAAAAGGGATTCACAATGAAAGAACGGGAAGGAATGATTCAGGAGGCAGCAGGCTTGAGTCCAGATGCTTGCAAAGTGGTGCAGAAGAACCCCCACTGTCTCTTCCCGTAGGCCATTCCACACACTCTTTTGACTGACTGCATCCCCTAATGTTCCGCTAGAGGGTGGAATAAAATGTGTTTTAATTTATGGTAATTTCATCTTGATTCCTTTCCCTTCTCTTTGTTCAGGTTTTGTTTGCAACGGATGACTTTTTTGGTCCTGCAGAAAATCTCATAAAGGTATGGATGGCTACATAGGCGTCCTATGTGGGGAATGACTGACTGGCTTAGCTGAAGCTCTGCAGCTGTGTACACTGAAACCTGCTGGCCTGTCTGGGACAGAAGCTTGTGCTGTGTACTGGGTGGGAAGGATCAGACTACCGAAAACACACCCAAATCAGCTCCCAGAAAACACACAGGACTGGTGGAGCCAGGAGAGGAAGGGAGGGGCCAAGTTGCCAGAGGAAAAAGAACTCCTTGAGTATGCCCTTTGATTCATACAGATTCCATACCCTGGGCTGGGAAGAAAACGGACACATCTTGAACTTTGGTGACATCTGCCTGATTACAATGGGTAGGACATTCTTGGTTAAAAAGTAGGTCAGTGGGCTGAGTTGCTTCACAGGCGTGAGAACCCAAGTTCTATACCTATAACCCACAATAGAACCAGAGAACTGGCTCCTGAAAGCTATTGTCTGGCTCCACACATATGTCATGGCACACCCCTACCGCATTCACACACACCTCATTAATAATAAAAATAAAAATTAAACTTGGGGGGCTGGAGAGATGGCCATTAAAGAGCACTGATAACTCTTCCAGAGGTCCTGAGTTCAATTCCCAGCAACCACATGGTGGCTCTCAACCATCTGTAATGGGATCCGATGCCCTCTTCTGGTGTGTCTGAAGAGAGTGACAGTGTACTCATATACATAAAATAGACGAATAAATCTTAAAAAAATTTAAACTGTGGAAAGATAGGGCTAGGGAGATGGCTCAGTGGATAAGGTACTTGCTGAGTTTGGATCCCCAGAGTGTGCAAAGAAACCAGTCACTGCTGTGCTTGCACCTATAGTTCTGGCACTGGGAAAGTGGACACAGGAGGATCCTTGTGGTGTCTTGGCCAGGCATTGTAAGTTAATTGGTGAGCTCCAGGTTACATGAGAGATCCTGTGCTAAAAAATAGGTTGGAAATGGTTAAAGAAGACATGAATGTCTGTCTTTGGTCTTTACACATGTAAGCCTATGTGTATAAACACATACTCTGTCTCTCTCACATACACACAGGCAGCCCCCAAAGTAGATAAATACAGAGACAACCTTACTGTGTCATCACTCATGTAGGCATGAGAGCTCTTACATGGGGGGAGGGAAACCCAGGAGTAGGTCAGTGAGTGTGACTGCATTGCCCATCAGCCTCGGTTAGAGGCCCCTAGAGATTGCTACTCTGTCAGAGCAGGACCTGGCTGAACTCAGAGCAAGTTACTCACATAACTCTGAAGGCACTGTCTATACTAATTTACTTTTTACTCAGAAGAAGATGAAATAAAATGAGAATAGAATGAAGGCACTAGGGAGTTGGGTAAGCGTGTGTAGCTCCAGACACACACTCCAGGAACATCCTTGAGAATGAATGGACTTCATGTAGAGCTCATGCAGGTGTTAGGAGCTCCCAGGGCCTGAAGGCCACATGCCACACTGAGGAGGGAAGAAGGGTGAGAACAGGCCCTTATTTTACATTCTAGTGTATCCATGAACATGCATACAATACCCTCACACCGACACACATGGGCATATTCAGTCACATTTAAAACATTAGGCATGGGTTTTACATTTTCCCATTATAATTATAATTATTGTTGTTGTCATTATTATTATTATTACTAATTTATTTATTTTAAATCAGAAAAGTCTCCCTTGTAGCTTAGGCTTGGAATTGACTTTTATAGCCCAGGTTGGATTCAAGCTTATGGTAGTTCACCTGCCTCAGTCTCATGAATGCTGGGATTATAGGTGTGCCCCATCATGCTTGGTGATTTTTTTTCTCCTTTTTGAGCGAGGGAGGGAAACAAAAAAGGGGGGAGGGAGGGGAAGAGAGTGAGGAAGGAGGGAGGTAAGTAGTTAAGCTAAGGTCCTTTCGCTCATTGGTCATAGCCCACTCCTAACCCTCCCTTTGGCAGAATGGAAGCTACTCAGCAGTAATTTTTGTCAGTGTTTGGTGTCAGAGCACCACACACAGACATACGCAGCAAACACAGGTTCCTACAGCTTGGAGTCTGGACATCTAAGATCAAGGCTGGCAGGGTCACTTCATTGTGTCCTTATAGGTTTAGGACAGAGAAAGGATGCTCAACTCTTTTTATGGGACCCAGCCCTATCTCGAGGACGAGAGGAATTCAGCCAGTTAGCTTCCTACCCTGAGAGTAGGCAGAGTGTCAGAGAGGAGTCAGCTTTTAAAGAGGGAAGGTTATCTCTGCCTCATGGTTTCAGAGTTCTCATCTATGACTTCTTGGCCCGTTGCTTTGTGCCTGTGGCGGCACAGGACATCATGGTGTGTGTGTGTGTGTGTGTGTGTGTGTGTGTGTGTGTGTGTGGTGGAGGCCTGCTCACCTGAAGGCAACTAAGGGGCAAAAGAGAAAGGGCCCGGGCTTTAGCACCTCCACCAGCACCTCCAGAAGACCTCTCTTTAGGCACCACCTCATAATGTGCAAAGCTGAGGATTAAGCCTTTGTTTGATACCTGGGCCTTTGGGAGTGTTTAACACCCAAACTATAAAGCCTTCTGCCTTTGTGAACAAATCACTCTCAAGCCCCCATATAGTCACACCAATTCATGGGCTGGAGGCTTTGACACAGGAATCGGAATCTGGGGACATAAACATCCAGTCCACAGCAGAAACGTCTGATATATCTTATACTTTAAAGTAATTGTATCTATAAGTATAGAATATGCTTTGCAGTTTTTAATGTTCTCATGTCTTAAGTACCTGGCATTCTGGAACTATGTTCTCTTCACTGGCTGAGTATCCGCCATGGTCCTTGCAGACCCAGGCTGCCCTCTTCATTGCTGAGTGGCTGTCACTGTTCCCTCTCCCTGTCCATGCACATTTGAGTGGGTCACATTTAACTATGTGCCTTCACTGTAGAGCAGGCTCTGGGCTGTGAGGGAGTCCCAGGGCCAGCTTTGGTTCTTTATTCAAATATGCAATCGTCACCTTTTCCACAGTGTTCTTTTCCCTCCCGTCACCCAACCTGGAGTGTGAGGACTTTGGAATATTTTATATGATTAGATCAAGGGTGATCTGTAATAAAGACAAAAATGTTGCCAGCTTCCTAGTTGATAGTGGTTCATTCTGTGGACCGAGGGTCACAGACAAGAAGAGTTAGTTATGTTTGCAGATGATACAAAATATGGAGACACCCTCTGGTCTGGTGGTAGAGCTGGGCATGAAGGTGGGCAGACACTTCCAGTGTGTCCTTGTGTGCTTTCTCTGTCTAGCTCTTTGGGCTATAACCTGACAGGCTGGTAACCCAAGCACTTCATGAATGGTAACGATCCCTTGTCCATCTTCTTAGAGCAACAGTCCGAGTTTTAAGGAACATGAATACACTGAGTTTGGGAAATGGGTGGACGGATGGGAGACCAGGCGTAAACGAATTCCAGGTAAGGAGGGGGGGTTCGTCCCATGCGGTGCTTGGTGGCTGCTTGGGCTGAGGATGAAACTCAGTTGGTAGAGAGCTTGCCTAGTGTATTAGTCATTTTTCAGTTGCTGTCATAAGATAATATGACTCAGGAAACTCATAGAGAAAAGTTAATTTTGCGCTTAGTTTCAGGGGGCTAGAGTCCATCATGGTGGAGAGGCATGACAGCAAGAGGCAGAGGCATGGAGGAGCAGGAGGCTGAAAGGTCACATCTGTCACAGCATGCACAAAGCAGAGAGTGAAACTGGAAGTAGCTTCAAACGCCCAAAGCCCGTCTCCAGGGACATATTTCCCCTAGCAAGGTCCCACCTCCTATGTCTCTCCAAATTGCTAACTGGGAACCAAGTGTTCAAATGTATGAACCTGTAGGAGACACTTCCCACTCAAATCACCACACCTAGCATTTAGGAAGCCTTGGGTTTGATCCTTAGCACCATATAAACCATGTGTGGTGGGGCACACCTATAATCCCAGCCTTGGAGGTGGAGGCAGGAAGATCAGGAGCTCAAGGTAAACTCAGTAGAGGTAAAACTTGCAAGTTTGAGCCTGTACTATGTGAGACTCTGGAGTGCTGGTGGTGGACTCTGCTGCAAAGCTAGTGTCTTGAAGGCTTGGTAGGTACGTAGGCATACTGGGGCATGGGTAGAATGGAGGCTGTAGGGAACTCTGAAAGAGTAGAGAGTAAGTTTGTAGAAGAGCCAGGCTGGCAGAATTCTACACTATGGTGGCTACATGGAAGCTTTCAGAAGCAAATGTCTTCCCTGGCTTAGAATTGGAGAAACGAGCCTTAGAGAGATCTGTAATTTGCCTAGCACAATAGTGGGAAAGGAGAGGCTTGGAAACTGAGTTGGTCTCTCTGAATCCTTTAAAAAAAAAACTAGAATTGAGGACCCTGTGGGTCATGGTGGTCCTTGGTGGTCACATTATGAGAATTACCCTGAATGTGTGCTTCTACGGTGGAAGATGGGGCCTCATAGCTGCTGTCATTCCCCATTGGGTTGTCATGGGTGCTCTCCTCATCTCCCATGGGATTGATTTCAAGGATGTTGTTCTCATCCCCCATGGTACCTCATGTGTACTCTTGTCATCTCCATGGGGCTCCATAGGTGTCCCTGTCATCCTTATGGGTCCCCATAGGTGTTCTGGTCATTCCCCATGGGACCTCACAGGTGTTCTTGTCCTCTCCTGAACATTATGGGTGTTTTTGTGGTCCCGTAACAGGTCACGACTGGTGTGTTATCCAACTGGGAATACAAGGCATTATTCGTGGTATCGACGTGGACATTTCTTACTTCTCAGGGAACTATGCTCCTCGAATGTCAATTCAAGCAGCAAACTTGAGTGAAGGTGTGTGGGAGCCACTGACCTCAGAGAGGACTGTGGGATGGGAGGCTCCTCTGACTCAGCCTGATGGGCTCATCTTTTTGTAAGAAGTAAAGGTGCCAGTGCTCTGAGGTTGTTGGGCTACAGTGGAGTCTTAGACCTAGGATTCTGATGGGCTGTCCTGAGGTGATGTTTAGTTTAACAATGTTTGCTGGTCCAAGATAGTGGCCATCATTAATTCCCACAATGCTCAGGTCTGCAGAGGTGCGTCCTTGTGCTCTCTCTGTGTGGGGGCATTTGCTGAGCTGGTTGCTGGGCAAGGTAGAGACCCCCTCTGGTCTGGCGGTAGAGCTGGACATAAAGGTGGGCATGAAGGGACCAGAGCTAAGTTAACTACAGGCTAGAAGCTCCAGCCCACTCCCAGCTACCTAGGCCATTCCACAGTGCTGCAGCTCTGGGGTTCCAGCCCGTTTCTAGCTACATAGGGGTCACTACTGTGTAGCAGCTCTGGGGTTCTTAGTGCTTCTCTCTACCTCTGGGAACACTGGATATTGTAATTTATTGTAAATTATTCAGATTTCACAATTTATTTGCATCATCTGTTGTTGACATTTGAATTAGTTAATACACAGTCATTTGAGTGCACACACATTTTTAGGGAGTATAAATTTGTGTCTCCGGACACATTGATACTGCCAAAGTGATGTGTGCACAGTACCATGACAGGCTCTGCACAGGAAAGCTGGCCCTACTATCCTCAGATGACTAGGCTCCTGGGGAAGTTAATGACAGTCTGAGAGATGAGACTCCACACATAAGACATGGCTATGAGAGACAAGTCAGAAGTGCTTTGAGTGTTTGTAGATGCTGCTGCTTCTGAGCTGGCAAATTCTAAGTCTAAAACAGATACTCAGGGAGGCAGAGCTTGTGGAACTAACCTTGAGGTATTTTGAACTCAGAGTGATCCATCTGTGAGATTCAGCCTAACTTGAAATAATGAGCAAATGTGGTACCAACGTATTCCATTGCCCTCTGAGAAGTAAGTTAGCAAATTACCCAGTGAGGGACCCCCAGGTGCCATGCTAAAGTCTAATCATTAATTCTGTGACTAAAGCAAGGATGTCGTTGGGGCTGTTGTATAGATGACAATTGCCACACACCACCTGAGAGTTTGTTCTTGGCTTCTCAACCCTAAATCCTGTGTGGTTGTTCTGCCTTCAGATACAATGTCAAACATTCCACCAAGGGGAGTTAAGATGGGAGCTGCAGCGACATCTGAGGAATTTGAAGCCATTACTGAGGTAAGATGCTGATTCTTTGTGCCAGGACTGCAGAGACTGGGTATGTGAGGCAGTTGTCTGGGATGCACCATCTGGCATGCTGTACTTCTTGTATTGACACAGTGCGACAGTACAGAGGTTTCCTCAGTGGTTCGTCTCCTTCTGTGTGGGAGAATGGCCTGGCTGTCCACAGCCTTGAAGGGTCATTGGGTGCCCTCTATGGCTGCACACTGCTGCTGGCCCTACTAGGAAACCCTTCACATTTACCTCCCACAGTGACTTGATGAAGTAACTTTGTGTCTGATGAACTTAAGATAAACAATGGGGCTTGGCACCTTCTTCTTGTGTTAAGTTTGTCTGGTACAAACTTGTTGATCTACGTCTAACTGGGAACAGTGAATGAGCCAGCTTTCTGAGAAGTTCGCTTTCAGCCGATTGTCTCCTCCTACTTAAAGCCCTGGGTTTTAGTTGAATGCCCACATTACCACTCTGGTTTCTTTTAAGAATCAAGAAAGCGGCATTTGAAAGCTCCATCAATTTACAAGTATAGGGGAAAAAAGTCTCCAACAGGAAGTTTACTTTATCATTAAACTGTGTCATTGTGCCTGAATTGTGTGGTTCTGGTTCAGCAACTATCCCACTCTCCTTCCTTTATTATTATTATTTTTTTTGGTTTTTCCAGACAGGGTTTCTCTGTGTAGCCCTGGCTGTCTTGGAACTCTGTAGACCAGGCTGGCCTCGAACTCAGAAATCTGCCTGCCTCTGCCTCCCAAGTGCTGGGATTAAAGGCGTGCGCCACCACTGCCCCTTCCTTAATGCTTGCACAGGATAAGAGAGTGCTGTTCTCAAGAGCCAATGCTGACGTTTCTGTATTTATTACTAGCTGAAATCGCATTCCTGGGATTACCTGGTTCCCATGTCGGAGCTTAAGCCAGGGGAGCCTGACTCCAGCCACAACTATTTTTTTGTTAATTCCCAGCAGAGATGGACTCATATCAGACTCAACATCTTCCCAGGTATGTGCGACAGGGACCTTCGCCAGGTGTGCGGGACTTTTCTTCTTACATTGTCATGTTTACATGGAATACAAAATAAGCCACTTGGCCCTGGCAGTTTGAGTTTGGTGTATTTTAGGATTGTGATTTCTCTTGTGCTCTAAGAAATAGATACTCTACTCACCCATAGGTAGCTAATGAAAAATCTAACAATTTAGCTAGGTGGTGGTGGTGGCTGGCACCTTTAATCCCACTGTTGGGGAGGCAGAGACAGGAGGATTTCTGAGTTTGAGGCCAGACTGGTCTATAGAGTGAGTTCCAACACAGCCAGAGCTACAGAGAGACACTGTCTGGAAAACCAGAAACGAAAATGTATCAACTTAAGATGTGTTGGAACTGAGGGGTGCTGGAATTCCATGTCTCCTACTGACTTTTTTTTCCTTTTTTTTTTTTTTTTTTTGATAAAAAATTCTTTTAATCAATTCTTTGTGAGTTTCACATCTTGCACCCCAGTATGAGCACTTCATTTCTCTTTTGCCAAATGACACTCTATTTTATTCATTCATCTATCTGTTCATCCATTGGTAGACACTTGTTTCTACCTGCTGGATGTAATGAACTATGCTATTAATGTTCACTTATAATAAGAATGTAAGATGGTTTTATTTTATATATATGAGTGTTTTGCCTACTTGTATATCTTGTTTGCCTATGGAAGCCAGACAAAGGCATCAGGTCCTCTGGAACTAGAGTTACAGATGGTTGTGAGCTATGTGGGTGCTGAGAATCAAATTTAGGGCCTCTGGAAGAGTAGCCAGTGCTCGAAACCAATGAGTTTTCTCTCCAACTCCAGCATATACATATTCTCAGTCTGTCTGTCTGTCTGTCTGTCTGTCTGTCTGTCTGTCTGTCTGTCTCTGTCTTTAGCTTATACCTAAGGTTGGCATTTCTGGATCATATAATAACTCTGTGTTTGAGGATTTGAGAAATTTCCAGAATGGCAGCCATGTATAAGGTGGTTTGCCTTTTTCAGTTCCCTCCCAGTGTCTTGTCACCTGGTCAGTGTGAGATGATGTCTTCCTGTCATTTTGATTTGCACTTCCTTGGTGACTAACGATGGTAACTTGTTGTGTGTTTACTGGTCATTGGTATATTTTCTTCGGAAAGCTGTCTTTGCAGCCATTTGTTTTCTTGATGAAAGACAGTCTGACTGATGGTAAGATGGGGTCTCAGAGAAGTCTTAACTTGCATTCCTCTGTTAGCCGAGGACGAGGACAGTGGCCGTTTGTGCTTCTTCTTTAGGGAGCCGTCTGTTCAGTTCAGCCCATTCACTGATGAGACGGTTTGGTTTTATTTGTTCATTTTTTCTTTGTATATTCTAGACATTGATCTCTTGTCTGATGTAGAGTTGATGGCTCCCCACTTCCACGTCTATGCAGGCCACGTCTTCATTCTGGCGATTGCTTCCTTTGTTGAGCAGCAGTTTGGTAATTTCATGTGATTCCATCAGTTCTAGGTTAATTTTTGCATTAATGGAGCTCTATTCAGAAATTTATCCTTATCTTCATGTTGTGAAATATCTTCTCCTAGCAGTTTTAGGTCTTATATTGATGCCTTTGATCCACTTAGATTTGGATTTTGTGCAGGGTGAGAGATATGGAAAAATTTTATTTTTCTTCTCTCTTTCTTTTTTCTTTTGGCAAGGTAGGATCTTTTGTATAAGAGTTCTGGCCGTCCTGGATTTGTTTTGTAGACCAGGCTGGCCTCAAACTCGCAGAGATCCGCTTCCCTACCATCTCCCAAGCACTGGGATCAAAGGTGTGTGTCACTGCTGCCCTCATTTTTCTACATGTAGATATTGAGTGTTTCCAGCTCCATTTATGGAAGAGGATGCATACCTCTTTTTACATTGTTTTTGAATTTTTTTTTTTTTTTTTTGGGCAAAAATCAAGTGTTGGTAACTAAATTTATTTCCAGGTCACGGTGTGGAGGAAGACACCCTCATGGAAAGACCTGAACAGGTGTTTTCAGTATCAGGTTGCTAATACCACCTATTCTGAAAACAGTGGAAGGGGACATGTGAACAGAGACAGGAGAGGGTGGCCTTTCCTTACTTGGTAGTTCAGCCAACTCTGGGGGCATCCACTTTGGTAAAGGATGTCCAGAAGTCATGTGGGGCAGTGCTAACAGACAGTAGTTGTCATGAAGACAGGGCTAGTGACTGTCAGGTAAACACATGGATAGCTTACCATGCCACACAGGCTGAGTGTGGAGGTTCAGGAAATGTGTACTGTCAGTCAGATGACATGGCCTTTGCTTGTATGAAGCAATGAAGACAACTAGAAAAACAGCTGAAGTATAAGAAATTTCCATTTGAAAATATAGCTTTACATTAGGTGTGCTATATGTGTTATGTGCGTGCGCATGCATGAGTATGTCTGGCATGAGTGTGGTGGCCAGAAGACAACTTGAGTTACTTTTCTCCATCATGAGGATTCTGGAGATTGAACTCAGGTCCTCCCTTTTGCTTGACAGCCAGCAACTTTACCTGCTGAGCTATTTTACCAGCCCTAAGAAATTTCTATTTTTGGTATGGCAAATGCAACTTCATGTGTTCAACTCAACTGGCTTGAAGCTTAAGAGCAGAAAGAATGTCTCAGACATTTCCCAGGGCAAGCCTTGCCTTGCTGGGAAATTGCCTTGTTGAATCCAGAGGGTACCTGGGTACTTTCTCAGTTGGCCGTTGTCTTCTGACCTGGTTGAAGGTGAGGGGTGGACACATCTGCGAGATTTCTCCTGTCTCTTTGCTGATTCCCTGCTGTTCTGTGACGATTCTACCTGGGATACAGTTTTAGAAAGGACAGGAACTGTCGTCTACTAGGGTGCTGTCATTGAGCCATTGAGGATAGAGAGGCATTTTTGAAATTCTTTCATCATTTTGAAGGTGTGAATGAATATTAGCTCCATAAAGAAAAACTTTACCGTTAAGGATTGCTATTGGCTTTATACCTGAGAGATAAATATCTTAGTGCTGAAATGAAGCATTGTATCTGGGTACCAGAGAAGCAGTGTCTCCCTCTTAACTTCCTCTTGATGGATGGTCCCTGTTCTAAGATTTCATGCCAACAAAGTCTGGTTTTATAGGTTGAAAACAAAGATATCTACTCATTATCAGAGTGTCTTTAGAACACTCAATTTTACATTTCTTCTTCCTCTTCTTCTTCTTCTTCTTCTTCTTCTTCTTCTTCTTCTTCTTCTTCTTCTTCTTCTTCTTCTTTTTTTTGGTGGAGGTTCAAGACAGGGTTTCTCTGTGTAGCCCTGGCTGTTCTGGAACTTACTCTGGTAGACCAGGCTGGCCCCAAACTTAGAGATCTGTCTGCTCTGCCTCCAGTGTGCTGCAATTGAAAGCCTGTGTTACTATACCAGTCACCAATTCTTTTTCAATGTTTAAATACATGGGGTGCAGATTCAGCATTTAGTTAAGAGACGTGAATGTCTTTGCAAAACCGCTTGGCTTCTGCCTCCCAGAAAGCCACACCCTGATGAAGGAGGAGGCTTGTCAGTGAGTTTCAGGGGCTGTGAGTGGATCTGGGTAGCTGTTTGCTTCTATGCTTGCCTTGTGTCAGGCTGAGCTGCTCAGCAGTGAGTGGTTTTTTAGAGGACCATCTTTTGTGTCACATGCACTTCGAGCAGCACCATGGGAATCTTAGGGTCACCAGTGTTTGCTTCTGACACCAAATGTGTTTTAAATAGTCTTCCCCCATGTGTATACGCACACATGTATGTGCCCATGGGGACTAGAAGAGGATGTTGGGTTCTCTGAAGCTGAGGATACAGGTGGGCATGAGCTACACAGTGTGGGTGTTTGGGTGCTGGGTCCTGAGTTCCTGTCTTCTGCTATAACACTGAGCGTTCCTGAGTGCTGAACTACCTCTCCTGCCCCCAAACACACTATGGACAATTTTCAGTGGAATTTTGACTTCACTGGAACTGTTGCATAAGGAAGCTGGTGCTCTGCCATGTGCTGGGAACTGCATGGCTGTGACACAGACTGTAACTGGTCTGCCCTGCAGGGATTTTATACTCCTGTGTCTGTGGCACCAGCATTAGCGGAGATTTACAGAAATGAAAACAAAACAAGTAGCTTCAGGCTGCGATTAGAGCTATGGAGTGAAGGAACGATTACCTGGTGAGTTAGACAAGGACCTATGGGACGGGTAGAAGAGGGGTGCTATAGGCAAGCGAAGGCAGTTTTGGAACCATGACACTTGGGGGCCAAGAATGACAGACAAGTAGTGTGGGAGACCTGAGAAATTTGCTCAGGTACAAGGCAAATTGTAGTCTTCCTGTAGTGGGGCAGTGTCCACTGCAGGGGCCTGGGGCAGCGTCCACTGCTGGAGTCTGGGGCAGCGTCCACTGCTGGAGTCTGGGGCAGCGTCCACTGCTGGAGTCTGGGGCAGTGTCCACTGCAGGAGCCTGGGGCAGTGTCTACTGCAGGAGCCTGGAGCAGTGTCCACTGCTGGAGTCTGGGGCAGTGTCCACTGCAGGAGCCTGGGGCAGTGTCCACTGCAGGAGCTTGGGGCAGTGTCCACTGCAGGTGCCTGAGGCAGGGTCCACCGCAGGGGCCCAGGCAGTGAGCTTGCTGTGTTGTAAGCCTAGAGGGAAGGGAGATGGGAGAAGGCCGACATGCCCCTAGGGTCCATGACACACCAACAGCTAACTTTTCCAACAGTAACACAGGCACTTTCCTTCTCAGATGGTGGTGTTGCACGCCTTCGAGTGTACGGTACTGGACAGAGGGACTGGGCTGCATTGGATTCTACGGAACCTGTAGACCTGGTGGCCATTGCTTTTGGGGGTATCTGTGTAGGATTTAGTAATGCACACTTTGGACATCCAAACAATATGATAGGTGAGTGGGAACCCCAGGAGCCAGACTTCGTGTAGAAGTGTGGGCTCCAGCATTACAAGCTGGGCATGGCTGGAATAATGCCCCCCAGGTGAGGGGGGCGCCATTTCAGAGAATGAGAGTAACTCTGTGATATGGAGTGGGTCAGCAAGAATCATGGTTCTGTTGAGTAGTACTGGTGCATGCCAATAATCCTAGCACTTTGGAGGCAGCAGCAGGTGGATCTCTGTGAGTTCAAGGCCAGTTTGGTCTGTAGAACTAGGTCTAGAACAGCCAGGCCTGTTACACAGAAAAACCTTGTCTCAAAAAAAAAAAAAAAAAGTCACAGTCCTTCTTAATTTCAGCCCAAATAGCTGGTATAAGAGAGAAACTAATTAAATCAGTCAGTCTTGTGCTGAGAATTCATAGAAATTTTCTACTAAAATTAATTTATGTAGTGATACTTGGGATTGTGGGATGTGAAATTTAATGACAGCAAATCCATTCCCACATTTAAATTAAATCAAAGGTCATTCTATTAACCCCAGCTATTTCCTGTAGGTGTCGGTGAACCCAAGTCCATAGCAGATGGTTGGGAAACTGCGAGAAGACTGGACAGACCCCCAGTGTTAAACGTAAGACCAGCAACATCTGTAGTTTTGAATTTTTATAGAAAATGTTTAAAAAATACTTCTTTTATGTTACATCATGGAGAAGTGCACTTCATGAGGGATCTGCTTGAACTGGGCAGCTTGGCTCTCTGGAGAGACAGAGGCAGGAGGATCAGGAGTTCAAAGCCATCCTTAGTTACTCTGAGCATTAGTTTTAACTGTTAACTTGACACAACCTAGAATCACCTGAGAAGAGAATCTTAGGAATTATGGAGAGGAGACTGGTCTATGAGCATGTCTCGGGGAGAGATTGCTTTGACTGTTAATTAATGTAGGATCCAAACTATGTGTATAGCGCCATTCCTTGGTTTGGGGCCCCTGGCTGAATTAGAGGAGAAAAGGCTATCTGATCAAACCGGCAGCGTGATCTTAACATAATGTGGCCAGCTGCTTGTGTTCTTGACTTGACATCCTGAGATTCTATTGCTGACAGGGAATGGTCAGCTGATAAATTCTGTCTTCTTGGGCTGCTCTCTGTTAGAACGTTCTAGCAACAGGGATGAAAACAGGGACGCTATAGGGAGCTCTAGCCTAGCCTGTGCTACATGAGACCATGTCTCAAAACACAAGCCAACAGAATCCCTCAAACCAAACCAAACCAAACCAAACCAAACCAAACCAAACCAAACCAAACCAAACCAAACCAAACCAAACCAAAAAGACCCACAAACCTGTATTATTCTCTGCATTTTTTTCAAATTTCCTATTGTGTTTTCACTATTCTATCTGGTATAGTATTATACTAAATTTTACAGAAGACTAAACCTGCCTTGTCGGCCACTCTAGTTAATTTTTTTTTTAATATTCTACTTATTTACTAAAGAAAGAAAAGTCTAAATTATCTTTAATTAATTAATTAATTAATTAATTGTCAGCCTTGGGTTCTTCCCCCCATTATGTGGATCTGGGGTATTGAACTCAGGCCTGGGTAGCAAGTGCCTCTATCAGCTGAGCCATTTTGCTGGTCCCTCAGAATCTGAAGGCTAATGATCCAAAAAGAGACGAGTAAATTTTGTTGGAAGGGTTGGATTAGATGCTTTTCTAAGGTCCATATTCCCTAGGGTAGGATGGCTTTGGTGAGTCTGTGACTCACCCAACACTGTAGTGGGTGTTAGAGCCAATTCAACAGTTTAGTGAAAACTTGACCAAACCGAACCCAAACCCCATTCATTTTGCAAATCCCATTAAAAACTTATAGCTGCTCCTCTCTCTGGGGTCTGATTTTCTGTCACCAAGTCCTTCCAGATACAAACGGACCTCTCCTGGAGAAGCAAGGTTTGGAGACCAATGGCCGTGATGATAGATGATGACTAGGAAAGTACGTGTTTTGGACGGTCAAAGAATTTAGAGAACCCACAGGCTGAAGTAGATCAGCATCTTTGTGCTGGTAACATTCTTCTTGAACTTGACATTGACATAGCAATTGTATCAGAAACTTATAAAAATTTGCTGAGTATGATGAACTCAGGAGGTGACGCTATCATCAAAGAGGCAAGGAGATAATTCACACACGAATTAATTATAGCTTATGTGCGCATGTGTGCATGTGTGTGCATATGTATGTGTGTGTGCCTGTGTGCATCTGTGTGTGAGTGTGCTTGTGTGTTCATTGGGTCCCAGTTAGACAGGCTGGCCTTGAACCCCTGACTCTTCAGTTTCTTTTTCCCAAGTGCTGAGGTTACAGATGTGCAGTGTGCCACCGCACTTGGCTTGTTTTTTAGTAAACACCATGTGGTATGTGAGCTTCTCCTGCCGGTGCTTAGGTTTGGCTTTCTCAAACCCAAGTTGGCTTTTGATTTATTGTTTATTTTGAATTCCAGGGTAGTGAGAACGGCTTTCTCCAGGTCCCCGGTTGTGAGTGGGCAGTTTTCCGATTGGCACATCCTGGAGTCATCACTCAAATTGAAATTAATACGAAGTACTTTAAAGGTAAGCTCTTAGCCAGGCGGGCAGCACCGTATAGCTGCCAGGTTCACTGTACAGGTAGCAGGTGCTGTGGGAGTCGGCTGCAGTGTTGTTTGTCCTATTCAGCTGTGTGGCTTTGAGGAGGTGTCCCTCTAATCTGTTATCCGGTATCTCTTGAGAGGCCCTTGTTAGCTGCATGGCTCTGAGGGTCATCTTGTTAGAAAGCTTTGAAAGGAAGAAGGCTGCAGCTCTAAGGCAGAGGTTGTTCTGACTTTCCAGGCTGTGAGCTAGAGACTTACAGAAACAGGCCATGACTCCAGGTTGATGTGAGGCGGGTTCCCCTTGGAAGGTACAAAGGCCTTGTGAGAAAATCAGAGAGGTTGGTCCAGTAGTAAAAAGAATCTGGACATTAGCCTGGTTAGTCTGTAATTGCTTTTTTATGAAATATATATGTTGCCCATTGTATTAAAAAAAAAATCAAAGAGGGCTGCGGAAGTACCTGTTAGGTGATGAAAGTATTAGTTTGGGCACCTCATGATTGTTTAGCTGACTCTATAGCAGGTGGTGGCAGTTCATATCCATATTTTGGATGATTGGTTTTTAAATGATTTCCAAATCATAATTTTAATATTGATTATATGAAAACTCAACAATACACTGAAGGTCAGGTTTGTTAGTGGGTATATAGTACTTTCAAAACCTTCTCTGTTTTTTGTTTTTCTTTGGCAGATTGTGGGTTATTTATTTACCCTGTGAGGTGTGTGTGTGTGTGTGTGTGTGTGTGTGTATGCACGTATGCACGAGCATGAGTGCATGCACATGCAGTTGTGTGGGGACCCAAGGTTGGCATCCTGTGGAAAGACCTCATGTGAGATTGTATTGATCTTCTCACTGATCAGTGAGGCTGACAAGCTTATCCTGAGTGGTAGGTGACACGCCAGTTCATTTGTGAATGCCTGAAGTTTAACAGCATCTTTACTGCACAGTTCTCTTCATGATGGAATAGGATAACCTGCTTTTTGCTTTTTTTTTTCCCTTGAGGGAGTTTAGTCAACGGCACAGCAGTAAATCCTGGTAACTTGTGTTCCCAATAGGTCACGAACATAAGCTGCCGAACCCTTGGGACCTCTTGTAGGACTCAGGAAGGAGAGAACATGACAATATCCTTGGTATCAAGAATACAATAAGTTATATTCAGTAGGATCAAGGCTACATAGCTTAGTGAACACACGTATGCATACGTCAGAGACCAATAGGGCAGCTTTAATGTTCTCCCTGCATTCTGGGATCACAAATGACACACCTTCAAGACTACTCTCCCAAGAGATGAACCACAGACGGTGCATGCAGACAGTGAGGGGCTTCTGCCAGGGTTCAGAATCTCCATCTTAGAGTATTCCTCCTAGGAGCATGTGACCCTTCTCCTAGAGCCTCCGACCATTGCATACGAAAGAATGAAGTTTCAAAGAGAAGAGACACTCAAAGCTGTATTCTTTCACCTAAAGATACACCTTCTGTGTGCAGAATGTTGGATTTGGGCTCAGTACCCACTAGTGTAGCTTACAACTACAACCACCCCTCTTTTTCTTATCTTTGTCCTCACATTAAAAAAAATATTTATTTATTTTGGGCTGGAGAGATGACTCACCAATTAAGGACTGCTCTTCCAGAGGTTCTTAGTTCAGTTCCCAGCAACCACGTGGTGGCTCACAACATCTGTAAGGGGGTCTGATGCCCCCTTCTGGCGTGTCTGAAGACAGCGACAGTGCACTCACATTTATATATATGTATATGTGTATGTGTATGTGTGTGTGTGTGTGTGTGTGTGTGTGTGTGTGTGTATGTGTATGTGTATGTATGTATGTATGTATATATATGTATATATAAATATATATATACATATATATGTATATATAAATATATATATATATATATATACATATATAATTTTGTTGTTTTTCGAGACAGGGTTTCTCCGTGTAGCCCTGGCTGTCCTGGAACTCACTCTGTAGACCAGGCTGGCCTCAAACTCAGAAATCCGCCTGCCTCTGCCTCCCAAGTTCTGGGATTAAAGGTATGCGTCACCACTGCCTGGCTACATTTATATATCTTAAATATCTTTATATATCTTAAAAAAATTATTTATTTTTATGTATAGGTGTAGGTAACCAGGGTGACCAGATTGGGGGTTAGATTCCCTGGAGCTAGAGTAAAGGCATTGTAAGCCACGTAATGTATGTTTTGGAAGCTGGATTCAGGTGCTCTGGAAGAGCATGAAGCATTCTTAATTGCTGGGCCACCTCTCCAGCCCCAGGATTTTTTTTTTTTATTGTCACATTATAAAATGACGTTGTGTCCCAGTCCATGATGATTTCAGATGCTATGTAGCAGTAAGAAAGAGACTTAGTTTGCTGTCTATGACGCTTATCAAGCACATCCAGTCAACACATGGCTGGCTGCTTCTCATTCATCTGAACTGCACACATTCCTGGACTCCACCAGGCAGTCCAACCTCCTCTCTTTTTTTCTTCTTCGCTACACTTTTTTCTTTAGAAAGAATTTGGAATTGTTCTTGATTTTAGTTGTTATTCTTGTTCTGCGGTTCTGGGACTTGAACCTAGGGTCCCATACACATCGGGCAAATGCTCTACCACTGAGCTATCTTCCCAACCTACTTCTAAGTTTGATCTGATTGAATTACTTGTATCCTAGAAACTGAGGTATGCTGAAGGAAACTGTGTCCACGTTTCTATGTCCTCCAACAGGCAATTCTCCCGACAGCTGCAAAGTGGATGGGTGCATCCTGACTACACTGGAAGAGGAAGACATGATCAGGCACAAGTGGAATCTTCCTGCCCATAAGTGGAAGTCATTGCTTCCACTCACCAAGGTCTGTGGGGTGCAGTTTGAGGACTGACCCTCAGTCTGTGGAGGAACCTGGGATCTTGCACATGCTATGCATCTCCCTACCACTGAGAGCTCCACCCCTGCACATCTCCCTATCACTGAGCTCCACCCCTGCACATCTCCCTACCACTGAGAGCTCCACCCCTGCACATCTGCCTACCACTGAGCTTCACCCCTGCACATCTCCCTACCACTGAGAGCTTCACTCGTGCACATCTCCATACCACTGAGCTCCACCCCTGCTCATCTCCATACCACTGAGAGCTCCACCCCTGCTCATCTCTCTACCAGTAAGAGCTCCACCCCTGCACATCTCCCTACCACTGAGAGCTCCACCCCTGCACATCTCCATACC
>JANHMN010000010.1:36744560-36771623 GCA_030674055.1 Rhabdomys pumilio
AACAACAACAACAACAACAACAACAACAACAACAACAACAACAACAACTACAACAGTAAGGAACCTTGCTTCCCAGAACCTCTTCTTAGGTGAGCAGCAGCTGGAGGAGGTGCTGTAGCTGGGGGACCATGTGACGATTCAGTCTTCAAGACAAGACACAGAAGATGAATGAAGAAGTTCTGCTTATACAGGGCAAAAGAGTTCAAAGGAGTCAGCCCAGCATCACAGCCTCTAGCCAGGGCTTTAGGGTCAAATCTGTTTTCTACCATCTGAACTTTGTGACCATAGGAACACCCACTTTTCGATACTCTGTTCCTCACTTGAAAAGTGGTGATGTTAGCTATTTGTAAAAGTTTGCATAAGTGCTCAGTGCTTCATTGGTACGTGGTGTGCTGTATGTGCTAACAGAGGAGCAGTGGTGTTGGTCGGTAAAGCCTGAGTAGGTGTGGTGCATGGGGGAAGGACCTCACCTGCCAGTGTAGGAGCCACATTGTCTTATGTTCATGTTTGCGTTCTGGGGCTGAGATCTAGGCATCTGGAATTATGATGTTTGAGGGATTTCTTGGTGTAGCTATCCAGTCTTATCTTTGTTGGGTAGATGTTCCCTTTTTTGGTTGGTATTGCCCAATCTAGATCCTAGCCAAGTATGGTGACTGTGGGACCCTGGGTCCCAGCCAAGTGTGGTAGGTGTGGGGTTCTGGTAAAAAGCTGTTCTGTACACGGGGGCAGGAGAGTCACAAAGAAATAGAGATGGGCTAGAAGGACTGAGAGGGGAGGTGGGAAAGGACTAGGGGGATGGAGGTGGACTTGTAATAGTGGCTCCCAATGGCGGGCTGCAGCAGGACTAAGCCTGGAGATGCTGGAATGGAGGACAGGAAGGAATATGAAGGTTCCCTACCTGAGTCCCAGCCTAGTGGGGCAGCTGTATGTACTTGCTAGAAAGAAGTTCTAAGGGTCCGTGAATCACAAAGGACTGGAGATGGACTCGGAGGACAGACTGTAGGAAGCCATGGGAATGAACTAGGAGGGTCCTGATTTATCACCAGAAGAGTCTGAGACCTTAGGGAGTCAAACTATACCTTTATTTTGGGAAAGTAGTTGAATTGGTTCTTTATTGTTAAAGCAAAAGATTGGATACATCTTAGAGATATTTATCATATTCCCTTCCCCCCACTCTCTGTATGTGCATGTGGGTGTAAGCCAGAGGACCCCCTCAGGTTTTATTCTTGGGAGCCATTACTTTGTTTTCTTAGGTAGAGTCTTTCACCAGAGGAACTGCCTGTCTCCTCCCATCTCTACTTCTCCCCTGTGGGAATTACAACAATGCATAGTCACGCCTGGCTTTCTCCCGAGGCTCTGGGGACTGATCTCAGGTCCTCATGTTTGCAAGGCAAACACTTTACCAACTGAGCCATCTCCCCAGACCCTATATCCCCCAATTAGTAAGCTTCATTAGCAATAACCTATGGAGAAGGCTTCCCACTGCTGTGCCTAACGCTGAGCTGGGATTTTGTGATCTAAGGTATGTTATTTTGTTACAGAACCTCACTTGCTCATTTATTTTTCATTTGCAAAATTCTTACTGTCTTACTGGCCGAGCTGCTCTGTGTGCTGTGCACTCATTCTGTGCAGGGCCCACACTCGGCGTCATGCTGAGGGGGGTTCAGAGGCGAACTTTCTTGGCTCTCTCTTGAGCAGTTCTAGATTCCTCCAATCCCAAGCTTCCCCCTTTAATTCTGAAATGTAGTCTTTCATCATCATACATTTCCTCCTTTCCTGTCTTATTTCAAGTGAGTTTTTAGATACTTTTAACCTAGATATTAACAAGTCTTCTCATCCCCTAGTCTTAGCTTTTCTTATACATCGTATTTATTCCCATATTTTCCTTGAAGAGAGTTCCCGAGTCTTCCACACAGAGGTCTGTCCCTGTATCCATTCTATCATTGACCTCACAATTCTGTTCTCATGACTCTATTTCAAATCTGCATTTCTCCTGTTTGTTCCCCCCCACCCCTGCCATTTATTTACCATTGGCAATCTCTCCCCACCATATTGCCTGGCTACTCCAACACTTCTGGTTCAGATGGGACATCCTCTTTGGCACTCTGCTGTCTGCTCCACAAGACTGAAGATGACTTTGGACGAGCCCGCTTCTCGGGTCTCAGCAGCGAACATAACCACCACAAAGCTGTTTCTCTGGCCTTAGCCTTTGCAATACTACCTCTGCCAGGGGCCCATGACATTCCTTCTGAGCTTGCTCTGGGTTTCCTGGGCTTGCCACATCTTAAACAAGCCATTTCCTTACTGTGGTAGCAGGTTGTGCTGCCTCTTCTGGGCCTTGTTAGGTCAAGGATGTTTCATTATGCCCTCTTATCTAAACACCTGGAGAAGCGGTCCCTCTGTCCTCACTGCAGAGGTCTCCCTCTTCCCTGTCTAACTCCCATATACTTGTTCCAGCAATATCTGGATGAACACCCATTGTCACAAAGCCATGGCAGAATGAGAACAGACTCCTAGGCTTGAGTTTCCAGCCAAAGCTTCTGCTGTGTCACAGAACCTACTCTGCCCCTGTGTTTCCCCACTGTGTCCTCCTGTGCCATGCTCTCCTGTGTTTCTTCTAAAGTTGAGCCAAGGCAAGCGGCTCTCAGGAGAGGCCCCAGGAACAGTGCCAACAGCATCGTGCAATTGATAGAAATGAAATGCTCAGTATGAAATCCCCAGGCCTTGAATCGCTTAAGAGTCAGCCTGAGCTTCAGCTGGCCACCCTGGGATCAAGCCCATCCTGGAGTGAAGGCTAGTTCTGTGGGTTCCATCTGCTCCTAGGGTCCCATAGCCACCTGCCTTTCAATCTTCTGGACTTGTGCAGACAGTGGGCCATTTCTTTCTGTCATAGCTTACCCACAACAGCCAGCCTATTCTCTACTCCTTGAAAGTCTTCAGTCCTTTGTATAAGTTAATGATGGAATCTCATTCCCTCCCAGAATGCAAGCTCTTTATGTAAACTACCCTTCAGTTACATGTTTGTGTGTCTTGTTGGCATTTTGCCCTTAGTGATAGATAGACCCCTGGGTTTTGGTCTCCTGTATAGGTCTTTCTGGCTACTCCAGAATGTGTCACTCATTCCTACATGACGGGTAGCCTGCTACCACTCTTCAAGACAAATTGATTCTTTTGCTTTGTGAAACCCATGGCTAAATTATATCTTCCTCCTCTTGAAACAGAGAGCTGAGGTATGTCAGCTCTCTATCGCTATAACAAAACACCATAGATAATCACCATGGTATGGGAAAGGGTTTGCTGCAGTTCATTGATTTCACCGTACAGTTGTCTTGCCCACTGCTTTTTCTCCGTGGTGAGGCACCACATCATGGTGGAAGTACACAGATGAGGAAGCTGTTAACCTTGTGAAACAGCAGAGAAAGGACTGGGGCCTTTCTGACAAGGGCCTGGCTCCATTAGCCCAGCTTCTTTACACCAGCTCTACCTCCTAAAGGTCCCATCACCTCACAGTAGCACAATAGGCTGGGAACCATTTCATCTGAACTCAGGCTTTCATGAGACAGCAGACTGAGCACCTTGTGTTTATCTTCATAGGTTGCTCTGACCCTTGACTTTGAGGAGCAGTCATTTTCCGTTTATGTCAAACCTCCTTATTGCCTTATGTGTAATAGTCTGACAATTGAGTGAATTCTTTTCTTAAATTAACCAGACAGTGATGAGTTCCCAAAGAGTACCGAATGCAGTCATTTGGTCATGATAAAAAGGCCCATTATTTGCTAACAAATGCTGATTTCTTTCCAAAGTATTGTTACAACAATGTAAGCCAATTTGTATTAATTTTAGCTGCTACTAGTTAAAATTAATTGAATACCAACTAAGAGCTGATCATGTTCTTGAAATCCTCTGAGGGCTTGTGCATAATGAAAAATACACTTTAATTAAAAAGCTCTAAGCAGAAAGTGTTCAGTCCAGGAAGAACAGTTTCCAAGGCTTCCTGCCTTGCTTTGCAGGCTTGCTGGGGAGTGTAGTTTCTCAGGTATTTGACATATTGGTTGTTATTACAGGTGAAGCAGTACCCTATGTCCTACACTTCCATGTCTAAAACCCCATACCATTCTCTTTCCTGTGTTCACAGGTTGTTTACAATGGATGGACATCTTTTGGGTGACTCAAAGAATTTGCAAGACAATTGTTTTTATGTTGCTGCAGGACTGGAGACTTTCAAATCCATTCCTTACTGGAAGTCCTCATGGGTCCCCAGTGAGGTCCAGCAGTGAGTATAACTTGTACCTTTCTTTCAAATTTTAAAAAAATCTGTCTGTCTGTCTATCTGCCCATCTCATATCCATGGGGAGATCAGAGGATAACTTGTGGGAGTTGGTTTTCTTCTTTTTCATTGTGGGTCCTGGGGAATCTAACTCAGGCTGTCAGGTTCAGTGCCAAGTGCCTTTATCCACTGTGCCATCCTCCTGGCCTCTGTGCCTTTTCATTTTGAGTGTTGTTAACATTTACCTTTTTTTCTATGTCCTTTCCAAAATATGTTGAGTTCAGTTACTGGTTACTTTTCAGTAGTGAAACTTGATGTGTGTGTGATGTCTGTCTGTCTGTCAGTCTATCATCTATCATCTATCTATCATGTATTATCTATCTACTATCTATCAACTATCAGCAATTATTTATTTATCATTTATCTATCTATTTATACTTCTTACACACTCTCTCTACATGTGCTTACATTTGCATGTATGTAGATAGACATTTTGAACCTTGCATTTCTAAAATTAGTCATGGAGTGATGGGCTGCACAATCTCTGAGAGCCTGGAGTCTACACTGTGGACACAGACAGGCCAGGACAGTGGTTCTCTGAGAACAGTGTTGGAGAGGCCCATTGGTGTGTGTGTGTGTGTGTGTGTGTGTGTGTGTGTGTGTGTGTGTGCAACTGCTGGTGCAGGCCTCCAGTGTCCACAAGATAGAGAGGGGGTATAGAAGCATGCAAAATGGTCATTCAGACCGGGGTTTTATGTCGGGTGGTGTTTAGGGGATGGACAAGTTTGAATCTCAGTTCTGCTACTAATCAGCTCTGATGTGTGGGGTGAACTTGCATCTATTAGGTCTTGGTTACTTGCAGAGCAGCCAGCCAGCTCTTGCTTCACTGGGTAATGGTGACTGCTGCACAAACAAGTGATAGCTATGTGCACAATCCATGTTTTGGAAAGCATCCAAACCATTAAAATGTCAGGCTTCCTCTAGCATTAGACAGAACCTGTTATTATGCCACTCTAGACCAGGCACTACCCTACTCTAGTAAACCTGTGGCTGTCTGATTTTTGAAGATGATCTTGCCCTTTCTCCCAAGCCAGGAGATGGATGCTGTCATTGATTAGGTTTTTGGTACAGAGCAGGTCTTCTTTCTCAGTCAAGAATGCTTCTGTAGTTTATAAAGACAAGGGGCATCTGCACTGAGCTTAAATGTATTAACTGTCTGTCTTTTGCCTTTCAGGAGGTTTGGGAGCAATGATAAATGCACACAAACAAAGAAAAGAGTAAGTTATGAAAGGAGAATGACCACTGTGATATATTCTGTTGATACCTGGTAGTCTGAGAACCTTGGGAGGCAAATAACTTTAAGGGAACAGGGAAGAGCTAGACCTACCCATGTGAGAGGGAGAAGGAAGATGGAGTGTGTTGGCTTAGATTTTTCAAAATGTACTTTAATAAGGATTTTTAAACACTTTAACCTCCCTTCTAGCCCACCACCCACTAGAGGTAGTGGAAAGGAAAGGTTAATGGGGCAAAGAAGGATGCGGACCTGTTTAGAAATAGTTCTTTGGGCCTATTCCAATCATCTTTGTTAGGACAGCAGCAGTTTAGTTTACATAAGTCAGCAGCAGTAGCTTGATTCACTCACAAACACCATTCAGGAATGAGCAACAGTAGTTCTATCCAGAAGAAACCATGAGGCTTTGACAACTGGCCAGAATCTGCAGAAGCATCAAGAAGCTGCTAGGACACCACCAGAAGTTCTTTGGTGCTTTTCTTTCTATGAAGTCATGACAAAAGATGATCAGCAAAGAAGGCAAGGTGAACCAATGCCACAGAATCATCAGTGAAAACCAGCATCAGCAAAGTCCAAGGAAGACAGCAAAGTGCGGCAAGGCGAACCAATACCACATAGCGTCATCCGCTCTCTGTTGGGTTATCTTTATACCCTTTCCCAAACATCACATGTTCTTTCAAGTGTCTGCTCTAGCAAAACATCACATGCCCCTTTTTCCAGGTAGCTCCCAGAAAAACGCCATGTGCCTGTTCTCAGCAAAGCATCCTCCCACACGTCTGCTTCAGCAAAAACATTCTTTCATAAGACAGTTTCTAGAAAAACAATCCATGACACAACTGAGTGGCCAAAGAAACCAGAAATTTCCACTTCAGTGGCATTTTCTTTGGAGCTTGGATCCTAGGGAGGCACACAGAGATGGCACTGCAATCTGCTCTGAGAGCTTAGGCACTCAGATCAGCACACTGGGGATTGAGCATAGATCATCTTTTAAATTTGAAATTTGTCTTTTAAAATGTATTTGCATTATAAAGCAGAGGCTATTGGGCATTTAGTGAGCATTTTACAAGAACAGTATAGTGCTTTGGACATACAAACTGTCAGTGTTAAATGGGGCACATAGCAGTGTATTGAAATGCTGCTACTAAAGTTAGATCTGCTGAGATCCTGCTTTCTGTACACAACTCTGGCTTACTGCAACATCCTTTAAAGCTATCAGGGGACATTTAACTTGGTCTCTTGTGTGAGGTAAACATTTATATAGTTGGCTGAATTTGCTTCCAAATACTTGAATTAAATCAAGGGGGGGGGGGAAGAAAAAAGATAAATAAAAAAAAGGAGAAGAAATTATTTGCAGCACAAAGATTGGTGGGGTATTAAGAACCTTTGATTTTGTGATGACCATGTACTTTATTGTTATTGTCTACAGATAGTATACAAATTGTAAAAAAAAAAAAAAAATCAGGTTTCTCTTACTGTGCTGTTGTATGGTTGATTTTTGAGCCTTGTTTTGTGTATACACTGTCTACTGGGACAGATTTAGAGTGCTTCTGAGCAGTAGCTTTTGGTAGGCTTCAAAGTATGTCCTCAAAAGGTAGCCTTCAAAGTATGTCCTTTTGTGTCACCTCTGGTGCAATACCCAAGCCCATCTTAGACTTGGAAGCCACATGACCTCCAGCAGTGGATCTGGAAGGAGGCAGGACTATTTCTTTGCCCCTTTCAGAAGGAAAATGGAGGAGAGTGGTGAGACCCAGAGAGGCTCCTTGGGTTACTGGGTTTCTTGTCTTTGTCCACCCCAAGGACCAAGGATTCAATATGGCCTCTACTTATGACACCTTTTGTTCTTAATCTGCATATTAGGTGGAGTCCAAAGTAAAAGAACCTCTTCAAAATGACAGTGTACCACCTAAAAGTCAGGATTCTGTTTATTATGCCAAAGAGAAAAAGCAGATGGACACAGAACCTTTAATTCAAAGTGGTGCAGGTAATGGGGTATTTCATCTCCTGCAGGCTACAAAAAGTGCTATCTCTGTATGTGTGCATATGTCGTATGTATGTTGTGTATAGTGTACATGTATGTATTGTGTGTATATGTTTCACATGTGTGATATATGTGTGTATAGTGTGCATGGTTGTGTGTGTATATGTTTGTTGTGTGTAGTGTATGTTTGTGTATGTGTAGGGGATAGGTGGTATATGTATATGTATGGCATATAAGGTGTGTATATATGTGTACATGTAAGGAGTGTGTGGTGTACATTTGTGTATTGTGTATATATGTATGGTGTGTATAGTATACATGTGTGTATTTGTATATGTATGGTGTACATGGTGTGTGTATGTATATATGTTTGATGTGTGTGGTCTATGTGTGTGTGTATATGTATGGGGTAAACTATGTATGTATGTGTATATATGTATGACATGTAAGTATGTGTTTTATAGTGTATATATGTATGGTGTATGTGGTATATGTGTATGCATAAAGCGTATTTGTATGGTATGCACTTCAGACAAAGCTTATTCTGTAACCTCTTTTCTTAGAACTACTTGATTATCAATACTTATAATTTCAGCTTGAGGAGAAACAGTAGGCTGCTGCTAAGATCAGTAACATTACAAAGCCGAGGACAATGGGAGTTTAAGTAGGAAGCCTTAAAAATGTCATATATAAAGTAAATTCCACATTTTCATCTACATGAGGACCATAGGTACCTTTGCTGTGTCAACTGAGTCCATCTTTTGAGGGATCCTTGAACACAGAAGCTATTTAGCTTGTTCCTGTGTACCTTTAGAAGAGGGATCCAGACCTCACTGTAAAATGAAATAGTTACAATAGCTCTCACCATGCCCACTCTCATTCTTAATGTTGTACGGTCCTCTCTGCTGCATTCTTTTGGGTGCTTAGGTCTAATGAGGCCCTTTCTGAGGTATGTCTCCATTTCCAGTCTGACAGACAGTGGGTTGGGGGGGGGGACTTCTTAGTGTCTGGTTATAAGCACACACAGGAAGCAGGTGTGGGAGATGTCCCTCCTACACAGCTCTACCGACAAAAGCAGGTAGGAGAAGACTCTCCCACACTACTAAACAGACAGGAAACAGGTAAGAGATGTCCCTCCCACATTGCTCTGCAGACAAGAAGCAGGCGGGGAGACATTCCTCCCACATTACTCTGCAGACAAGGAGCAGGTGAGAGATTGGGTGATTTGGGAAGCCCCTGGACAGAGATGTTCAAGGTTTCAAGGGTCTACGACCTTTATAGAAGTATAGAGACTAGACAGGCTCTGCAAAAATTGGGGCCCACTGAGCTGAGGCCTCTACAGAAGCAAAAAACAGAGAGGGACAGAGAGATAGGCAGTGGCGGGGCATGTGGAGTTGGGGACTTACCCCATTTGGGCTTCTGTTTGATGGTATAAGAAGCTCAGGAGCTGCTGAAGAAAAACTTTGATTTGGGTCAGAAAATATAAATTGTGAATCAGTTTCTCTATTGGTTTGAAAGGATTGTCTGTTACTTTCCCTCAGAAGGTGATGTATATAAAGCACAGACGCCTGCTAAGGAGGCCCAGGAAGCACTGGAAGTCAAGGAGGACCCAGAGGTGAAGGTGGAAGTGCCAGTCGATCAGGTGGGTAGCAATGGCTGGTATAATTTTGACTCAGTTGTGTCAGCCTTGACTTCTATTCCTATTTCAGCCTCACCCCCAAGTTCTCCCTACCCTCTAGAAGGTTCTGTGTTAACTACTTACCCATCCTTAGAGTCCCCATGTCAGACATTTTTTGCTCTCCTCAAGCACTTGTGCTGAAAGGACCATGAACAACTGTCACCTGTTACTGTCTCTGCCCCTGTCTAAGTTGTGAATGCCACAGAGTAGGGGTAGCAGTCTGCTTTGCTCAAGATTGACTCCCCAGTGCCTATTAAGGCTCCTGGCAAGCACACAACCTTTCAGCTTCATCTGTGGGAGAATGGAATGAGAAATAAAATCAGTGCTCTCCATGTGCTTACCCATAGATGGAGGTGACTTGTGAGGATGGCCAAGGAAGGCTGCACATTGGGTTCCTGGTGTAGTGCCCTAAGTCTGGTACTGTCTAGTCACTGTCTCCTCTGCAGGAGGAGCGATGGTTAGAGAGTCTCAAGATAGTCTCAAGGAAGAGGAGAGAAGCATGGAGAAGGGAAGGAGTAGTGACTTCAGGGCCTCTGCGCTGGTGACTAGATAGCGGGAAGGAAAACCAGTGTGAAAGGGAGCCAGATGAGGGCTGCAGGTGTGAACCTCAGGGAGCTGGCAGGTGCAGGGAGGGATGGGTATGAACAGGCTGTGGGCTGGTGAGCTCTGGCCTTACTTGCTCCATAAGAATTTTTCCCACTCAGTTTATTTCAATAGCCCACACCTGGGCTCTCCTCATTTTCCTGTGAAGGATTGTTCTAGGAAACCCAAAATCTTACAACTTCTTGCTCTATAATGCCTTTCCTATAGCATGGTTTTAGGATATTCCAGCCATTTGCTGGCTTCCCACTTCTTGGGCATTGGTCCTTTCTCCGTGTGCGTCCAGCTGCAGCTTCCAAGTCACAGTGATGCTACTTACTCTTCTTTTTGACATGACAAAACTGAGCAGGCTTGTTTTTATTTTCCCCTCTCTTTTTATTCAATAAAGTCTTATTCATTATTTATCTATTTACAAATGTACACTCGCTTGAACTCTTTACACATCTTCACCAGCGGCTGGGGCTTCTCTCCCTTGTAAGCCTGCTGTAAATTACTCAGGCTCTGTACTCTGAAATTAGCTTTATAAGTGCTTTTCTAGGCAGCTCCTGAAGGGCTGTCTAGGCCAGGGAACCCCAAATCTTTAGTCTCACAGAGACTGTAGCTGGGCTGGTCAGATTAGAGCTGGGGACTTTCACACAGGGCGAAGTGGCTGAGTTTGCCCTCAACTTTGCCTTTGGACTTCTTTATGGCCTTGCTCCTAGACTGATTTGTTGGGCCACTGTCTGTCTTCTTGTTATCCTTGGGTGTAAGAATCCAGCTCAGAGAGCAGTGTCAGCTTCTTCAGTTTCACTAGGATGTTGGACTAAAAGTCATTTTTCTTAAAACTCTATCCATTTAAATAGTTTTGGGCCCTTTAGAGTCTCATTGTAGTGAGAAAATTGTTGCTCTCTCTAATCATTTCTATGTGATGTTGGTCCTTGTTACTGATGCATTAGTTTGTTCTGTGTTATCAATCAACATTTCCAGTATGAATTTTACTATTTATGTCCTTTTTATTTCTCTTTGCTATACAGGGTTTCACTGTGTAGCCCTGACTAGCCTGGAATTGATTCTGTAGACCAGATGACTGTAAACTCACAGAGATCCATCTGCATCTGCCTCCCAAGGCTGGGATTAAAGCTGTCTACTGCCATGCCTGGCCAATCGCACTGTAATTTGTGTACAGTGGATATGTGCACTTCAGTTACCTGTGTATTTGACATCCATTGTGTTTGACACTGTGGTGTGGTTTTTCTCACTGTAGTGTAGTGTGGTCTGAGAGGAAGGAAAGGGTCAGGTGCTAACTCAGGGTTTCCTATGGAATGAGCTACTTTGGAGGAAGAAGAGTCAGGCAGGTGAGGGAGGTGGCCTCTCCTGGACTCTCCCTGTAAAGCATCAGGCCATGGTAAGAGATGCTTGGAAACAGGATAATCTACTGATTCTTCTCTCCTCTGGAAAGAGATGAGGGCCACTGAATTACTGCCTTTTTTTTGTCCAGAGTCTAGGAACTTCCCCTAGAACCCAGTACCTTTCTGTCATTTTGGGAGACACTTAAATCTGCTCAGAGGCCAAAGAAGAGGGCAACTGATTGGTTGCAGGCAGGAGGGTAGGAAACATGACTTTAGAGGCTGATTGTCAATCTTCTGTGTTCAATTTCATTGTGCGTTTAAAATGTTTTTAGACAAGGTCTCACTATGTAGTCCTGGTTGGCCTGCTACTCACAGAGATCCACCTGCCTCTGCTGGAATTGAAGGCATATGTGACTTAGTCCTTTTCAATTTTGACTTTATTTATTTAGTTTGTGTATGTGTGTGGGAGTCTATTTGCCACAGTGTGTGAGTAAGTCAGAGGATAACCTGTAGAAGTCTATTTGCTTTTTATGTGGGTTCTGGGGATTGGACTTAGATCATCATGCTTGGTGGCAAGCACCTTCACCCACTGAACCATCTCACTGGCTCCTCATTGTGCATTTTACCCAGATATCCGCACACTTTTGATCATGCAGACATCTCTCTCTCTCTCTCTTTTTTTTTGTTGTTCTCCATCTTCTGTCACTTGGCTTCTACCAACAGACACATTTACAGTTTGATTTCTGAAGTGCCCTAATTTACTAGCATACTTTGAAGACTTCACATTATATCCAAGCTTTCAACTCAGAAGCTCATTTTTAGTTTTATTTGTTTTAATTTTAGATGGATGGGCTCCTAGTGGCCAGAGATGTTGGAACTCCCTGGAGCTGCAGTTACAGGCAGTGTGAGCCGCATAACTAAGGCACTGGGATCCAACTTGAGTTCTCTGCAAGAGTAGTATAGCCCTACCATCTGGGGCTCATGATGGCACCAGTCTCTTCAATGCCTGCTGCTCTTTCCTCTCCCCTCTTTTTTCCTCTCCTTCCCCTTCCAAGCTATGCATTTTTGTGTCTTCCCGCTCTTTTGCTATAGTGTTTAGAGCAGTGAGTAGTAACCATACCATAACTGGATGTTCTCCTGGTTTGAAATCACCAAATAACTTAGTTTATTACTTTTGAATTCAGCCACACTCAATTTGATTTTCAAGACAGAGTTTTTTCTTCCTTCCTTTCCTTCTTTCCTTCTTTCCTTCTTTCCTTCTTTCTCTCTTTCTCTCTTTCTTTCCTTCCTTCCTTCCTTCCTTCCTTCCTTCCTTCCTTTCTTTCTTTTTTCTCTTTTTGGTGTGTGTGTGTGTATAGCCTTGGCTGTCCTGGAACCTGTAGACCAGACTGTCCTTGAACTCAGAGATCCACCTGCTTCTGCCTCCTGAGTGCTGGGATCAAAGGTGTATACTACCACCATCCAGCTCATACTCAAAATTTTTAACACACAAACTAGCCAGATTATGTGCCAGGGAGTAATGTGAGTGGCCTGTAGCCCAATTGCCTGTAGGTTTTTTGTTCTACTTTGAAACCTCATTAACAAGGTTTCCATTGTCTGAGTTCTTTTAGTGTTCTGTTTTTCCAAACATCTGCTAGAATGTTCCATTAAGCTGTACTTACTGCATTCTATGGCTTCTCTAGCCTAAAGCTTCAGTTCTTTCTCATTTCCCCCAGAAATCAGTTGCAGAAAACTATGACCATTCAGTCAGGTGTACCACAGCAATAGCCTGGCTTCTTGATACAGTTGTCTGCATTCGTTATTTTTTTCAGTGCTGTGAGGCAGTGAGGGGCAACAAAAACCAATTTAATCAAACAGTCTAGGTCGGGAAGTATAATGGTGGATCGTGAGGAGGCAATCACATTTTATCTGCACCTAGGAGATAATTGGCACTCATATATAATCATCAATGATTTTAGATTTAATATGCACATGGTTCTATTTCAAAAGACAGGAATTTGTGCCATTCCTAGGTGATAAGTCCTCCAGGTGAGACTTGGGAAGGGTGGACTGATGGAAACTGTGAGAGACTGAGCCTGATATCTGAGCTGTGTACCTGAGCCTAGGCCATTTGTAACTAGCAGAGGCTTGTTAGCACCTCGTTCTGGAGGCTGGAAAGTCCAGTGTGGAGGTGTTAGTGAGCGACTTAGGTGCTATGTCATCACATGGTGAGACTGTGAAACTGCTTTCACACAAGTTCATCTTGTGCTGGGACACTCAGCACCTTGCACTGTTGCTGCTCAGATGACTGTCCATCAGGATGGTGAGGAGGGATGAGCATTTGGCACTGACAGCTGCTGGAGTTCAGAGTCACAGCAAAAGTTGAGTCTTTGCTTCGATACCAACACAACATATCCTGACTGCACCTCCTGGGCTTATCGAGTTTTCCCCCATAGAGTCAAGAACAAGTCGCTGGCTGAGCTGAGATGGTGGTCTGATCAGGAGGTCAGCAAGGCTCCTGTTCTCTGAGGATTGCTTAATTAGAAGACTTGTGTGGAGTAATGGAGCTTGAGAGCTTTGGGGTCTCTAGGTAAAGAGAGTGGCTCAGAGGAAGCCAAGGAAGGCCCTGTGGGTATTTGCTTTAATGAAATAGATTAAAAACACAATTAGCTTCTGCATCCAGGCACACTGTCTGTAAAGGATGGAAAACTCACAGAGCAGATTAAGCATGGAGCATGTAACTGTCACAGAGCACCTGTGATGCATGTAGAGGCCTCGGTAAGATGGAAGGTTCTAGAGGCAGCAGGTTCAGCTCATCAGGTGTGATGAGTATTCCTGTTCTCCCATCACCTCTCTTGCCTTCCTTTACACACTGACTTTGGTCTCAGGCTTGTTAGCTCAGGAAGCTGCCTCAGTTCTGTACCAAGTATGAGGCAAGACTGCTGTTGAGGAGGTCAGAGGCTGCCTCAGTTCAGTAGGGACACATTTCTCGAGGGGCCCTTGAAAGACCTTTCTAGACTTTAGTCTGTATCTAGTCCCCCTCATAGCTAGGCAGAGGCATCTGAGCCCTGATGGTCAGTCAGGTTCACTTCTGGGGGTCTGGTTCCCCTAAAGTTTATGACTGACACTTGAAAAATAGTTGCATCTTAGTTTGCAAACAAAGAACAAGGTAAAGATGGCTCAGAGATGGGCAGTGTCACATCAGGTCATGAGTGTTTATCTGCACTCATGCACCCTTCTCAGTATCGGGGAAGATGTCTGTCCTGCAGCTTCTCCAGGCTTTAAACAGGGGCACTGACCCCTAAGAGCCACTCAGAAGTCTGGCACTTTAGGTTAATAAGGTGTCTCAGCCCCAACCCCCACATCCAACTTCTCCTGCTTTTGGGATCCCACCTGTCTAGAATGTCAAAACCCTCCTGTTATAGGCGAGCAGGAACCCTGCTTTGACCTCCTGCAGTCCCAGAGCACTGTGCCTCACCTGAGGCAAGTTTTGCAGTGCTGTCCTGGCTACAGGAATGCACTTCCGGTTCCTGTTTTTGCTTATTAGTATTCTATATCCTTCACATTAAATTAAACGTCACCAGAGGCAGGCTCTCAGTGGCCTCCTATCTATGTTAACACTGCTTTGCTCTCTCTCGGCCCATGTCTCTCCATCACATCTCACAGTTGTAGTTCTGTACTCAAGTGCTGATGGTTTAATGAATGTTCATTTCTTCAGACGACTTCAGCTTCTTGAGGATTTGTTTGTTTGCACTCAAGATCTCTGGCGTCTCTAACAGAGTGGAATTCAAAGCAGTGGGTGTCCTTTTTGTGTTTATTGGATGAATGAGTGACACAGTGTTGGCTGTCACATCAAATACCCTTTGAAGAGTTTTGAAAAATCTGTTTTTATGTAGTGTGCACAGTCCTTGTACATACGATTAGGATTACTTGTCTATGACACTGTAGGGATGTAACACCCATGCCACCCTGGTCTGTCTAATGGTGAGCTAATGAGATTGGGGCATTGGCCACTAGCCCACACGTCTGTACAGCAGTACACCTCTACTTTAACATGCTCTAGGACAGCTGGCAGCAGCTGGCTTTGCTCAGGGTAGCTCTTTGCCTGTTGTCAGTTCTTTACCGTTTAGCTCAGGTGTGCTGTGTGTCCTACCTTCCTCAGCCAGTGGGGGCAGCTCCAGCCTCTTGCCTTGACTCAGTGTCCTTGGGATCAGGACAGTAGAGAGGATCTTCCCTCGTTGGGTGTCCTGGGAAATGTGATGAAGGATCAGGGTTCTGGCTAGACCCCTGGGGAGATGTGGTGCACACATGTGGCTTACTGCTGTCAAGTCAGTCTGTCTCAGCAGATGTGGCACTGAAATGCAAGCGGCCCACTGACAGAACTGCTCAAAAGAGAGTGGGGAGAGGGAGAGGGTGCTGAGCACCGATAAAGTTGGCCCACTGACTCTTTTTCACACATCTCCAAGACCTGGGGAGGATAAGGAGCTGAGGGAGGATACACTGCTCTGAGGGCTGAGAGCAACCAGGCTGCAGGGGGTACCTACAGAACGGGGAACACCCCTTTGGCTGGAGGCACTTGTCATGGCTATAGCATTTTAATTAATGAATCAATTAATTACAAATATTTGTTGATATATTTGTATTTATGCATGAGGATGTGTGCTTGCCACAGCATGAGTGCAGAGATCTGGACAACTCTGGGTGTCAGTTGTTTATAGAGCATCCCTTCTGTACCCCAGGCTAATTGACTCAGGAACTGATGGGGGAATCTCTTGCCTCTATCTCCTGTCTCATAATAGGCGTACTTGGAGTACAGATATGCACATTGGTGTCCAGCTTTCACATGGGTTATGGGGATCCAGACTTAGGTCTTCAGACTTATGCTGCAAGTATTGATCTACTCACTGGGCCATCTCCCTGGATCCTTATTTATTTATTTATTTATTTATTTATTTATTTATTTATTTCTGAGACAGGGACTTGCTATGTAGTTCAGGCTACCTTAAACTTTCTCTGTAGCCCTGACTACCCTCAAATGCATGCTTTTCCTGCCTCACCCTCTTAAGTTCAGGTATGGAGTTACATGGCCATCTCCTGGCATTCCTGTTTTCATGAAAAGATGTTACAGAACCTCTCTAAAGATTTCTCCATTTCCTTGGTGGAACTGCTGATAAAAATGGAGTGATCCTGTATTTGGAATACCTGCACTCCCCTCTTCCAGTTCTGTCTGTAGAACTGGTCTGGAATGGCACAACGGGTTCCCGTGCTCTCTGCTTTTTCAAAGGAGTTTGGCACTGACCGTGGCTCAGTTTGATCATGCATTTTCTCCCCAGGCACCAGCTGAAATTGTTAAAGAAATCGATGAGATAGGCGATAGCAGCCCTGGCTTGGAAAGCGGCATGGTGAGTGAATTTTGTTTTACTTTTGATAGTAGCGATATAAACCACCTTTTTGTGATAGGCTGGGCAGAGCTCATGGTTGATGGTCAAGGATCCGGGAACACAGGTGGTCCCAGATCACAAATGCATATCAGAGTGGAAGCACAGTGTATTTCAGGATGGCACAGGGGTAATTCTAATCTCCTCTGTACCTGTCTTAATTATTCTTTCACTGTACGTCCCATCACAGTCTAGGCAGGTCGGGGTGGTGAAGTACAGCAGCCTCTGTGAGGGTAGCTTCCTGTAATGAGACAGCCATTCACACCAGTGGGTGCTATGTCCACAGCCCCTGTCTGGGAGGGCAGGCTGTGTTTGGCTACCTGCAGATGGCAGCTCAGGTTGGTGCAGGACACAGGGCTGTAGCTTTCTGCTTGTTCTTCCTGTCCAGGTGTCCTGGAAACGTCGCCTGGGGAGGCAGGTGTTCCGGGGTCTCTTGAGTCCAGGTGGTGACGAGTCTACATAATATGTACACACTGGGAAAACAAAATATACTTTACATATGCGATCATGATTATGCCGCTAAGGAATGAATTGTCGTGGTTTGCTTTCAACCTGCTACCTCCAGGTGTTTTTCAAAGTAGTTTACGTTTCAGATATTTACCCAGGCTGACATGGTGCCCTCCACAGCTGCAAACAAACACGGGCTTCAAGGATGACGGAAGGGTGCCAGAGATGCCCCAGAGTTAGTTAGTTAGTTAGTTTGTTTCTTTCTTTCATTTTTTTTTCTTTTTTTTTTTTACCCAGTTTGGCAAGTGACCTTTGAAGGAAGGTGAAGAAGCCACAGGACATTAGTTAGGGTTTTATAGGTTTTAATAGACACACTAGAGGAGATTGGGTATCTTAAGGAGTCAGAGAAAATGGCACCCTCACAGAGTACATCCCCCCTCTGTATACATCCCCAAAGAGCTTGGTTTTGGGTGTGGTTTGTAGTGAGAGGGGTTACTGGGTGTGTCTGGAATAGGGGATACTTTTGAATGAAGAACCAGGGTTAATTTTAGTTTCTTGGGTGTCACAGAGTAAGTCTATTCTGGGAACAGGAATAATAATGAAGAAGTTTGTCCCAGAGGATCAAAGGTTAAGGGTGAAAGGGACTACTTGTTCCCACAGAGAAGAGATGATGCTCTTGGGTTCATGGCACGGATGCACATGCATCTCAAAGTTCTCTTTATAGGGCATTTGCACCAAGTCCACCCTGTTACCCTGGTTCACTGGGGTAATTCTGTATAGGCTCCTAGGAGGGGTTTCATGTATTGGTAACCTGGTACTAGCCTATGACAGATTTAATTTTGTAGAATGATTCAAAATATCTCCCTTAATGAGAACAACGTTGTAGGAATAGCTACAAATATAAGTACCCCATCTTTAGAGAAGGGACCAAGGCCTAAGCTTTGGGGTGAAAGGTGGCAGAGAGCAGGCACTCTTCCTTCTGCTAACAAGCACTAGGAAGGTTATGTGGGCAAGTCAGAGCAGAACAGGGCATGGGGGAGCATGCTGGGATACCTTGAGTACTTCTGAGTACCCCATGGGCACACATTAGTGCTGGCTCAGCTCTTTAAAGTAGACATTAAAAACATGATAAAAGAGGGAAAACAACTTGTTAACATTTCAGTCTGAAATCAATGGATGGGACTCTGAATTTCAATCCGGATTTGACCCACACCAAAAATCTGAGTATTCCCTGCAGTGACCCCAACTGGTTACTGGCTTTTCTTCTCAGTAGGTATTTGCTGTCGGTTTTCCAGTCCATTTCTCACAAATAGGGGAGAACCAACTACCTGGTGCTGTGCCTGAGAGTGTTTGGTTCTTCCAAGTCTGTGCCCTCTCCTTTGCTTTCTGGCATGCCCTGCATGAACGTCCCTGCTATTCTCTTTTTCTCTCTATTGGTGTGAAACACCCCATGAATTTTAAATTGTTTGACCCTAAGATCTTCCAACCCATGTCTTGGAAGGTTCTGAGTGATCCAGCATTTGTGTGCATTATCATAGCAAGCAGTGGCCCCGAGGGAGAAGCCACACCCCACTGGTTTTCCTGACCAGCAGGCCACTGTGCTGTATGCCCACTCTTAATGAGTCATTTGTACATTCATTGATAAGTCTACTTTTAGGGCATTTGAGACTGACTGTATTAAGTTTCATAGACACGTTAGCGTTGGCTGGCCACTGTTAAGATGGGCTGTGTCATCCCTAAGCAACTGAAATGGTTTCATCATTTTACATGTCTTCCAGACTTGCTTAAAAAGTTACTTGTGACAGAGTCATTCAAATTTAAATATTTAATCCAAAAATAAAATGCTAGTTGCCTCGTGAAGCTGTAAGAGACATTGTTAGTATGAACAGTATCTTAAAATATATTTCTGATATTTGATCACAGATTTTTCTAATACTTTTTTGGTGGTAAAAACATATAAACGTTGCTATTTTGATAGTGTTTAAGCACCGACTCCAGCAGCACTGCTCACATTCATGCTCTACACACCATCTATTCCTAAGACAGTTTTATCCACCACACAGTCCGTCCTGGAAGCAGACTCCCTCTCCTCTGACTCCTCCAGTTCCGAGGATCAGCGCTAAAGCCCTTGAGAGCCTCAGCCTGAAGGAGCTTTTCAGATGAATTTGTTAGGATTGAGACCCTCCTTAGGCCCAGGAGTTGTGGAAAAGTGTGTTCATTTTGTTATGATCTGTGTAAAATAAAAATTAAAAAAAAAATAGAACCATGCGTCCGTGTGAGAGTTCTTCCTCCTGAGGACCCTGGAATAGGTGTAGCGGGCAGTTACAACAACGCTGACAACAACCATACTCAAGACTGTCCTCATCATCAAAGTGGAAGGTTACTAACATTAACGGATGGGAAAAGCCATTCTGTGAAGTAAAAATGAAATGTGTACTTTGTCCTTTCACATGCTCCAACTTGTCTTCATTGAAGATGACTTTAATTATACTGGGTGAATGCTACTGCACTCAGGAGGACTAGAATACTCTCCAGCTTTAGAAATTACATTTATTTATGCTTCTATTTACTTATTTGCTATGTGCATACTATGGTGCACGTGTGAAAGTCCTGGGTTGGCTTGCATGAATCAGTTCTCTCCTCCCATCATGTAGACCCTGGGAATAGAACTTAGACCATCAGGTTGGTGGGAGGCACCTTTAATAGCTGCACCATCTCACTAGCTCTGTTTTCCAGATCCCAATGGCCCGATCTGTGCAGTACTACTGGTTGTAAATGACTTATAGAGAAACAATGCTCTACAATTCTATATGATCTGATCATTTTGTAAAACCAGATGTGAAGATTTTGGAAACATGAATTTCTTTTTCAGAATATAGAAGAAAAGTCTGATTGGCAGTGTATACCCAGACAACATGATTAAGACTCTGTGTCGATAGCCTGCATTTCCCACCCCTCTCCAGTTGGGGTCTGCAGGCCAGCTCCGTAGGGTGCCATAGAGAAGCCTTCCACTTGGAAACGCCAAATTCCATGGGACTCCAAGGATTTCCTGACATTGGGTTGCCAATCTCTAATTTGTTTTTTAAAAAAAGTTTTCCCTACCCTGAAGAGTCTATATAAAAGCTCCAGGGGCTGGAGGGATACCTGGAAGTGCCTGATCTGAAAGCATAAGGACTTGAGCATAGATCCCCAGCACACACACAGACACAGAGGATGGTAGTGTGCACACATCCTCAGTGAGTGTAGTGCACGTGTGGAGAGAGGTATGGAGCCAGGCAGAGTCCTGAAGCTCCCTCATGAGCCAGCCTAGCGAAATAGATGAGCCCCAGGTTTGGTGAGATCCTGTCTTAGAAAATAAGGTTGAGAGAAATCCAGGAAGACACCTTATGTTGACTTATTGACCCTGGTATTTACATGCATATGCATGTATACCTGTACATAACCACACAAACATTCATACATTACAACACACACACACACACACACACACACACACACCCCTCTGTGAGGGAGCACAGGAGGAACTGACTTTAAATTTTAGGTGATGAGATTTTTTTTTCTCCTCCAAAACAGACTTTGTAACTTCTTGCTAGTGTTGTGCTTGTACAAGCTGTCTGTCCTGTCCTGTCCTCTGTCAGTCCAGTTTGACTCCCTCCATAGCTCTCTGGAGATGCTGCCTTCTTTTCTTAGCTCCCTGGATTCCCTGTGTGTCTTCTCCATGGCTCTCCCGCCATTTACTCTTCTCGTGCCATCTGGTCAGTCTAGCCCTTCTTAGAGTTATCTGTCTACCTGAGCCTGGGTTCCATTTGTGTTCTTGTCATCTTTAGCACTCCTCCCATTCCCAGGCACACAGATCTTGAACTGATGGAGAACTTGGCAGACACCAAGTAACCTTTGAGCCTAAGGAAGGCAGCATGGAGCCAGTTAAAGGCACAGAGTGCTAGAATCGGGTGTTAGTCTCAAAATCCTCTATCACTTGAAAGAAATGATCATCCCCAAAGACGTAATGGGTTTCTAAGTAGAAAACCAGGATTTTGTCTTTGAAAAAAAATTAATGAGGTTAAAGTCAACCAGAGCAAAGAGGAAAATACTTGCAGCACAAATCAATGTTTCTTAATTTGAAAGATCTCCTAATGTCATGAATACAGTGACAGCCCAATAACAGAAGGCAGATGAAAAGAGTAGGAAACTCATTAAAATGACAGCTCCTGAGTTCTAATCTCCATGTCTCAGTCCTATTTAAGGAAGAGTGAATAAGCAATGTGGTGTTTGCCACTTAACTCAGGTCGATGATGCCCAGTGCTTAATAAATTTAATTAATGATTTCTTACAGAGTGTCCTGGCAGATAGCTGACAATATTTATGGAAATATAGATACAGAAAAGCTGCTGTAGTACTTCTTAGGTTGGCTTATGAATTGGTACAGTCTTTTAAAGATTATGCTTTAAAAGTTAAATCATGTATATGTGCATATCTATGTATGAATTTGTGCACATGAGTAGTGTTCGTGAAGAGCAGAAGAGGGCATCAGATCCTCTGGAGCTGGAGTAACACACAGTTGTGAGTATCTCAACATGGGTGCTGGGAACCAAATTCTGGTCCTTTACAAGAGCAGCAAGCATTCTTAAACCCAGAGACATCTCTTCAGCCCCTTGGTGCAGCCTTTCAGAAGTGGAATTTTGCTTTTTATTAGAATTAAAACCACAGTCTTTCCAAGCTATCAAAATGATAACTAGTGATTACCCACAAGCGTATTAATTGATAACAAGCGGTAGAGACAAATGTGACATCCACTCATGGGACCTGGCTAGTTTGTAATTCTGCCATAGAATGAGCAGGAGAGCAGTTGACAGTGAAATTTGTGGGTTGATTTGGACATATTTCTGGAAGGGTGGAACTTCTCAGAGGTTAACTAGGCAAACCAAAGTGCAACAGAATAGAAGGCTGTTACCTTCTTGTGGCTGTGGCCACATGTTAGTAGAACAAAACATGGAAGACGTTGGTGGATCCTGCTTTCAGAGACTGTCCACCCGTTATTGCCATAGGCGTAGCATAGTTTATGGTGGTGGTAACACATGGGATATCAGGAAGAAGAGATAAAGCTGGAACCAGGGGAGTGTGTAACCTTCGAAGGCCCTTTTCAAGTGGTCCAGTCCCTCTACGTCTAATCTCCTAAAGCTGCCATGGCCTCTCTGGGCAGCAGCAGCAGCTGGGGAGAACGTCTTCAAGACATGAGCCTGTGGAGACATTTCGCACTCAGACCCCATAAACATTTAACAAGATGAACATAAAACGTGTTTAGAAAGCGAAAAGTATATGCTGAGGGAAAAAGGAGGAGGAATCAAGAAGACTGGGGCAAGTGGATAGCGGCCTGGAGTGGGTTCGAGACTTAGCATGAAACTTTGTGGTAGTTTTGATGAGGAAAAATTTGTGCCAACTGGGGAGGGGAGAAAAAATGGGGGAGGCTAAGAATTTATTTATGGTACCTTTCTTGCAGATACTTGATGACCATATATACTTTTTTTTTTTTAATAATAGGAAAAGGAAGTGGAAAGGCTTTATGAAGATATTGACAGAAAGGTTTGTATCAACACACTGTAGCTTTGCGTTTCTTTTGCAAAAGACAGGGTGCTCCCTGGATCCTCAAATCTATCAGGTGTCTCTTAGGAATGTAAGTTTCTTACCTGTCAGAAATCCTGGCCCAGTTCTTGGGGTAAGAAAAAGTCAAAGGTAAAGAAACACCCTCCTAGCATTTCAGACAGGCAGATGCTCTACTGTGAAGACAGCCTTAGACAGTTCCAAAAAGCTCTCCCCTTGAGAGCTTGAGTGGAGGGGAAACACTTCAGTTTCCTAGGCAGTGGTAACAATTTCATGTCTTCATTGCAGCCTTGTGCTATGAGGGACATGTTACCTCCCCCAGGTGTGTGTATGAGCCCCAGACAGTGTCCCCCACACCTTCAGCTCTGTGTTAAGTAGGATTAAATGATCACGATTGCTATGTGAATGTTGATAATGACTTTTGGTTGAGTATGTCTAATTAATTCCGCTTACCCTTCGGTTCACTTGGGCAGTTTATTGCTTCGTCGAGAACATGGGACATGCATGGAAATGTGAAGGTCAGTTATGTCATCAAAGCTGCTGTGGGTAGCTCAGCCTAGAGCCATATGTTGGGTCCACAGTTATCAGGATGGTGGCTGTGGGAATTCACCGAAAACCCGCAGGCTCTACTTTCTCTTCTGTTAAAGTTTCATTGCTTAATCATAACAAAGTCCAACTCTAGAGTGCTGATAAGACCTGCTGGGATTGTTGTTTTCTTTGTATTAACTGATTTCTGTTATCTTTGGATTAACTGGGGGTGGGTGGCTCTGTAAGTTCCAGGCTCTGTAGACTATAACTTATGGACAACCATGCTAGGTAGCACTGGTGTGTTGTGTCAGCTTTTCTCTAGGTGTCACTGTGAAGTGACTTGCCCTCTGTGTACTTTGTGCTTTAACCACCATTTTCCAAGTTTGCAGATTCGAGGGTCAGTGAGACACGGACGTGCAAATCCTATAAAACATGACCTCTCTGTGTAAAACAGGGATGGTGTGATTTTACTTATGCTACTGTTAAGCTGCATGATGAATGTTTGTGTACCTCTGCTTGAAATCAGGCTAATGGTCATTAAACCCTGAGTTATATAGCAGCGCATCAGCTCAGCTATCTGTCATCCTGTCTGGGGAACAGTGGTCAGTCTATCCAACAGGGCTGGAGAGACAACTATGTACACAGTGATTCCTCATCAATGTAAATGGTTTAAGTGTCAAACAAGTCTTTAGAATATTCATCACTTGCGTGGCACATGTGTTATTTGTCCTCCAAGCCAAGACAGACTTTCTCTGTGTAGTCCTGGCTATCTGGAACTCACTCTGTAGACAAGGTAGGCTGGCCTCCAACTCACAGAGCGCCACTTGCCTCTGCCTCCTGAGTGCTGTGATTAAAGGTGTGCACCACCACTGCCCAGCTGTTATTTGCTCTTTTACTCAGAAAAACAATGCCAAAAATTATGTAATTAAAAAGTTTTAGCACTCAGGAGGTGGAATTCTGTGAGTTCAAGGACAGGTTGATCTACATGCTGAGTTTCAGGACAATCGAAGGTTTTTGGTGAGACCCTGACTCAAAAACAAAACAACAAATGGCTTTAGATTCGGAGCCACATTGAGTGTGGGTAGTGGGTGGTTGTATCATTTTGAGCTTTAGTTCCTCTGTCTATGAAAGTGGGTTAACTTCCAAATAATGAAGCCAGTCCACATTTCCTAACAGTGGCAAATTGTGAATAACGAATGCATGCCACAGGACCTCCAGGAGGAAGACAGACAAAGAAAGTGAGGAGTCAAGTGTCTAGCACCTGTATCTTCCACACATAACCTGTTTTCCTCCATCTAGAAGCTGCTTTTGCTTCTACATGTGCTTTAAGATTGGCTTCCATTGTTTGCCTTCTCTTCTCTTCTCTTCTCTTCTCTTCTCTTCTCTTCTCTTCTCTTCTCTTCTCTTCTCTTCTCTTCTCTTCTTTCTCTCTCTCTCTCTCTTTCTCTCTTTCTTTCTTTCTTTCTTTCTTTCTTTCTTTCTTTCTTTCTTTAATGTGGTATTTTAATTTTAACAAATGTGGGCTGGAGTTGGAAGTACATGACTTTAATCCTAGTACTTGGAAGGCTGATTTCTACTTCTATGCCAGAATGGGCCACATAGTGGAGATACTTCAATAGGAATAACAACAACAAAAACCTGGACCAACCAAACAGACCCCCGCCTCCACACACACACACAAAATTGAGAAACCAAAGAAGACACCACTCCCTAATTATGTAATTAATACATAATACAAATAAGATATGATTCCTAATATTAATTCTATGAATTAATATTGAGGTCATTTTCAGTGTTTAAAATTTCATTCCTGATATACTTTGGAATGTTCTTACTGGTTTGAGATGGGTTTAGGCTTGCTTCGTTCCTATCAGGAATGTCAGCTTCAGTAACAGACCACAGTGGGTCTTGTTTCTGCTGAGCTCCCCCAGGGCATCCTACAAGTGTTGTTCTGTGGTGTCATGTGTTTTGAAGATGACAAATAATCTTCACCATTTTAGATGAAGATTAAGAAAGTCAGTTTCAGTTTTTGTACTGGACAAGCACTCAGTTTGATTTCTTACGTGGTATATTTTTGTAGTTACAATTAAAATCAAGAGAGAAAGCTGTAAAGGAAAAAAGAAAACAGACTTGACAACAGGAGGTGACGCTCTATATCCCCAGTCTAGGTGTTAGATTGTTCTACTGCTACCCTGTCCTGTGTTTGTCTGATAAGAACTTTCTAGATCACGCCACCAAACACTGGAGGGCCCTGGGCATAAAGGTTCTTGTTTTTATCATACAGTACAACTACTGGATCTTTTCTGATGTCTGCGTATCCATGGTTGCCGTAGTGACAAGTTCAGGTACCAAGAACAACGGAGATGGAAAGATAATTGTGCACGTTTTTAAGAGGCTTCAAAATCAATTATGAATAATTATGATTAAAATAAGTTTTGCTATCTGAAAACAAGTACCTAGCATGAGATTATTAGCATTCACATTAACCCCTTTTAGAGATATATTGTATAAGTTTGATGACAATGCTAAGTCTCTTCAAATGCATATACTTAGACTAATGCCAAAGCTGGTTGAAAAGTATTAGTTTTTTTTCTTCCTTTACGCATCTGTATTTTGGTGCATCTGGAAACAAATTTGGAAAATCACCAAGCAACATGTGGGCACATGGCTGGTATCAAATATGTCCTTTGGTATTCTTGCAAACCTAAAACACGTGCATGCAATTGTTTGAAATCTTGATGTCAAAATAGAAATATTTAGAATGTAATGTACGTCTAGAATCTTCCCTTGTTTGGCCTGGCAGTGATGTGTTGAGTGTCTGGTTACTCAGAGGCAGGGTTGTGTCTTCTCTGCAATAAGTGGTTAGTGTGTTTTGGCAAGTTCATCAGCTAATGCTCCAGCCCAAGAAAGTTCTGTTGGGCTGTTGATGTAGAGAAACAGTGCCAGGCGAGCAGTGGGACAAGTGTGTCACTGGGGGACTGCTGGCCCTGCTGTGCAGCTGTGTGTGATTTCTCACAGAGCACCACCTGTCCTTTTACATCCAGATTTCCTGACTTTTATGAAGGGAGTGCTGGCTCCCACAGTTCTCTTGAAGAAATGCCTTGCCTTATGCTGCCAATTCTCATGTTCACCTGACTTAAGTTTATTTCTCTAGACTGATCTTTAAGCATCTCCTAGCCTATGTATTTGTTTCAAGTACCACCTGAGGAAATGTGTGGTCTCAACTCTCTGCACCTCGATTCCTGCAGTTTTAAGCTCAACACTATCAGTCTCTTGCCATTGCCATGCTGTCTTGTGTATGAGTTTCAACAGCTTTGACGAACAGTTTCTCTTGTCTAGTAAGGCTAGACCTTTCTCCCAGGACAACCATTCGCTCAGATTCATCTCTTTCCTTGCCAATAGCAATTTTCTAAAACAATTAAAAAAATAAAACCTTTTTTAAATGATGAAATATGGAGGGGGGGGGACTCTAAGATTTAGGAGTTAGGGTCAGAGGGCTTTGGTCTTTTATAGCTTTTCATTTGTTTCATGCTGTTGGCACCTAGGAATCTTCAGAGCCTTTTGACTCAAAGTCTTTGCTTCAATGACAAGAAAATTAAAAATTTAGAAACTGTGGTGATGGAGATGGAGGAGATGGATTAGATGGCTTAGCAATTGAAGGCTTGCTGCTCTTGCAGAGACCTGAGTTCAAGTTTCTTCTTGCATTTGTTATATGCTCACAACAGCCTGTAACTCCAGTGCCAGGGGATCTGACTCCCTCTTCTTGCCCCTTTCAGCTGCCTCCAAGTATGTGTGTTGTACACATACACACACACACACACACACACACACACACACACGTACACCACTCACCACACACACCCCCCCCATCATACACATACATACACACCATACATCACACACACCACACACATCACACACACACCCATCA
>JANHMN010000010.1:36778457-36819638 GCA_030674055.1 Rhabdomys pumilio
TCTCTCTCTCTCTCTCTCTCTCTCTCTCTCTCTCTCTCTCTCTCTCTATCGTAATTTTGGGAGACATTCTGGTTACTCTTGTTGAGAGCCCATTCTTCCTTCGCAGGAATGTAAAGCCATGAATTTTCTCCCAGCACTTCTGTCCCTGCACCACACACTCTGTTATATTTTAGTTTTCATTCATTTCAGAATTATTTTCTTGTTTCCCAGTGGTTTCTTCTTTGACCTACTTTAAGAAATTAGTAGTTTGATTGAAAAAATGTTCCTGTTTCCCAGGTTACCTTCTGTTACAGAGTCTAATCTTATCCTAGTGTTTTAAGCAAACACGTCACATCGTTCCAATCATCCCACATTTACGGAGACTTGTTTTGTAGCCTAACAGTTGGTCTCTGCTGAGCAGAGTCTTTTTTTTTTTTTTTTTTTTTTTTTGCACCAGAGAACATGCACGGTTGGTTGCTGGGAGGAGTGCTCTGCTGGGGCCGTCATACCATGCACATTTTCTGTTTTCCTTGTCGGGATGTCCAGATGTTATACCATCTGACAGCGGGATATTGAATGTTCCAGCTATCATTGGCGAGTTATCAGTTCTCGTGGCTTTCATTTCATAGGCTTGGGATGCTGCTGCTAACTGCATTCATTTTTTGAAGGACATTTTCACCCCATAGGGAACTCTTGCTGATAACGCCTTTCTGATTTCTAACGGTGCCATTCCACCAACTCTGGATTTCCACTCTTTCAGGCTAGAACAGATCCTGCCATGTTCCCTTTCTGGATTCTGTTTCTGGACCATCTGGCTTTCTTTACAGTTTTCTATTCAGTTTTTCAACAGCTCAAAAATATGATGTGCCTCAGCCTTTGGGTTTCCCTCCCCTTCTTCCTTCCTCCGTGTTTCTCTTCGTCCTGTTGTCCTTAGAACGTCTTCTCTCCATGGACTGATGTATTTCAATATTTTCAAAAACTCTTAGCTGTAGTCTCATCTGGTTCCTGTGTATGCATTTGCTGCCTGGAATTTCAACTCCACACATGTTTACCGTGTAATGTATCATTCCACTGCCCTTGGATGCTCTGTCCCTCTTTCCTTTTCTAGTTGTCTGTTCCACACTGAGCTATCTTGGAGTACCTAATCTTTTACTGACTTTGCTTTATAACTGAGCCTGTCTATTATCCATTACCATTCAGGTGATTTCTAGTACCTCCATTGGATATTTCCCAATAGCTCATTCCCTTTGGTGATATTTCCCACTCATTAATGCATGACATTTATTTTCTACTAAAGCAGGGTATAGGGAATTTTACCTAAAGAAGTGGGGAGCAAATATTCCATCCTGGGAGTTGTATAATCTCTGTTTTAACTTTTCATGTCTGGTGTTAGGGGCTAGTGCTCATGGGCAGCAGGAAGAGATGGTGTGGCATGTTGTGACAGAACATGTAGGCAAGCAGGCTGCAGGCTAGACTGGCTATAGGTAGTTTTCTGCTTGTTCTTGTATTGGTAGCTAACACTAAATAAGTGCTGTCTAGATCCTCTCTTGGATGGTTCTAGGATATGAGTCTGGCTTTGTGACTTTGTGGTTAGTAGTTTCCCTTCTGTTGGCACATGTTTGAGAAATTTTGCTTAAAATCTTAAACTTATGTGTAATACATTTTGGCAAAAAATGTTTTTCTGGTGAAATGCCGAAAAGAAATATTTTAGATGTTCTAAGCATGGCAGATGTCACTGTGGATAATACAGGAGCTTGAACGCCGTCTGTTTGTACCCTAAGAAGTCTTTATGTGCAAAAGCAGACATAGCGTTGGACTTGACACACCCAGGCTTTACAGAGGCTGATAGCACCTCTGTCATGATAACCACCTCCTCTTCTTCTATGCCCTTAGAAGGACCTTGAATCAGCCCAGACAGGAGGTTTGATCAGTGCTCTTGTTGCTATGGTTACTGAGCTATTACCTTGTGCTGAGTGCATGCCTGGTTTTTAGGGAGATATATTATCAATTTTCTGGGCCCGCCTTCAGCTCTGGTGCTTTGGCATTAGTCCCCCCACTGCTGTAGAATCCTTTTAGCTGTCACTGATGTTTAGTGGCCTGCTGGTTATAGGTAGGTGGTGGGTTTGTTTTTGTTTCAGACTCTTGCCCATATGGGTTGTTCCTCGGTCTATAGGTAGGATTTCCCAATTGTCCTGACTATCCTAGTGGTTTGGGATATGTCATGGTCTGGGCATAAAACTGTTCATGGTCAGGAGGAGAGCTTTGTTCTAGTTCCTTCTCCAACCCTAGTGAACCTTCAGTAGTGACTCGAGAGTGGCAGGCTTTGCTGTCCTGCTGTTAGTGCAGAGGGTTCTTGCAGCGGTGCCTACCCTTCTTTTCCATTGCAGGGCCTTTTCTATCCTCTAGAAGAGCCCAATAGGGGATAGCCTGAATAAGGCATATGGGAGATTGCCCAGGTCAAGGCATGTTCTCCTCTTGCTTCTCCAGATTCTGTGAACTCACCTTGTGCTTGCCTGTAGCTCATGGACAATTCCTGGCAGAAAGCATCTGGTGACCCTGTTGGGTATTCTTTTCATCCTCCTGGACCAGCCTGGAAATCAGGCTCTAGTCATGTATCTCCAGGGCTGAATCTTTCTTCACTTAGGTATCAGCTGTCTGATGGGTTTAAGTTAAAATTCATGAATTTATCTGGCTGCTTGGGGTGAGGAGGTACTCTCTAGTTTTGTGGCTTCCAAGCTGAGGCTGGATGAGTTCGGTTGTAGAGTGCCTTTGGAGGATATACTGGTGGTAGAAATGCTGGAGAGACCTATTTGGTTTAGGTATGGGTTGAATGCTTCCATGCTGGCCCCTATCAAGGTGGCTGAATCCTTCTTCGAGTCCAGAGGTCAGGACCCTAGAGTGCATGCAGATGGTAGTGGTCTCACAGGCTTCTTAAGCCTCAGTCTGGAAGTCTAGGCTTGTGCAGAGTCACGCTGACTTTGGCTGGCTAGGAGAGGTGGTGACTTCCTAGTGCTCGCCCCGGGGTCTTGGTAAGTTATCTTGGATATCTTCTGTGAACTGAACTTGGTGGAGCAAGTTTCAGCCGTAGCTGAATAATCCAGTTCTGAGGACTTCTTGCTTATGAGCAGAGGAGGAAGTATCAGCTGCTAACATAACTGGTTTCTATTTCAGGGAGACTATTCACGAATGTCTTTTAAGAAAAGGTTTCCCTTAAGACACCGCAGAAAGAGAAAAGGTATGTGATGTAGATGTTGAAGAACTAGAAACGCGTACGCTCTATAAGAACTCAGCGGCTGCATGAGAATATGTGTAAGCTCCTACTGTGAACAGCTAGTGTACAGCAGGCTAAGCTCATCTCTTGAAAAATAATTAGAATATGCAGAGAACGCATCATAAGAAAAAGATCTAACTTCCCACCTAATCTTTCCTCTCACTCTACCATAAAAGCATCACAATAATATCACTAAATTATATATACCTTTCCTAATTTTTCATAATTTTATTCTTTACCATACCTTTCAGATTTTTAGTTTATCTATTTGTTAGTGTTTTAAGATAGGGTCTAATGTAACCCAAGCTGGCCCTGGAATCCTAATTCCGTTGTCTCTACCTTCTGAGTGCCGGGATCACAAGCCTGCACCACCATGCCGAGTTCGCATTCATGTTGAAAACCAGTTTCCTAGAAGCGTCCACCATCTGATTTTCTTGGAGTAACATCAGAGTTACACTAAGAGTAGGAAAATAATACATGATAGTTTTAAATGGCATTGTGCTTGGGACCATGTTTGGGAGGGCAGTAAAAAACCCTTTGGAGACATTTGATAATTTATAGATGGGGAAACTGAGGTAGAGAGGGTAGATACTCAGCCCAGAGTTATTTCCTGTATCACTGAACTGGAAGTTAGCCGGAGCTTATGCACAGAATCATCCAAGATGTCAAGATTCCTGCTGTGGGTAGGAATGAGAATCTCAGCAGCCTGGTGTTGTGTGAAATACCAAGTTCTCCATCAGCAGCATCTATGCTTTCTGAGTTCAAGTAATTTTCCCAAACCAAGCACCTACAGTCACTCTTTTTTAGAAATAAAGGGCAGAGCAAGGAACTGCCAGGAGGCAGCAGCGTTCTGTGAGATCACCTAGCAGAGCTTCTGAGGCACCATGGGGCTTCATCTCCACCTTACTTATTTATTAGGTGGCTGCCGGTGTGAGGATAGAGGAAAGACAAGGAAGGACTGTCAGCAAGTGAGGGAGGTGTAGACTCTGCTGAGTGCAGGTGTGAGTGAGCTACACTCTCAGTCACATGGAGAAGCACTGCCTGATGCATGGTGCTGCCTGAGTTCCCTTAATATCCGTGTGCTCAGAGTTAAACAGAATAAACACGGAGGGGGAGGGGAGCCTTGAAGGGCCAGAAGAGTGAGAGAAAGAAGAGATGGGAGGGAGAGGGAGAGGGAGATGAAGAGAGAGAGAAAGAGAGAGAGAGAGAGAGAGAGAGAGAGAGAGAGAGAGAGGAAGGAGAGAGGAGAAAAAGAGAAAGAAAGTGAAAGGGAGAGAGAAGAGAGATAGAGAGAGGGAGAGGAGAAAAAGGAGAAAGGGAGAGGGAGAGAAGAGAGAGAAGAGAGAGGAAGAGTGAGAGAGGATGAGGAGAGAGGAAGAGAAAGTAGGGAGAGGGAGAGGGAGGGAGGAAGAGAGAGAAAGAGAGAGACTCTTTAAGTGACATGGGGCATCATACAGTGTATTATTTTGGCTTTTAATGTTAACATTTTCACTATAATTGTCGACATTCTGTTGATCGTGAATAGAATTTGCACAGAATCCTGGGTCATCTTTGGTTTTCTTCTCTGCTTGCTAATGTCAGAGACAAATGCAAACAAGATTATCAGAAAACCTTTTTCTGTTTTTAAGAAAAGAGGTTTACAAAGTGGACCCCTCAGATATTAAGACACGAAGGTGGTATTTGTACCCAGTTGGAGAAGAAGTGCCACCACCTGGTCTCCAGAAATGCACCCACTTGTCACTTCAAGTAAGTCCTTGATAGCATCCACTCAGCTTAGAACTGAAGTCTGACCTGCCTTCTTGTTCTTTTTCTGTTGAGTTTTAATTGAGAAATGCTCTCATGTGCCTCTATGTCAGAATTAAAGGTGCTTGAGCCACGTCTTCCGTAGTGTCCCCTCCACACCTTACTGCTCTTTGTCACCCATGAAGGCCCGTATACGTTTATTGAGACTTAGGTTTGAAAACCATGCATCAAATTATCTGCTGTTAATAATCTGAAAATTGGTGCAGAATCCAAGGTGTTTTAGTGGCAACTGTGTCGAGGATTATTCTTGTTTTACTGAGGAGAAAAGACTTTGTCCCTTTCAGACCCCATAGTGTATCCCTGAGTGCTGGCTTGCTGGTGGGCTTGTGTCTTCTGGGGCTGCCCCTTTGAATGCAAGCTTTTCGTGGGTCACTCCATACTGTCTGCCAGCGCAGCTGTTGGCCAGGTCGTCTGAATTCTCCCGATTATTTCCAAGCGCCCAGCTGCCCCGACAGCACCACAAATATCTCTGAAGTTCAATTATAGCCTCCAAGCTCCGGAGTGGCTTTTCACCCAGGCACATTAAACAGGACTGTTGAAGGCTATCAGCTACACGAGGGCCTCCTGAAATTATGGCCCAGAACTAAGATTTACTTGGGAGCAGAAAATCAACCATTTCACACTTGACCTAAAAAAATGTCTCCTTGCTCAGGAAGGCAACAGCTGTCAGTGCCTATCCATCCTCTTAGATCCCGCAGGCAGGAGCCTCGGAGTCCCGGGGAACAGTGTGTTTCTCTCTGTCCTAAGTTGCTTGCAAAGCATCATGGGACCTTCCCATATTTTGTGAGGTCTGCAAGTTCCGTTTTCCAAGGCAGTGATAAGTTTTCCTTAGGTCACCGGGAATAATTTGTGGTCGTGTTTTACTGTAACTATTTTGTTTCCGGGGGAATTAGGAAGCAGAATGATAGATAGAAAGCAGAAGTAAATGAAAAAAAAAAAAAAAGGTCATTTTTTTTTCCCATCGAAATCTTGAATCGGCTTGGCATTTCTTCAAAGAGCATTTGGATCTAGGGACCAGGACACGGCACAGTCTGAGTCAGGCTAGGTACACCTTTTCCTTTGCAACATAGATGCAAATACATTTTTTCACCTACCCCCACTGTGAACTGAAAATCCAGGATCCCCAGATAGAGCCTCTTTGGGTACTTCTCCAAATGAGATACCTCATTTGGACTTGCTGTAATTAAGTCAATCTGGCAACCAAGAAATGGTTAAGAAATGAGTCTTTAACGATTATGGATTAGCTTGGCTTTTTGGTGACTTGCTATGATTTGTCCTCAAAAGAACACATGTGTTGGTTATGGTTGGGGTCCAGGAGCCCAGGTGGCCTTGTGAAGCAGGGCCGGGCATGTGTCAGGACCAGCTTCCCTCTCTGCCCAGCAGCATTGGTTCACCTGGCTTTGTGGTACTTCCTCTGAGGTGTCTAATTTGACAGTCTCCTTTGGTTTGTAGTGACAGTTTGTCCCAAGTAGAACAAATCACAATGACATTCCAGTTTCTCTTTTTGTCTTGGGGTAAAGCTGAATAGACTCACCTCTCTCAGCCAGGTGTCCACTCTTTCCCTGTGTTGCTATTTATTATTAGAGTGACCCTAAGGAGACAGTTGACTTCTGGGTTTCAAGGCCCTCAACCCCTCATCTACCACAAGAGAATCACTCTGAATCATTTCCTTTCCTATAAGGTAGCCAGAGGGTAAAACTAATGTGTTCAGGAGCTTCAGTCAGGTATTTACATACTAGTGTAAAAATAAGGCCACATCTCAACTTCCTCTGAAGCCTTGCAGCTTTGCATTTTAGCTGCAGTTAGAAGGCATAGGCTGCAGTTTTTGAAGAGAAGCTAGCTGCTAGTTGTGAGAGCAACTGGATGTGGAGGCTGCAATGCAGGTGCCAACCAGCACCAGTACCACCTAGGCTAGTGAGACTACCTAGTGCCAGTACCACCCAGGCTAGTGAGGTCACCCAGTGCCAGTTCTACCCAGGATGGTTAGGCTATGCAATTCCAGTACCATCCAGGCTAGTGAGACCATATTGGTTCAATGAAATGGTGCTAAACACATAGAAGAGGGGTGGGGGGGGGGCTTCACTGAAAACATACCTCATTATAGCCAAGGACACTAGAAATGAAAACAAGCACTTATCCCATTTTCAGGGGACTTGGGCCCTGGCTGATGTGCCTAAATGTCCATCAGCACGTATAAATGGCTCCTTTAGTTTCACAAGTATACGGTAGGCAGAGATTTAGCCAGTTGGTCTTTATTTTGACCCTGTAAATTTCGAGCACTTTTAGTGGAGGGGTTCATGCTAATTATTATTTTTAGCAAATCCCTTCAGTGATGTTCTATGATCTTTTACTTAGGTGTAAAACGATGATTAGGACTGCAACATGGTGCAAAGGAGAGCGAGTCCTGAGCCTGCAACCCAAAGAACTGATAGTAGCCCTGGACCTGCTGTCAAGGGCCTATGTCGACACAGGCCAGTTGCAGGGGCCCCATTTCTTCATTGGTAAGATGAGGCCGAGGAATTAGATGTTCCCTATTGTTGAGATCTACAGGTTTCTTTTTTTTCCCCCTCAGGAGAATAAGGCAATTTCAAATTCTAGAAGACCAATTCGGGGTAGTAATAAGCTTTCTGTAGCTCCCTGGCTACAGAAATAATTTTTGGCTATGTTATATTGGTGTTGGCAGGAATTGTTCTGTAAGTTTGAACTTATGGGGAGCCATAGGGATGGGTTTCTTTCTTAGAGACACATGAACAAACAGAATCTCTCTGCTCAGCCTTGGTACTGCTGCTCAATAGAAGGGGGGCTGGATGGAGCCATGCCCTGGTCCCCAGTCATAGGCAAGGACTCAGAATGTGTTCTGGCCTGTGGTGCGGGACTGACTTTGAACCAGGTTTGAATTTTGGGCCTAGAGACTATCTATGGAAAAAACAAGAGAGAAATTGTTTTAGAGAAAAGTGTTATTTTCTTACCTTCTTTTTTAGATATTTTCTTTCCCATTGATGGGTCTTCCTTCCTTCCTTCTTTTTTCTTTTCTTTTTTTTCTTTTTTTTGAGACTCCCAATTATCCTTTTGGTAGCAGACCAATTCATTTCCTGTATGGTGTTTGATGTTGAGGCAGTCTGTGTCAGTCTTCTGGAGTCTTCTTGAATGTGTATATGTTTTCTAAATTGTTGCACAGTATGACTGATGGAGAGACTCCCTCATTGCCCTGGAGAGTGGACTATAGGCTTCCTCTGATTTATAGACAGTTTCCTTCAAATGGACCCAGAGAGGTTGTCAATGAATATGGTAAAAATCTCCAAGAAGAAGTTAATATGTAATTATTTAACAAACAGTATTAATATGCTTATGAATTGAGAGCTGGAGAGATGACTTAGTGGTTATAAGAGCATTAGAGCACAGGCTGCTCTTCGAGAGAACCAGGATTCTATTCCCAGTACTTATATAGTGACTTACAATAACATATAACTCCCATTTCAGGGTATCCAACGCCCTTGTCTGGCTTTTGTGGGCTCCAGGCACACAGGTGGTGCACAGACATACCTGCAGGCACAAACACCTATATGCACATAAGAAATTAAATTAAAAAATGCTTGGAAGTTGAGATAGGAAAGTGGAAAGTTAATCTAAGTGCTGAGACCCTAAATGTCCCTACCTAGTTTAAAGAAGCTGTATGCAGTGGGAATCCCAGTGGACAACGGTTCTTTCAGGTAGCAGCTTCCCTCCTTCAGTGCCATGTACCCAAACCAAGGCATTTTATTTCACCTTTCTGGCACCCACCTAAAGACACTCAGATGCAGGGTGGGGGAGCGGTCCTTCTTCATTCTTTTTTTTCTCCTTTTGGACCCGTGCATGTGTCTGTGTAGGCTTGGGTGAGGCTCTTTTGTACAGGGGTGACATTTATCCAGGTTTTCATTCATTTTCAGCTGACTCTGTGTATCTGCTTTTGACTGGTCCTTTTAGACATTTGGTGGTTACTGTGTGCCAACCAAACACTAAGGTCAACACTCTTGCCTCTCCTGAATGATGTTAGAGTGCTCTCTTATCCCCTGACTTGTATTCTGTGCTTGAATTTCCTAGCAGTAAATTTCACAGAAACAGCACTTACAGCACAATAAATTGTCATGTGTTTCTAAGGTGGGCTCTAGCATGTTTTTTGGTCACTTGGAGGAAGGACCCTATGATAGGACTGGGGTTCAGATTAGGAACATCAAGATCCCAGAGCCAGGCCTTCCAGTTCCTTTATAATTTCTCTCCTAATGGGAAGCACTTCCTTAAGCTCTCCCTGAGACAGTATCTCTACTGGCTTTGCACACTCTGAGGGTCTTAGGATATCAAACTTATAGTCCCTCCCTTGGCAGCACACAGTGAGGCCAGTCCCTGGTTAGCACTTCACATTTTAAACCCTTTATTTGCATACAGTTTACATGTATTGCATGCCTGGATTTTGATCACCATCCTCAGATTTGTTTTCAACCTTGGTGTGTTTGCATTATCCACGTGTTGTTGGCTCCATGACTGTGCATCTGTCTGCAGAGGCCAGGATGGAAGAGCCTGCCTGGACAGGTCTTCTCCCCCAGTGAGCAGTATGGACACCCGTATGCTGAGCTTCTGAGGGGAGGGAAAAGATGTCTGTAGTGTTTAATTAGTTTTTGTGGGTTTTGTAACAAATGAGAACAAACTTAATAACCATCTTATAGTTCTGTAGATTAGAAGTTTGACATGGTCTCATAGGTTAACAACCTGTATTTCTGTCCAAGGAAAATCTGTTTTCATGCCTTTTCCAGTTCCCAGTTCGTATTTTTTTTTTGTTTGTTTGTAGATCTTTTTCTCCCTTTTCAAAGTCAGATGCCTTTCTCTGCCCCTGCCCGCGGGGATTCGATGAGACCTTAGGGAAGGGGACGAACGAATGAAAGGACAAGAGACACAAAGAATGAGAGCAAGTCTGAAGTTCTGATCAAGCTCTGAAACTTTAATTTTGGGGGCAGGTTATAAAGACACAGCAAACCAGAAAGTTTGGGCGAGGGTCATTGCTTAGGGCTATCCTACTATGGAATCCTTATTGTCTAAGACAGACCATCCCATTATCGTGACCAACTCCAAGGAAATGCCTTTAAGTTCCTGGGACCTGAGACCTGTGAACGTCCTTTCTTAACCTTGTTCTGACTAGTCTTTACAGAACAGCAGGTAATTTCCTGAGGTTCTCTCAGAGCAGCAGGTAATTTCCTGGGGTTGGCTCCCAGCATTTCTCTAGTTTTTCCTTTGTGTTCCCATTCCTTCTGAGTCTTCTCTTCTACCTCAAGGGACCTTGGGATTGTGCTGAGCCCACATGGATATTCTGAGGGGATGTTCCCTGTCTATTGCTGCCTCAATCCCCTCTGCAACCCTAATGTGTAACATAAGCTAACATACCCTTAGGTTCTGTGGCTAGGATGTGGATAGCTTTCAGGTTCCACGATTCTCAGTTCCAGTCCTGCCAAGTCCTGTATGAGCTAAGCGGAGTTCTTGTGAATTTGCACATGTGCATATGGGTACTCAACTGTGTGGAGATCACAGGCCACTCTCAGGTGTCCCTGTAAGTCATTCTCCATCTTATTTATTTATCTATTATGTGTGACTGTTGTGTGTATGTGGGCACATCTGTGTCACAGGGCATGTGGAGGTTGGAGGACAGCTTTCAGAAGTCATTTTTTTTTCTATCAAGTAGGTCCTGGGACCTACTCAGGTCTTCAAATTTGATGCTGAGCACCTTAATCTGTCAAGCCATTTTATCAGACCTCTTTTCCCCCTGAATCTGGAGCTCATTGATTTAGTTAGACTGACTGGTCAGAGTTCCAGGCAACCTCCTGCCTCCAACTTCTCAGTGAAAGATTAACAGATGCATGCTGCAACTGCTGGCTTATGTCGATGCTGAGGATCTGAACTCGGGCACGTAGGCTTGTGAGGCCACCATGTGGCTGGAATCCTGAAGAATGTACCTTTCTAGACTGCCACCGTCCACTTGGTAATCATTCTCTTTAAAATTCCCCTTTCTGGCGAGTGTGAACAGAGGACTTGTCACAGCCATCTTTTGCCCTGCCCAGCACTGGTGTCCGTTGATCAGGCTCTGTGGCTGTAATGTGGAAATCTGCCAGAGAATCACTTGCTCAAACTTCTTGGACTAAGTATGGAAAACTGAAGTTTCCATAACTCTTAGCTCCCTGTGTTTTTTTTTTTTTCTTCTATAAAACTGAGAAATTAATGCTAAATCTTTAAGGTTCCTGTGAGTGCATAGTTGGAAGAGAAAGAGGGTATTGGAGACACCTAAAGCAGTAAGTAATACAGGCAGAGTGGAGGGCCATAACATACAATAGGAAGGATCCCAGTGGGGAAAGGGGCTGGGAGGGGTGCTGGCTGCTCATGGTGGGTGGTACACTATGTCAAGAGTGATAGTCACACTCTGAGGGCGATAACTGTCCTGGCAGTTATTGATTCTTTAAGGTTGGGTTTGTATTAACTCAGATGGATGACTTTCCCAAAGCCACATGAACCAGAGACATTTTTTTTTCCATGAATCCACATGTTTCTTCCTCAAGGCAGAGGAAGTACTTCTCTGTGCTGTTAGAATACTGTGGAGGCTAGCCACTCCAGGTCTGTGGCATCACTTGGAAGCATTCACTGTCCTGAGAAATGCAGAGAGCTTGACTTTGCTTTATCTGAACATTTCCCAGCAGGACAACTGGATCCTGTATCATGGCTCGCTCTCTCTCTCTCTCTCTCTCTCTCTCTCTCTCTCTCTCTCTCTTCCTCTCTCTCTCTCCCTCTCTCTCTTCCCCCCATAGTTATAAGTTATAAGGGCTGTTGTTCTGTTGACAGAGGATTTAAGGTAGCTGACAATAAAAAGAGAGATGAAAGACAACAGGACACCTTTAAAGTAAGAATAAACGTAGAACACAAAGCTGCACACGAGCGTCAGGAGAGACCTTGTGCTGAGAGAGCAGCTCTGCAAGGCTGGAGGACTTTGTCAAGAAGGCTGATGCTTTTGTGCCCGCCAGCCAGCCCCCGCCTTCCTCACATTTCACTTCTCTTTAAGCTTGATAATTTCTGAACACAGGTTGAGTATTCCTTATCCCAATTTACAAAATCCAAAGTGCTTCTGAATGTTTTTGGACCTCCCTACTTAAGGCCGAGTCTGACCTCTCACAGTGACAGTCATGACTTCTGTGCACTATACTTGGGTAAGATGACCCTCAGGAAATGGATTTTGTATCTAGACAATCAGGATGGTTGCCAGAGAGCTGCAAGATGATCTTGTCACTACAGAGCTAGCTACTACGGATTGAGAATACTTTCTTGACACTGACGGAGATTTACCGAGTCCAAAGTACTTTCTGATTTAACTGTGATTCCTAAAGAACTTGGGAAATGACTTTGCTGAAAAATTTAAGGGCTGGTCTAGCTACAGAGAATCAATTACCTAGGTAACAGCTCTGACAGCCAAAAATGAAATGCTTTCTAACTTGGGGCTTCGATGTTTTTATACACTAGTCACGTCTTAAATCAAAGAGTGGATTTATTTTCACAAATCGCAGCTAACATTTTGAGTCATGGGCTGTTGAACGTTTGTTGTTTTAGCATTGCAAAACTAAATAAATGTACGCAGAAACAAGTTTTGTTGTTTTTGAGACAGGGTCTCACGTGTCCCAGGCTGGCCTTAAATTTGACGGAGTTGAGAATGACATTGAACTCTGTTCCTCCGACTCCACCTCTCCAGTGCTGGGCTTACAGGCATGCACCATCACGCCTAGTTTGTGTGAAACTTGGGATGGAACCTAGTCCTTAGTGCATGCTGAGCAAGCACTCTACAGACTGAGCCACCCCTCAGCCCCACAGAGCTTACAGCTGGTACAGCAACTGGACTTCTCTGTGGATGAAGACCTTCTGCTGACCTTCTGCCAGCTAATTCACAGTGGCCTTTGAAACCTCATGGCTCTAATGAAAACTGGCCTTCTCTTCAGACTCAAAGTTCTCGATTTCGCATCTCCGCTCCCGTTTTCAGATTCCCAGCTTCTTCTCTGGGCAGTGCAATCTCAGCAGCCAGTCCCTTCATGGGGTCTTGCAGTTCCTGCCTTCAGTGACAATAAGCTCTGAAGCTGGGCAGACCCATGACTTTCAGGTCTTCAGAACAGCCTGGGTCTAATTCTTAGTTCATCAGAACTGGAGTGCTTATTAACGAAGATGTTTCCATGCTAGTTGTGCTGACGCTGATGTGGAAACATGGGAGCCCTTGAATGTAGCAAATATTTTAGCCGAGAGGTAGGGCAAGAGCCTCTTGCAAACTTCATAGTATACTTGAAATCAAAGCAGGCTCATTGGTTGGAATGCTTACCTGTGGTAGGTCTTCAGGAAGTAGTATTGAATTCATGTAATACTTGTGTGGGTGAGTGTGTTTCCCTGGGAGAGCTGATATTAGTTGCCTGGGGCTCATTTTAGTGTTCTTGATATTAGTGTAAATATTCTTTTATTGTTATGTGTGATCCAGGATTCCCAGATTAGCCACCGAGGAGCTTTATGTGTTCTAGTCAAAGTCCTACTGGAGAGTGTCTGTTACCTGTGTTGCAAAAATACAACACAGGAATCACTACCATCAGCCACTGGGAGCACTATGAAGCTGAAGGAGAGAGCAAAGCCAGTAAACTCAAGCAAAATATGCTTTTCTCTTAAAGAAAGAAAGTGGGCAGATCAATGTCCAATCATTATCCAAAGAATGATAATGTCAGCATCTATTTCTACATAACAGAAGCAAGGTTATATTTTCAGTAGAGTCATTTTTATTGGTCTGAAATTCTCTCCAAGCTACCCAGACGGATGCATTCCACTGGTTCTCTTAGCCGTAGGTGTTCCACTGACAGCTCACGGTGACTCCTCTGCTCAGTTCACTAACATCTGTGCTCCTTTTCATTTTAGCATCTCTCAAGAACTTCTGCAAGAATAAAGAGGTGGTTCCAACGCCTGGTAAGAGAACGCACTAGGAGTGATCGATCATTTGCAGGACGTTTGCGCATGACAAAAGGTGTGGGCAGAGGAGCATTTGGTGTCACTCTGTCCATCTGAGTGACTACAGTGAGGTCACTTTATTGCTAGCTATATCTGGGTTTCTATCTCTGCCTCCTGTGTCAGTTCAGCCTTGGATGTGCTGGACTCCCCTAGCTGTACATGCAGTTTGTCAAGCTGTCCTCTGAGTGGTGATCACTAGGTCATTTGACAAGTGAATTCTTTGACTTAGTATATGCTAGCACTATATATGCCAGTCCGTTCAGTTTAGGGAGACTTGTTATTGCTTTGTGCATTAATTTTGCAAGTTCACTGCATTTACCCTGACACAATACTAAAGAAAAAATTAGAGAAAATCTTCCAAGATTGGTGATAAGTCGGGCGCCTCAGATAAGCATGTGCCCCTGGTGTACTGCAGGTGATAGCCTTAGCCACAGTTAGAAGCTGATTACATGACAGGCCGAATTATGAAACAAAGCTATGTAGACCACAGGCAATGCCAAGAACAGCTCCTTGATCTCACTTGTGGTTGAATTTGAAAGGCAAGGTGAATGCCAGGACTTTGAAAATGGATTCCTATATATCTTCACATAGCAGGAATGTTTTTGCCAAACTGCCGTTTTGTATCTTCCTTTTGTTATATTATATTAATATATATTTATTAATATATTCATATAGCCACATTTTTATGCCTTTATTGTATTTTGCGATTTGCTCATTCTAGTGTCATAATGTCTTCAGAAAGGGTCTATGTGGATGGGATGAAGGAATTTCTGAGCTCAATCATGATTTATTCCTTCATGTTTTATTTATTGACGATGCTGAGTTTCTTCCATATGTCACTTGAATGCTTGAGAAAAATGATGAATAAGATACAACTCTCCTGCCTCAGTTGCTCATGCCTGGGGTCTGCCACAACCCTTATGTGTAGTCTTAACTGCGCTCACTAGGGGACAGTGAGGAGCCAGGGGCCAGGAACCTTAGACTCTGACTTCTAATTGGATTATACATGACATGTGACAGCCTTTATGTTTTTTTTCTAAACCTCTGGTTCATACATTTATTTTTGCTACTTTTTATAACAATGTGTATGTATGTATGTATGTATGTATGTATGTATGTATGTATGTATGTGTGTATTTCACTATTAAGTTTTTATAACAATGGAAATTGTATCACATAAGCATTGATTTTTTTTTATTCTCACAGCAAGCTTTTAGCTATGGCTATAGTTCCTGTAGGCATGTATCTTTCTATTTTCCAAGAGAGAATTCTCTGAAACCAAGAGAAGGAAGTGAGGGTTGTCCAAGGCTATTTTGAATGCAGGACTCCAGTGTCATGATTGCTCTTTAACACAAAGCCCAGTATAAGCTGCTCATCATTGTGGACTGGTTATGTGCTGACTGAGGAGGGAATGTGTGTGAGCACAACATATCCCCACTGGTCTGAGTGATCTCATATGTGTCAGGGTGCAACTTGGGTGGAGAAAGTTGCCTGTGCTAAATGGGAAGGTAGAGAGATTTAGTAGATACCCAGAGACAGACCCTAGTTAGTATGATGGACTGCCAGAGACTGGGAAGAAGGATGCTAAGATACAAGACCTGTATAAAGGACAATTGTTAATGGTCAGCAGGAATTTGCCTGTTGGACACTATGGAGAAGGAACTATGGGCAGAAGGATTTGAGTATTAAGGTTCATGGGAAAGCTACAGTGAATTTTGAGAAATTTGGCTCATTGAGTGTGCATGGAGTCAAAGACTGGTGTGTGAGGAAAGAAAGGAACATAACGTGGTAAAGCAGGGCTTGGCTCTTTTGTCCTTTGTGTTGGTGACAGAGGAAGGGTGAATTGTAGTAAGGAATATCAACCCCAAATCTCAATGACTCTGCATGGCAGAGCTTTCTTTCATGACCACAGAAACCCCACTGTGGGGTAGAATCTCTACTGAGCTTGTCTCTTCCCTTCATGACCTAGGTGTCCTTGGTGCTATGATGTTTCCCATCACAGTTCTCTAAGTTTGATGGCAAAGAGAAAAGCAGAGACAGGAATAAGTTGCATTAAACACTTAACCCTCTCATTCCAGAAGGGATGAGATGTGACTCACATCCCTTTGGCTGGAACTACTCATTTGGTCCACTAAGATGCAGGCGGATGAGAATGCAGATCTGGTATCCAGCTGATCATGGGTACCAGGTCCTTATTTGCTATAACATTTTTTTGTCTTGTAGATAATGCTAAACTAGGAAGATAGTTGACTAAATTTATGTATTATTCTATAGCAAAGGGAAGACAGGAGTATTAGGGTGTAACCCTAGTATTCTATCAGATGAGGAGACCTGGGCCAAGACAGTAGAGACATACAGGGGCCAACAGAAATAGAGCACATGGTCTAGACTTGGCACAGTGGGAATAAGGGGTTAGGATGAAACTAGAGTTGAAGTTTCTGATTTGGGCTTTGTCTGTTGTAGCTAAAGATGAAAGGGAGAATAGACCTTGATGAGAAGGTCAGAGGTCAACATAGTACATTTTATGCGTGTCATGTGGGTTACCTGGTATCCTCCAGGTTCTGTGAGGCTCCTCTGTGAAGAGGCTTTTTTGTGTTATTTTTAGAGGGTGATGGTCTTGATTTCCTCAGATCAGTTATGGTTAGCTTATCTCTGGTGTATGTGGTTTCTCAGGAAGAGCTGGTGTACACAGGTTTCTTCTATGTACTTTATAGACTGTCTTGTTTGTGTTGAGCACAGGCTCCAGATTCTCCTGTGTTTTCACTTTTTTCCTTTTCATTTAAGAAAAGTGCCTTCCCTGTCTCAGTGACTCATAGAAAAAAAATAAGGAAACTGTTAATTTTCAATGAAAACGGATTATATGTGTGTAGTTACTATCTGGTGACATTCCCTTCATCACCTTTTCTCAGGCATCTATTCTATTCTTTTAATACTTGCTTGAGATTGTGTTTATACATGAGAGCAGACATGATACAATCAAAAGAACATTTTAAGTTTAATACTCCATGCAAAAATTTTCACTGTCATTACTAAATCCTTAATATTATGATAGCAACATTTGTTTGTCTGTGATTAGATGGCTACTATATTTATTGGTGATTTTTTCTTATTTTGTTTACTGGAAAAAAAAGAGAAAAAACAACATGACATTCTAGAAGAAAAGCCCACACCTGCTCTGCCAGAAACCCAAGCAGAAGCAGAAGATCAAAGAGATCCATCAATGAGACAAGAATCAGTACAAGAGTCATCATTAACTCAAGACCAAAGACATGAGCAACAAGAATCCTTTGTAAAGTCATCTTTGGGAACACCACCCCCAGAACAAAGACCTGTGAGAAAGGAATCCTCTAGGCAATCATCCTTGGAACCATTGCCTCCAGAGCATCAACTTGAACAGCAAGAGATACCTCTACAGTCATCCTTGGCACCACCATCCCCAGAGCAACAACTTGAACAACAAGAGTTACATATGCAGTCATTCCTGGGACTACCATCCACAGAGAATCAACTTGAACAGCAAGAGATACCTCTGCAGTCATCCTTGGGACCACCATCCCCAGAGCAACAACTTGAACAACGAGAGGTACATATACAGTCATTCCTGGGACTACCATCCACAGAGCAGCAACTTGAACAACAAGAGGTATCTGTACAGTCATCCTTGGAACCATCATCCCCAGAGCAGCAACTTGAACAAGAGACTCCTGGACAGTTATTCTTGGGACCATCATTCCCAGAGCAGCAACTCGAATGGCAAAAGATACCTATATGCTCAACTTTTGGACCACCGTCTCTGAAACAATTTGAACGAGAGTCCTCTAAAGAATCATCCTTGGGACAGTTTTTAGAGCAACCACCTGAGCAATGAGAATCTCCTAAATAGTCATCCTTGGGACCACCATTCCAAGAATATCCACCCAAGCAACGAGATCCCAAAGACAGTCATCCTTGAGATAACAATCTCAGTAACAGATGACTCTGGGACAACACATGAAACAAATACTATGATAACAAAATATCAGCCATGTTGTGAAGAACAACAGTCAGGAACTGGACAGGACCATAAGCAAATGAAAATAAAATTAGACAATTTATTTTCATATTATGCTGAGATATGCCAGTAGGGTATTGCAATTGCCAACCTCATATTTTGATGGCCGAACTTAAAGTTTAAAAGATGAGTAAGATTAAATTCATCTGGAATCCCATTCTCTGTTTCATGATTAAAAAGGTGGGAGGGGACCATATGTGTCTAGACTTAGTTTATCGGGCTGTCTGGAGCAGACTTTCCCTTTTAGCAACATCACACCTCATGTCACAGTAGTACTCACTGGATTGAGTCTAGATCACATAATACGCAGCTATCTAGTTATTTCTCCCTACTTAAAGCATATTCCAGTGTGTATACACATATATTTATATATAAAAATACAAATGTATTACATATACACATATGCTCTGTTCATGTCAGGAATTGAAAGTTGAATGTGGTACTTAGAATAGACTGTTAAGTCAGATTGTTCTGTGTTTGAACTAGCTGGTGCCTCACATTCATCCCAATCTGAGGCTAATAATGTACCTGACTTGTAGGTTGTTGGAATAATGACTTATCAGACAATACTTCATGCCAGACACATGGTAGACACCAAACATGTAGTTGTCTTTTTTGTTAGTTCACTAGAAAAAACATGATTTTATCTAGATGTTATGGTAGTTACTACATTTGGCTCTTCTGATGAACTAAGGATTTTTTTCTTTTCTTTTTTTTTTTTAAACTGTAGAATAAATATGGAGACACAGCTTTTAGATTATATCTTTAAAAATAACTACACTTATTTATGCGCATGTGGAAGCCAGAGGACAATTTGCAGGAGTCAGTTTTCTCCTTTCACAGTGTGGTTCCTGGCACTGAACTCAGGTCATTGGTCTTGGTTGCGAGTCTTTTTACTCATGGAGCCATTTTGCTGGCCCTGAAACCCGGCTTGTAGGATTGAAAGCCTACTTAATGATAGTTCTTCATGTACGTTAGCTACAGAGTAAGCTATGGCTTCAGTGTATTCAGTGTCCTGGTGTTAGACTCCATGGTAGCATCTGATATACCTGCAGGGGCAAGTTGGGTAACCAAATGGAAACCATCTTCATCCCATGGCTGGCTGGCTTTGGTTAACAGTTAAGTTCCTGGTAGAGAGCTGTTTTATCTGAGCTAGCTTCATTTCTAGACTGTTCCTGTTAGTGACCACTCTCTAAAGTTGTCCTGGGATGGAAGGAAGTGCATAAAGAAAATGACTTAGAATGCACGTGCCCCTGCCATAGCTGGCCATGTGGAGCTGTTCCCTTCCCTCGAGACACTACATTGGTCTTGGTTGTCATTGTGCCTTAGGTCATGAGTCGAGGATGGAACTTGTGTGAAGTCCCATGGGTCATGGAGCTGGGTATCTTGTTTTTCTTCAAACTTTCATCTCAGGTTATTCTTTTGTAAATGAACAAAAAGTACAAGTTGATAGAGACCATAGTGTCTTAGCATATTTAAAACCCAGAACCAGGGTCAGGAGTGGGGAGGAGTAAAGCAAGACCTGAGACATGGAGGGAGTTTTAGAGCGGCGGGCAGGTCACCACACGGCAGCTGGATTCAGCTTCTCAGGGTGTGTTTCTGCATGGCTCTTGTCTTCTCCTCTGCCATTGTTGCCTGAGGTTGTGAGTCCTCGGCTCTACCTTGCTTCCTAACCAGTTAAAGTTTTTTTGAAAGAGTCACACTGAGTTTCCTAGGCTGGTCTTGAACTTGGAATTCTCCCACCACGCCTGACAAGACCCAGAATCTTTAAAGAAATTGCCATTTTGCAAGCCCTCTATGTGTATTCTAAATTGACCTTTTATAGAATATGAAAAAATTTCGCCTTGGAATTAATATTCTCTGTTTGAAGTGGACAAGATTGCCATGTTAGTTCCAGACAGGATAGAAAGATGGGAATCGGGTGGAAGGACAAAGCTCCTCCACTACAGAGTTGAACTCTCTCTCAGCAATGCTGTCTACATGGTGCCAAAGAGACATGGTGACACCTTAGGAAAAATAACTTAGGAGAACAACTTCCAGTGAACTCCTAGGTAGAATTTGCAAGTATGATGGCCTTTGGCTGACTAAAATATTAATTACTGATGTGGAGTTGCTCAAACATATGTCACTTAAGATGACATGGCTACAGGTAAAACTAAAACAGTATCTGTCCAGGGATGCATGAGAGTTTCAGTTGTTGCTCATATTCTAAAACATCACAATACACACCACACACACACAGACACCACACCACACACGCACATACCATACCACACACCACACAAACACAACAGATACAGACAGACACACAGACACATACACACAGAACAAACACACATGGACAGATACATACACTAGACACATTCTCACACACAACACACATACACACAGACATATACAGACACACAGACACACAGAGACACATACATAGAGGTCATCTTCTTCACCCACAATGCATCTGGTGCAGCTTCAACTGTTTACAGTTAAGCATTTTTCTTGACCTTCCCTTGTCATATGGCCCTATGAAAGGAGATGGAGCAGGGCTGAGAGATGGAATGTATGTTCTGGTCACCTGCTGTTGCTTCAACAAGACACCTGAGCTAATCCACTGAAAAGAGGTTATTTTGGCTCACTGTCTGTGATTCATCCTGTTGCTTTGGTCCTGTGGTGTCATGGTGCATTATGGGGAGAGTGCATCTGAGAGTGACTGTTCATCTCATGGAACAGAGGAAGGAAAGGACAGGGGTTACAATATTTAAAACAGCAGTATTCAATCTGGCTTTTCTTAATCAGTTGCCATGTTCCCAACTAGCCTAGGCCTGCAACCACGAACGGTGGCAGTTTGCTGCCACTCAGCTCAGACTGCAGGCTCAGGTGGCCAGAGCCACTGGCCCTGCCATCTATGAGACACCAGAGTTGGAGATGGCTCTGTCAATCTTCCACTCTGTCTTTGCAAGTCCCTGCTATCCACACAGGCCCGATAGGAAAATGAGACGCTAATGTTTAAACATTTATCAAAGGCTTTACATGTTTGGTAATGCTCAATAACAAGATGCCCATACAATTAGAGGTGTAACCCAATGCCCAACCTAGATATACCAACTATATTTGACTGCTAGAGACACGAGCACATCTGCTTCCATGTTCCCCTCTCCTTGGTCTCTCCTCTTCCTCTCCTTACCCCTCCCACCTTAGCTCCTCCTACAACAATACTCCTTCAAGGACACACTGCAGTGCCCTCACTTTCTCCCATTAGATCATACCTCCTAAAGACTCCACCACCTACCATAGAATGATGACCTAGCCTTTAAAATGGGGGACATTAACAAATCACAGTGTTCAAAAGGAAGAGAATATGGGAGGGCAACCGTTGCATTCAAATATCCAACAATCATGTTAAAAAAAATGAAGCCACAACAAAACAGGTAAATTAGTTTTAATAACATATTTTCTTAAACTTCATAGACCAAAATATTATTTGGATGTGCATGCAGAATAAAAATATAGGTGATCTCCTCTGATCCCTTCTGTACAAGGCCTCCAAATATGGTGTGGGTTTTACATTGACAGCACAGCTCACTTTAATTATGGAGCCACATGGTCAGTGGCTGCATAGTAGGCTATACCATTAGATCAGCCCTCTGTGATCTTGGGTTGTGCCATGTTTGGGCATCTGCTTCAGGTTCCAAATGAAGTGTAGCTGAATGGTTGAGCCTGCATTCATGAGAATGCATGATTTGCAAAGCATGCAACACAGTATCTCTGTCTTACCATGTACCACTTGGAAGGGTCTCTGTATTAGTCAAGATGCTCCAGGGTTAGTGAAACTTACAGAATAAATATAGACAACAAAGGGGATTGATTAGATTAGGGCACATGCTTTGTGCTGGGTAGTCCAACAATGGCTATCTATTTTGTAGAGAGGATGGAGAGAACCCCAGTAGTTGCTCAGTCCATGTAGCTGGATGTCTCAGCAGTTCCAATTTGGTGCTGAAGGCTTGGAAGGAGCCCAGAGAGCTTCAGATGTCCAGATCATGGTGGAAGGCTGAAGCAGGTGGCTCTGATGTGAGCAAAGGATGGATGGCATCATCACCATCATCATCACTGGCGGCAGCAGCAGAAGCAGCAGCAGCAGCAGAGCAGACTCACAAGCAAGGAGGAAAGGCTGGCAGGCAAAAGCAGTATTTCTGTCCATCAGATCTTTTTATATATAGACTCCAGACAGAAGGTGCCACCCATTCTAGTGGAGGGTCTTTCCCCTTCAGTTAATTCTTTTAAGAAATTTCCCCATAGATATGCATGGAGGTGTGTTCTTAGTTGGTCCCAGATTCAATTGAAATTTCAAATTGAAAACCAGATTAGACATCACAGGCAAGGTTTCTGTTGATGTTGGTGAAGATCACGGAAAGGGTGAGAACAGAGGTTTTCAAATGAGGAAACATCAGAAACATGTGAATTACTCCCCTGAAATCATGCACCGAGGAAGTGATGAGGACAGGACAGAGGCTCACGGACCCCCATCACCTGTCCTCTTGCCATGTTGAACATGGGGTGGTAGAACCAGATGAACTCCAGTGCCCTTGCCCACTTTGACACTATGCTGTGGGTGCTCATACCACCTTTGTCCCCGTGGTGCACATGAGATGTTGAGTCTAGCAGCAAGTCTTCCAAGCTCACTCACAGCGACCGTGAGCTCGGATTCTGTCATCTCATAGCTTTTTTGTGTTCGGCTGCAGGAGTGACTAATGATAAAAGCATAAAACAAGTGGCCCGCCATCCAGATTACCTCCGCCAAGTCTCATATGGCTGTGTCCCAGCAGTTATAAATAATAAAATAATGACGCCACTCTCCTCTGCTATCCAATATGGTGTGATAGGAAAATAAGCCGCTTCTCTTCCCCCAAGTCCCAGCTATGTTTGATGTTGTTTTCCTTCTCTTCGACGTGTTTTTCTCAGTTGCTTCAACACGATGAGCTGCATTTCCATCAGCTCTACCCCAGCGTTCAGCAGAGAAAACATTCTTTAGTTCACTGATGGGTTGTTCCCTTCAGGGGTCTTTAGTTCCTTTTGTTGTTCTTATTACACAGAAGTTCAAACACAGTTGATGTTTAATTTCCCTGACTCCCAAACTCTGCACCTCCATGAGTGTGGATGTCTTTCAATACTTTTGTGTTGGGTCCCTGAGCCTTCCAAGTATTGCTTAGGAAAGCGGATGTGAAGATGGTGCTCTAGCCAGGAATGTGCATTCCAATAAAACAACTACCACTCTTGAGTTTGATTTAAATGATCTAACACATAGTTTACTTATTTCTTTTAAAACCACTACTTTCTCATCCATACCAAGTGCATATTTCTTCGTGTGGTTCATCTGCAGTATTGCCACCATTAAATGCTTGCTAGGTATTAGGCTGGGATTGGGGACTCAGAACTCTTAGTCTGTATAGAAGGCTTATTTGTAGAATGAACTACATTCAAGGACAGTTATGTTTTGGGACCAGGAGGCTTAAGAGTCAAAATAACACGCGCCAGTGGCCATGCTATTCTGACAAACATAGATAAACAGATATGGGTCTTTCCACAGTGCCAGAATGTATCGAACAAAAAAAATTCTTAAGTTTCAACCCTTTCAGTGTCTGCAATTTACCAGGTAATTCCTCCTACCTTTGTAATATGGTTGAGGAAAATGGAGGTTCTTTTATTTCAGTCTTGCTTGATTCTTGGTTTTAAAGAAAGGCTTCATTACATAGCCTTATCATGCCCAGAACTCACTATGTAGACAAGGCTAGCCTCAAAGTTACAGAGATCTACATGGCTCTGCCTTCCAAGTACTTGGACTAAAGCTATACACCACCACCTCTAACTTTTTATTCAAACCCAGATTACTAATATTAACTCTAATATCACACAGCACGTAATAAATCTACTTAGATATCTGCATATGTGTGGTTTCCGTGAGTACAAGTTAAATAGGTCTAGCTTGGAGTTCACAAGTTTTCAGAAGTGGGCTGTTAGAGATGTTAACAGAGTCTGCATTGATAAGCCCCATTTTGAGAGGGAAGATGGAGGCAGCTTCAGGGACAAATGAATCAAACCCAGTATACATCAGAGGACAGTAGGTTTAGGTCCAGGCAAGCAGGTGGACATTCAGAAGTAGGCTGTGTCAACATTCAGGGACCAAGCCAAGCTGCAGTCCCAGTGACAGACAGGTGTCTTCTGTTTGTCAGCCTTTGGCAGATCACCAAGTATCAGGTGATAGGTTGGTTTGGGGTCATTGTTGTCACAGTGCTTAATGTCTACCACTGTATGGTGTCTAGACAAGGGAATGACACCTTTATCAAAGTGATAAATAAGTTATTTTTTGCTTTTGTCTTTTTTGTTTTTTTTTGCGACAGGGTCTCTCTGTATAACATCCTTGCCTTTCCTAGAATTCTCTTTGTAGACCAGGCTGGCCTGGAACTCACAGATATCCACCTGCCTCTGCCTCCCAAATGCTGGGATTACAGGAGTGGACCACAATGCTTAGTCCTTGATGTAGTTTTAATAGCCCACGTGCTTCTACAGTCTCAATTCTCCAGATCCATTTATAGGGCAGCAGCCTTCCTACTCCCAGGAACGGGTCATCATTTTGTTCCATGTGGCCTGTGCTGGGCAGGAGGTGGGATCTGTGGCCTGTGCTGGGCAGGACATGGGATCTGTGGTTCTGTGGTTCTACTGAGGCTTCAGTCATCCCTGTCCTTCAAACTGGAGGAAAACACCTGCCTATAAAGTAGTCTCTCAGAGCAAGGCACAGCCTGGAAAACAATGGGTTCTCACATTATGGAGGAGTAGGCATAGCCTGTTCGCAACATCAGTTAAAGTTATTGTGGTTTTCTTAGCTCCATAGCATTTGAGAATTGATGTACTCTGGCTTTCCAGGGGAGGGTGAACAGTTCAGGTCACGGGCAGGCACAGCTCCTGGCAGTGAGGAGGTCCTGGCTGTGAGCTGTTTTTCACATATCACCCAGCTGCCTCTCCTTCTGGCCCAGTCTCTGCCTGAGTCTCGACTGGGTAAGCTACTCCTCCTTCTTCCCCCTTAACTCTCCTACCTCCATTTTCTCCCCTCCTCTCAGTGAAGTCCTTGAGAAAAGATGGAGACACTGAAATTTACTAGTCACCCATGGCCAGAGTTTGCCATATGGGTGAGGGCGGAGATACTCTGCCTTCTCAGAAGTTGGATCTGATCCACATCTCTCTCATTTTCTGTGCAGGAGCAACCCACAGCTCTGCCTCTTACCCAGTGAATGGAGGGAAGCTTTGTTCTGTATCCATGGAAACCCCACCAAAAAGTCTTTTGTATTTAGGTTTCATTGAAGGTCAGTCAAGTATAAAAGGTTTTGAAGACCTTACAAACCACACAGCTGAGTTAGTGAACCCAAAGAAGGAAATGAAAGCGATAGAAAGAATATTCTTTTCAAATAATGGAATCTTCTTTTTCTCTGAAATTAAAACATTTTTAAAAAGGACATGCTCATTGTGTAAATGCTTTGTAAAAGTATAACATTTGAAGCATAATCCCTCTGGCCTTGTCTCCCAGAGATGATAGGCATGGTGTAATTCATTCAAGGAGAAGAAGACTCAGATCTGACTGCAGGACCTGCTTTTAAAGATAATCTAAAGAGAAAACTTGCTGAGGCTTACTCTCTGTCTGGAGTTGGATGCTCCATGGAATTACTGGGTGTAGGGGGTATTTCAGGTCTGTATTGATAGTTTTATGTCAACTTGACATAAGCTAAAGTCACCCTAAAGGAGAGAACCTCAATGGAAAAAAATGTCTCCATAAGATCGAGTTATAGGCATGTAGGGCATTTTCTTAATTAGTGATTGATGGGGAAGGGCCTAGCCCATTGTGAGTGGTATCATTCCTGGGTTTTTATAAGAAAACAGTCTGAGGAAGCCATAGTAAGAAAGCCATGACGAGCAAACCAATAAACAGTACCCATCTATGGCCTTTGCATCAGCTCCTATCTCCAGGTTCCTCCTTTATTTGAGTTCCTGTCCTGGCTTCCTTTAATGATGGACTACAAAGTGGAAGTATAAGCTAAATAAACCCTTTCCTCCAGAACTCGTGTTTTGGTCATGGTGTTTTATTGCAGCAATAGAAACCCTGACTGAGACAAGATCCGAAAGACAACATGCCCTGATGGGAAAGGACAGAAACAGCTCACCTATTTTCTAAATGGATCTTATCTGGAGACTCTGATGAAACTGGCTACATGGTCTAGAGGTGGAGAGATGAGATCTGGATCAGAATTTTTAGCTTTGAATCTAGCTGTGTCAGCCTTTGGTGTTGGGCATGGATTGGGGGAGGAAGTTCTGACTCAGAGGGCCATTCTGGCCAAGTGAGCTGATGTATAGGTGGTATTGAGACAAGTCTGTCATATCTCAATTCTTGTGGTTATCAGTGCAGTGGCCACTTGTCTTCTGTCCTCCCATTTTATCCTCCCTGTGAGGATGTGAAAACTGCAGATTACCAAGAGTGTAGGGATGACAGTAAATCTCATTTGGGTCTGGTAGAGAGTAGCTGTCTTTCATGACACAAAGAGGATGCTGTGAGGGTTAAAGATAGGAAGTGATTTTCCAGACCATAAAGATAATTATCTGAAAGTTGAGGCAATTATAGTGTACAAGTCTCATGCCTTCATTAGGCTCAAATGAGGAAATCTACCCACAAATGGGTTTTAGAAGATGCTCAGAAATCATTTTCATTCCTTGTTGGCATGTTGTCTTGTCACTTCTTTGGTCCTTTGTGTGATTAGACTTCTGGTGTAGGAATTGACACAGGGCCCCAAGCAAGCCAAAAGAATGCTCTGCCACTGACATCTATCTTTAGTCAAAGGACTACTATTCTAGATTTTAATTTATTTAATTTATTTAAAATTTTCCTTTATGTGTACACGTGTGTCTCTGTGTGGGTATGTGCACCATGTGTGTGTGTGTGTGTGTGTGTGTGTGTGTGTGTGTGTGCAGATATACTCAGAGGCCAGAAGATGGCATCAGATCCTTGGAACTGGAATTACAGGCAGTGTGAGCTATTGGATGTAGGTGCCAGGAACTGGACTCTGGTTTCTACAAAAGCAGGAAGTGCTTTTAACTGTTGAGCCATTGCTCCAGTCCCATGGTTACTATTCTTTATGAATTATTTTGAAATGAAAATTCTGACCGATGTTTACAACTTTACTCTTACCCATCCTTTCCACAGGATACTGAGTTTTGTGAGATTCTTTAGGGAAAGGTGGTTAAATGCAAGATTGTTTGTGTTAGGAACTTCCTGCAGGATTTTTGGTCTATTAAAAGCCCGTCCACAGCTGCTGTTTTGCTAGTCCATATGTTGAGAAATTTCTGTGGAGGCGTGTTATCTCATGCTTCCTAAGTCCCGCTTGGCATTTTATTGTCAATGATTATTGCTTCCAAAGAAATTATGTGTATGCATACATCCAACACACCCACAAATGATGTGGAGATTATTCATACAAATTGCTTAAGGTCTTCAGATTCAAATCTTACCTTCTCTGATCTTAAGCTAATGATTTTCAATATTAGGCCTCCTTGCAAGTGGTGTGAAGTCATTTGCACCATCCTGACCCTTCAGAGTAAAATGTATATAATGAGCTCCAAGAGTTGCATGGAATTGGCTTTCCTTCGATGTCGCTATGCTTGCCTTTAACTTGCCAATACTAATTTCCACATTTGATTTGTCTTTTCTTACTTTTCTCATAGACGTTCACGGAGGATGACACATCTTGGATTTGATAGGCTCATGGCAATTGTGGTCAGGGAAGAATCACGCTTCTCCTGACTGCACACTCTCAGCCTCCGCAGGGAGTCTTCTTGTTATCTTTAGGGAAAAGGTGTAGAAACGGGTGATAAATTAGCCCAGAGGCTGAGAGACACTGCAGGCTAATGATGCTGAAGGTGATCATGAAGAGCTCAGGGGAGAGTAGAGCCACCACAGAGAGTCCTGCCAGCAGGAGCGGGCACGTTTGATGAGATGAGGGTAAGGAAGCCTCTGCCACTGGTGTGAGAAAGACAGCAGCCAGGGCTCCCTTCAGAGAGAACAGAGCTTACTTCTTGAGTGATTGGGGGTGTGTGTTTGACTCCCTTTTCCTGGAATGTGTCACCTTGCTAGGTCACTGACTCCAGGAAGGCCCTTGGTCCTTCCTTGTGCTGATGAAAAGTCACCTAACCCTCAAGGCTTGGCTGAGACCTCACCTTATGGCCTATGCTGTTTTACAGTGTTGTTTCACAGGCTCTCTACCCAGCATGCTCTACAGGAGGCCTTAGTCTGCTCTCCAGCTCCCTTAAATCATAACCATTTAGTGAGGCAGATTTTATTTATTTATTTATTTTTTGGTCTTCTCTTTCCTCCAGATTTTAGCAGATAAGCTCACTTCCTGAGTATTAAAAGTACAGATCTATCTTATAATTCATCCATGTAACATTTAAAACTTCTTATTGTTTAGTCATCATACATAGTGATGAGTTTCACACAGGTATCATTCAAGGTTGTCATGAACTTTGACCATGATCAGCCAGAGAACTCTCTCTGCCCCATGTTCAGCCTGAGAACTCTTTCTGCCCCCCACTACTGGTCCCCTCTCCACAAATCTGTTTTCAAGTTGTAGTGTGTGTGTGTATATACATGTATATACATGAAACCTAGTATCTAAGGAAAGAAAACATGTAATATCTGTCTTTCTGACAAATACTAGATAGATATTATCTCTCTCTCTCTCTCTCTCTCTCTCTCTCTCTCTCTCTGAGACAGTATTACTGCCAACTTGCTATATAGCTCAGGGTAGCCTTGAACTCCTGATCCTTTTGTTTCTACCTCTCATGTACTAGGGTTGTATGCAAGCACCACTGTGCTCTACTCCTGAAACTCTAGGAGTTAGTCCCAGGGCTTTGTGTGTGCTAGACAAGTACTCTGCTGACTGAGCTACACTACCAGCCATGGTAACTGTTGATGAGGTTTCCTTCTACCTCCTTATTTAGAGACAGGATCACAGCTGTAGAGAGGCTTATAGCCCTCTGTGTGTCCCCACCTCTTCCCTGTGTGACCTGGACAGGGCCAGTTGCACAGAATGAGTTTGTTGATCTGCTTCTTCTTTCAACATTCGCATGTTCTGGAAAGGTGATTAAGCAGGAGGGGCCTTCCATGTACCCAGAGCCCTGTCAGCAGATCGGTAGCCGATTCCTTCTGTGTACCCAGAACCCTGTCAGCAGAAGGTTAATGGCAGATTCCTTCTGTGTACCCAGAATCCTGTCAGCAGAAGGTTAATGGCAGATTCCTTCTGTGTACCCAGAACCCTGTCAGTAGATTGGTAGAAAATTCCTTCCGTGTACCCAGAATGCTGTCAGCAGAAGATCAATGGCAGAGTCCATTTTTTGGAAGCCCCAGTGTCACTTATTTCTAGATTGCATGAGGAATGATTGTATATTCGGTAAAGGAATAGTGGGAAATGTGGGGGAACTTCTCCTTTGGAGTCTGACACAATTGCTGCCACTGGATTAATGCAACCCCTGGGACCCTCTGCAGACCACAGGGGTGAGGCCTGCTGTCTGGGATTATTGCTTGCACACCTGACGCCATTCCTGCTGGCTTCAGCAAAAGGCAAAGCCATGTATCTCACAGCAGAGCTTTGCCCGATGTCTTGTTATTTTTGAAGTATGTTTAGTGTTAATTCTTTTGCCCCAATTACAGACAGTATATCGGAAGAAAAGACTATTTCCTTATGAAGCATTACTGAACGAATGCAGACCACATGGAGAGAGGGTCAGCTCCTCAAAGGAGGCACTAAGTCATTCTGTTTACTGCATGAAAAAAAAAAAAGGTACACAAACAACAAGAGCAGATTGATATAAATAAAGGATATTGGACTTTATCTTTAAGAATATTTATTTTTGTTATTTTTAATTGTTTGAATCTTTAAGAATATTTATTTTTGTTATTTTTAATTGTTTGTATGTGTGCATGAGGTGGAAGCCAACAGAGTCCCCTAGAGCTGAGGTTTGAGTAGCTATAAGCTGGTGATGTGAGTGCTGGTGAGAAAATTCAAGTCCTAAGAGCAGTACACACTCTTAACTGCAAAGCCATCTCTCCAGCCCATAGACTTTATTCTGTGTTCAAATCTCCCAAGCCATGCAACACAGTGCGGTGCACTAAAATTACCTTCAGAAGCTTTTAAAATAGAACAGAAGTATATATTGTGTCTGGAAAAATGGGGATGACCATTTTTTTAGGCGTGTTTAACCTGCCGATCATGGGACATATCAGCTGAGAACAGCTATGCATGTGGCCCAACGCAAAATGCTACACTTGAAACATCGTGTGATTGCATTTAAAAATTAAGCAATGAATTAAAAAGAGTTCACAAATTAAAAAATAATTAAAAATTATTTAAAAAAAACCCTGGTTCTCAACTGTAAACTTTGTAGATTATGTGATATCGTGTGTCAAGTGTTTGGTTATACCTGGTAATAGTTTTCTAGTGCCCAGAGTTTTTTTTTTTTTTTTTTTTTTAGAATTTTTTTTTTTAAGAAATTAAGTATGAACAACTCATAGCAAACATTTCTCCCTTTCCTCTCTGAACCACATATGAAGGTAGTAACTGGTTTAGATCTACATTTGAGCCCATGAAAATTCCAGCATGTCTAAAGACAACAACTACTCTGTGTTCACAGTGTCCGTAGCTCATGGGAGGCAGGCTGTCGTGTACATTAATGCAGAGGCTGACAGGAACAGGGGACAGTCTCGGAGAGGATGTGCAGTGCATTGTTTCAAGTGGCTAGTAGTTGTGTCACTTAGGGGTGGTGCTGAAGTGGGTGGAGGAGACTGTACACTTTAGGAAGGAAGACAGTGTGTGGGTACCGACATCCTAGGGACCACACTTGCTGATTGATGTGCAGCAGAACTCCATGTTCCTAGCCAGGGAAAGCACCAAGTTCCTGTCTCCACCACGTGCTGATGATTGTGCACTTCTAGAGGATTCCACTCCAGAGACTGCAAACCAGGGAGAGGTCATGGACACCTTTTCAAGGTTGAACTCCATTCTTCTAAGGCTGCTCCATATAGATTGACTGACTTGAGGCCTTTTGGGGCCCATCATGCACAGGGACACAATCATTTCCCATAAGGTGGTAGGAATTTGCTCCTGTGAAATGGGCCTCAAATCTAGTCAGAGAACAGTTGGTTGTCCCCATAACAATTATGCCAATATTGCAGCAATGGCTATATCCTGTCTGGTGGGTTTTGTAAATGTATATCTTTAAATGGTGAGTTTTGTTATTTGACTATCTCAAACAATGCTAAAGAAATCCCCAAAAGGAAAGCTGGTTATACAAATACGTGGCAGGATTTTCCCTGTCCAATTACATTAAAATATTAATGCACCAGGAGACCTGTAATTGGACAGGGAAAAGGGAGGAGGCGGAGCTAAGAGTTGCAGGGAAGGAGACTTGGGTGAAAAGGGAGGAAGCAAGATGGAAGCTGGTGAACAGGATGATTCTGTTTCAGCATGGCTTTAAATAGCCACGGGTAGATATAATTTTATAGAGGGATAAAATAATTGGGGTAACTTGTCTAATCTAGGTGGGCAGCTTGTATCATTATCAATTGGCCCTGAAATCATTGTGTGGGCATGTTGTGAATTGAGAATTAATTGTTATATAAATCTGAATGGTTAATTATAAGCTTTTAGAGTTTTGTTTCTACCCTGTTGCTGGGTGTTGTGGTGACTGACCGCAGGGTGGGTGGTCATTATGTGGGGCTGGCATGGCAGTGACCTGCCAAGGGAACTTAATGAGTCTGGTACAGACATTTCAGGAGTCACTGAACCAAGAGAGACCACTGAGTTGAGAACACCCCACTGGAGCCATGTGGCCCTCCAGTGCCCAGCATAGTGTGGGAACGTGCCATTCTTTTTAATATTTCCCTCAACACAAACAAACTCAGATTTGGATAATAATGGTCAAGAAAAAGAATGTAAGTTCCTTGGGTACATTCTTGGGAAGGCTGACGCTCACACTCGCTTAGTGAAAGCACTTGTTCAGAAACCTGGGTAATGCAAGACAGTGTAACGCCATTGGCTAGCAAACTGTTCATACATGTCAGAAGGTAATTAGTAGGATAATAACAGAAGCAACCTGGCATCACCTGCTTAAATTATAGGTACATTAAAAATGCCCAAGCCTATCATAGTTTCTTTATGAAGATCTGTCCTTCCTGAGGTGTCTTCTTTTCTACTTCATGAATAGCTTCTTTCTTCTGGGAGGAGGAGAGTTCTAGGGGCCACTTCACAAGTACCTGGAGCTCTAGTTATAAGTTGGGGAAGAGGTTCATCTGCATTTTCATCCAAGTGGAACCGGGAAGGACATAGGATGGTCAGAGGTAGCAGTCCCTTTGCAAGAGAGGCAGAGATGGACTAACCCCATGTGAGCCACTGGGCAAGGAACACCACCCCAGGAGGGTAGGTGGGTAGATAATACTGAGACCCTGAGTTGATCCCTGTGCTGCAGATATTTCTTATCACATGTTATATATCCTTTAGGAACTGGCTTGTCATGTAGTATTCTGAAAAGCTACATTGAAAAAAAATAGCCTGGTCATACCATTGCAATGCATTCTGGGAGACTTCACATGGTCACGATCAAGGGGTATCACAATCACTGATCCACACACCCAGGTTAGTTTCTCAGTAATGTATGAAAGCAGATTTAAACTCACCCTATCACTCAGAGATAATGCTTACAGAGTAGACTACATCACTAGACAAACCTCTGTGGCTGAACAAATAACTCTGGTTCAAAGTATTCCCAAGAGCAAAGCAAGTTAACAGTCACTAACTCCTTAGGGTCCCAATGAATAATGGTTAGAAATGGTTTTCTCTTTCCACCCTCTCCTTGTTACATTTGGTACTTATAATAATGCTGTAAGAATATAATTATAAATTAAAATATGACTGAATTAAAGAAAAATATGTGCTTCTATGGCAATCCGGACATGTCTGGTATCTAGTACCAGGCACGTGAAGAGTGTTCATGGATGGCATGTTGTCATGAAGTTCAGTGACAATATGTTGAATGACTATTCTATAAAAAGCAACCAAGCATCTCTGAACTACAGATCTGACTCTCCTGGGGATGTTCAGAAGTACATATAAAGCCCTACCACATAATCCACACTGGTTATATAACCACCGCTGAAGAAGCAGATTGTTAAGTAAAACTGGGTATGTCTCCATAAACAGAGTACATACAGCTCGTGGGGTGGTTTGTGACCTTCATGGACTTTGATTTCTGGCTTCTTTTTTTAAATTGAATATTTGATTTATTTACATTTCAGATGTTACCTCCTTTCCCCATTCTCCCCCAGAATCCCCCTATTCTATCACCCTTCCTTCTGCTTCTGTGAGGGTGTACCCCCACCCACCCACTCCTACCTCCCTGCCCTTGAATTCCCCCACACTGGGGTATCCAGTCTTCATGGGACCAAGGACCTCCTTTCCCACCTATGCCTGACAAGGCCATCCTCCCCTACATATACAACTGGAGCCATGGGTCCCTCCCTATGTGTTCCCAGGCTGGGATTTCTGGCTTCTTAAGGTCAACTGACCTGCTGAGAGATGCTACCAATGTTAGTTAGTTAAGACAACATCCGGATCCCCCACCTCTGTCTGTCTGTCTGTTCATGTAAAAGACATGACCTTGCATTAGACCTATTAGAGAAGAAAATTTAAACCATAGCTCAAGCTATGGAAGAACTGGGATACCAAAAATTGTTTGGATTCTTCTAAATGTTGTATAGCTTATGTACAAGGCAATCCTTAGAGACAGCTCTCAACAGTGGCATATTGACTTTGACAGTATCTGCAAAGCCAAGGAATGGAATGAAGGTTCTGGTGTGCTCTGTTCAATTAGAATTATTTAATTAATGAACACCAAGTTTCTTGCATGGGCTAAGGTCGCCGAAGTGAGATGTTGTGGGTGACCATCACAGTGAGTTATCAGAGGAATAACTCAGAGCAGCTTCATTGTTTTCCCTTTGCTTCTCACATTCAAAGTATATAGAGAGTCCCCCTGTGGATGCTAGGAGCAAGCTTCTTCTCAGATTGCCCTTTGCTGTTGAAAGCCTGTTCTCTTGTGGCTTCCGTGACACAGCATGGCAGATGTGCATCGGATGGAACTGTAAATGCTTTGGTCACTGTTGGAATGTAGATGATAATCCTAACAGAGGGTTTTTAGCTCAATAGCTTCACGTGCCTTGTTTTAGACAAAGGTGGATGTGGTGCAGAATTCACTCTTTGAAGGAAGAGATGAAATTCTGAAAGGCCAGAGAGGCACCTCCTGCTTTAGAGGCAGCTTGAGAGACTACGTGCTAAGGCATTCACCACTGCTGTCTTGTAAGCACACTGGGAGGCAGTAATAACTGAAATTCAGGTTGTGAATTGGGAAAGAAGCACACCCATCCCAAATTGCTCAGAGATTGAGAAACAGGAGGAGGGAGGCAGAAGAGTGCTCACCGTCCTTCTCATACTTCATCTCAGTAGTCAGAGTATGAGGAGAGTAAAGCCCATGAGTGAGCTGTTTGCAGAGATCTTTCTAGATGGGGTATCCTCTAACAATGCAGCAGAAGTGAGTGTCAATCTATCTAACGTGATTAAGAAGAAACTCATGACCTCTTTAGTCTAATATAATCTATGAGCCAGTCAGAGCTGAGCAAAGACTGTAGAGTCAAGAGGCACAAGGAAAAGATTTAGATGTTGCTTTGATTTTATCTGGATTATCATAAGTCCAAGGGCAGAGGCTTAAAACGTCTTGTTAATGTTTTATATTGATGACACATTCAAGTGGTATCTAGTATTAAATATAATATATTAGTATAGTTAATTTTACTTTTTTTGTTTTGTAAATGTGACTATTAGATAATTAAAAAGCTCTGTCATGTCGTTTACATTGTATTTTGATTAGTTGGTAGCATTTTAGGGCACTTTTATAGTTTCCTCTAACTTAGCTACTGCAGCCAAAGCCCTCTTGAGTCAGGACTCTCTCCTCTGCTTCCTCCTTCCTTCCTTTGTTCCTGCCTCCTCCTCTTCCATGATCCATCTTGGATGTCTGTCCTCAGCCCTGTCATCCATTCGCTGCTATGGAGAATTACAGCATAGGGAGGGAACCCATATGAGCTCAGCTTGGGTTTAACAGTGCCCTGTTCTTTGCAAATTATGAGAGAGAAGGAAGGACAGAGGGGAGAGGGCTGGGGGTGGGGCATGGGGACTAGAGACTGACATGGAGGACTGGATTGGTGCCTCTGGATTGGACCTTGGACCTTGTGTGGCAGTTCCCTCTCTCCCCAGCTTTCTTCTTTCCCCTTTTATCTTGAAGCCAGTTTTCCGGAGCATTCTCCTATTTCACAAACCAGAAATGACTTCTGTGTATTACTCTCTGGGCAGAATTTATCATGAACTCACTCACTAAGTCACTAAATACTAACTACACAATAAAGCTCCCTGTTGGGCGATGTTCAAGATGGGGTAGAAAGATCAGGAAGGTGAAAGTGGAGTCCTTTCTTGGGTATGGTCTAGAATGTTCTGTGATCCTATTCCTGTGTACATGCCGAGGTAAGTTCGTTCAGAAGGTTCTGGAACCACAGGATAAGGAGTCCTGCTTGAAAGGCTGGGCCAGGTACCTGGAGGAAGCAAAAGTTTTGTGTCTGCATTCTTGAGAATCAGCACTTACAAGGTTGAGCTCGTGAACTTATAAGTTATCAGTACTCTGTGTTTCTTAGGGGCAAGTTCAGGGCAGGTCTGTGGTGCCCTCAGTGTCTCTTAGCTGGTTGTGGAATGAGAAACAGGCAGTTTTCCGGTCCCTCAGTTTTCCATCAAGTTCCATCTTCAATCCAACCTTCTTCTCCTGAATGGATGCAGCCAACTGAGGTGACTGTAAAGCGGCACTATGCTGGAGGCGACATTTGATGTTGAAACAGTTCACGTATCTCAAAGACCACTGGTGAAGGTCAATGCCCTTCTCCAAGACGGATCCCACTTGCAGAACTGGGAAAGCACATAACATGTCTTTTATACACAATCACAGGGATGTGCCAGGGGCCATCACGGGACAGAGACTGTTACAAGGGACTCATCCTCCCAGAGTGAATACAGTGATATTAGCCTGGACTTTTATGTCTTCTTAACTTGATCCTTCTGGAATGGAGGTAGAGCCTTAACAGAATGAATTCACAAACAGGAAATTCTCCTGCCCTCAATGATTGGTTGGGTCACTGTACTGTCTGGTTTTGTGTCAACTTGACACAAGCTGGAGTTACCACAGAGAAAGAAGCTTCAGTTGAGAAAATGCTCCATGAGATCCAGCTGTAAGGCATTTTTTCAATTAGTGATCAAGGGGGGAGGGCCCATTGTGGATGGTACCATCCCTGGGCTGGTAGTCCTGGGTTTTATAAGACAGCAAGCCGAGAAAGGCAGGGGAAGCAAGCCAGTAAGTAATATCCCTCCATGGCCTCTGCATCAGCTCCTGCTTCCTGACCTGCCTGAGTTCCAGTCCTGACTTCCTTTGGTGATGAACAACAATGTGGAAGTGTAAGCTGAGTAAACCTTTTCCTCTCCAACTTGCTTTTTGGTCATGATGTTTGTGCAGGAATAGAAATCCTGACTAAGACAGTCACTATTCAATAACAGAGAGAAGACACAGACACTCTAACCTTCATGCTTTTAAATTTACATGTATTTTATCTCCTTTTAAAATAACACTTTTATTGATTCTTTGAGAAGTTTGTGCAATGTATTTTGATCATATTCAACCCCCAACTGCCCAGATCCACTCATTCTTCTCTCATTTCTCTATTCAACCAACTTAAAGTCTGCTCCCTTCTTTCTGTCTTCCAGAGGTTCACAGTTTTGTACTGTCTACTCACCCTGTCTGCCCTAAATCCTGAGAGGTCTGTCTTTCTGGGGATGCCCCTCTGGCTGTCCTGTGAGCCCCTCTGCTGTGATCACCCCCTAGGTATCCTGTGCTCCCCTTACAGCACATGGGTTCATTTGCACTTCTCAAGATACAAACAGGTCCCATCTCCCCTGTGTTATTTTTGGAGGGGCAGATACAGGCATTGGCTTCCCAGATAATGGCTGACCTCTGGCTTTGTCCTCTCCCAGTGTTAAGAACACAGTGAGACTTCAGGATCCACAGGAGCCCAGGACCTTTGTAATCTCTGAGGGAAACCTGAGTCCTCTCTTTTTTTCTTTTTCCCCTTTTCCTGTGAGGCAGGATTCTGGCATGCCAAGGTGTGAGATGGCTAAATACTCATCTCCCCCCTGACCTCCGCCCATCACGAGCTGTTTTTCCCAACCCAGTTCTTAAGATTGATGGTCCATCTGCTGAAGACTTTTTTTTTTTGAAAGCATTATGGTGCCTCTGGGCAGCGTTAATTTTTAAAAATGCCCTTTTCTCCTCGATCAATAGGTTAGCCTGGGCCAGGAGGCTTGGGATATTTATTTCTTTAGGGTCTTCATAGAGAATACATCATATTACACAGTAACTCTATGTTCTGGGTCATGATTTAATTCTACGACATAGGGGTCATTCCAAGCCTCAGGATGGCCACTGTAGCTCATGGTTCTATTAGCATTTCTGAATTGTGGCTGAAAGAAAACCTAATCACTGGCAGATATTTTTTATCCACTTTCTGGATAATTGCATTGGGGACCATGGTAGGGCCTGGGGTGTTTTCTGGCGGGTGAGAGCTGAGTGTCCCATTCTGTGCTCTGTCTGGTTTCTCCATGCATGTTATATTGGCAATTCCAGATTTTTGGGGTGAGGGGAGATGCTTTAGTTTTATACTCTTTTCAGAGTTTCCAAGCCTGGCCAAGTGTACAGATGAAAATCTGACCTCCACTGTAACCAAACTTTTATGGTTCACCTGTGATGAATCTTGGATATTTTGCAAATCCTGATTCATGGCACAACAAAACAAAACAAAACAAAACAAAACAAAACAAAACAAAACACCAAGAGAATCTATTTGTTATGTAGTTATAGACAACCTGAGACTTCAGAAGTCAGCCTTGAAAGGCAGACACACGCAGTATGAAGAGCAGCCTTTGCTTCCTCCCGGTGGGCAGCTCACAGCAGTGCCTGCCTCTAGCTTGTACCTCCCACACAGCTTTTGGGTTTGATGGTTTAGGTCTTGGCTCCCATCAAAGCACAGTGAGGGCTCTTCAGGGCCCATGATTTAGCCTCTTTGAGATCAGCAAGGTCTTACTGGGAGGCCAGAGGGCAAAACTTCCCCTGAAGCATGATGGGTAAGCTGAGGGCTGAGGGTTAATGGATGATGTCATTTTATAGTTTAACCATTCTAGCTGTTGCAAAGGGAAAAAATGCTGATCAAATGAGCTGTGCTTTCAATCATTTATGAGGGTTTTTTTTTTTTTTTTTTGTCCTTTAGTTTTAAAAACTTGTCAAAGACTTTAGCTTCTGTGCCTAACATGGAGGAGCGCAAAGATACCAATTTGGTCCTCTGTGCTCCTCGCTGTACCCAGTCTCTCTGAAGATTGTCATCTTGTTCAGATTGGTACCTGATGGGCTCTTAAGCACAGTTACCAAGATGGATAGGAGATGGTAAAAACGGATATCCCTCCCCAGAATCCTGTGACTAGTTAGTGGGTAGTCACCGATACCGTAGAGCTCTGCTTATGTACTTCTGAGCCATCTCTCTCTCACTTTTGTAGGCAAATGAAGAAGAAAATAGGATCCCTTGCCATCGTTCCCATGGTCCTAGATCCTTGGGCAGCTGCTAACATCTGTTTATTTCATACATGGTAGAGCACGAATCTCTTCATGTCACGGATGCCAACAAAGAGCTATTATATTGAGCTATTAGCTTAAAGAGCTGATAGCACAGATCGCCTCGAAGCCTTTTGTTTTCATTTTTATTTTTTATTTTTATTTTTTATTTTAAATTTATTTTAATTTTAAAGTAAAACTCATAAGGCTGTCTTTTGGGGGTTTTAGAAGAGCCCCTGTAGACAAGGAGAGATTCTGGAAGTTTCCTAGGACTCACAGCTTGAAATGATCTATTTCACCCTGGAGACATCAGCACACGGGCAGGTGACATGTGAGGTTATGGAGTCTGACACACGCAGCACCTCAGTTTCTTCCCCTTGGTTTTCTGTTTATATCTGTGACTGTGCTTGCAGAGTGTGCTGCCTCCTAGATACCAGCCACTGGGAGCCAGGGGAGGAGGCCTCTGGCCTTTCTCAAATCTATGTCTGTCTTTTTTCCTGCCAGGGATAGAGTCTCCTCTCTCTGCAGAATTCCTGCTCCAGGTGGTAGCTTACAGGCTGCTGGCTTTTTATGAATTACTCAGAAACATATGACTTCATTTTCTTCTTACCATCTCTGCTCCAAGTATGCTTTTTCTAATATTTTGGGTTTCTTCAAGTGTTCTTTAAAGTTCCCTCCCTACCTTGTGGCTTCTTATCCACCACTCTGCTTGTCCTTCATACTGACTTAATTCTAGTGGCATGGCCTTTTCCCTTCCTTTTCTTCATTCTCCTCTGGGAAGCTGCCAAGATTTGTAGCTTGACTGCCTGGGAGCTGTCACAGCCATGGGGGCAGAATCCAAGACATTGCTACTAAATGCTCCTTTACATGAAATAATTCAATATTAACAACCCTGCTATCACACCAACCCCTATGGCTCTCTGGCTATGACAGCCAGACATTCTGAATTGATGAAAAAAAGTTAGATTATATCTTTGGTGGCTCAAGGAGGCAGAAGAGGACATTAAATCCCTGGATCTGAGTTACAGGCAGTTGTGAACCACATAATGCACGTGCTGGGAACTGAACTCAGGTCCTCCACAAGAGCAGTATGTACGTGTAGCCACTCAGCCATTGCTCTAGTCCTCTGACAAGAGGTTTTTTTTCCTTTTCATCATTTTCTATGAAAGTCTAAACTAATAAATAAATGAAGACAACCAAAATGTGCTTCTGGTACTCACTCGTGAAGACACACTGGGATCCCTAAGCAGGAGATCTTCAGACACAAGGTTCATGAGAGGAGGTTTCTTCTCTGTTCTGTTAGGTTTCTTCACATCTTCTCAAGCCCCTTGGCTTTCCAAGCAAACAGAGCAACATTAAGAGCAACTGCATCTTCTTTCTGGGGAGGTCAGATGCTTTCTTGGGATTTCCTGAAGAGGAAGCTGTAATGGGCAAGCTGGGCTCCCTTTACATGATTTTGCAACAGAAAGTGAAGTGGTGTTTGGACCCTGCTGATGGTTGATAGTTGTGTTACAGAGTAGATCCCATTTTCGCAATGCCCTTGCCATGATGCCTCATGAAGGGGCTGAGGCTAAACACAGGACAGACCAGGGAATCTCAGAGTCTGTTCTGTGCCAATGGCAGGTGACACTTATTATTCCCCAGACATTTCTGCCATATGAGACAGTCTATTCATTTTAAAAGTAGTCTTATTGGGTGGCTAGTATTCATTTAAAAAGTTTTCTAAATGTACAGTGTTACTCTAGATGGTATCTGACACGTAAATAATTTCCGTTGTGAGAAACCTTAAACGTTCAACATAAATTTGATGTTTATATTTTAGCCCTTTGAAGCTAGTCACCAGATCACTGTGATTACTCTTCATGGAGACAATGCCTTCCTGGACACCTTGTCAGAGCCCAGCACGTGTGCCTGCCATGTGCAATACACTTGTTCCTAATATTCTCCTATCCACAGGGCCCTCCCTATTTCTCTGTCACACGATGGTTAGATCCCTCTGTAAATAACAAACACCAACACCATTACTGTTAACATCAAATTGTCCCAAATGGAAATTTATGAGCTGGAATAGCACACCAAGAGGGCTGGCTGGTACCTAAGGAGGGGTTTTAATGATGCAGGAAAGAAAATAAAATGGAATTGCCTGATCATCAATGGAATTGCGATCATGTGACAGCAGCCATATATATATATATATATATATATATATATATAT
>JANHMN010000010.1:36819738-36904226 GCA_030674055.1 Rhabdomys pumilio
TATATATATATATATATTTTTTTTTTTTTTTTTAATCAAAGATACATTCTTCCTCTTTCACTTAAAACATGTGCCATGTTTTGTTGTCTCTGTCACTAGCATCTCACCACAGTCAACAGAGGGGCCCTAGGTGGGTAGAAAATGCTTCCTGCTGACCACTGCCCTCAAGGCCAGTGCCCGGAGCTCTATCTAATTTCCCTTCCCTGGTCCCCAGCTCCTGTCTTGGCAGTGATGCACCACACAGTCTGCTCTCTGTAGAGCTAGCTGTACTATCACACCTTTGCCCCAAAACATCAGTGGGCGTTTCCCTCCAGAAGGTGCCATTCTTGTCTTCCTCAGGACAGGCTTTTCATAGCTTCCTTTCTCTCTTTTTCATTTCTATGGTTCTGGGGATCAAACCTGGGCTTTTTATATTCTGGGTAAGTGGTCTGATGCTGAGAATAAGGCAGGGGCATGTCATGTTTCAGTCGCAGCAAGTAGCAGAACTCGGCAGCTTTAGCCACGTAGCTCTGGCTTTAGAGTCAAGAATAGAAGGGACCACTGGGACAATTGATGCTGGTTAGTTAGAGCTAAGAAATTAGCAGTGATTAAGAAGAGACCAGGATCACTGAGATGAAATCTTTTGGGCGGTGTTTTCTGAGAGCACAAAGAAGCTGTGTTCCAGAGATAGCCAATGTTGTATCTTGTGCTACAGCTGGACTTGGTAATGTATAAGAATCACCCAGGTGGTACTGGTTTTGAAGGCATGAAGGGGTCATGGAGAGCAGCTGAGGTTTGGCACTGTGAGAGGCCATGGAAGGCCACTGGTGAAAGTGCAGTTGCTGGCCTAGAACTGAAGGGGTCATGCAAAGAAGTTGAGGCTTGGCACCATAAAGAGAGCCTATGAGAGGCTATTGGTGAAGCCTAGTTGCAGCAGAAGACCCCAGTGTATTGGAGATGCCAGTACTGTGGCATGATCACCCAGAACAGCAGCAGCAGTGGAGTGGAGTCAACCAGAGCCTAGAGGGCTACTGAGTGTGGAGCTGGAGATGTGACCCAAGCCCTTTGAAAGAGCCCAGAAGATCATGTGTGGATCCCAGACATTGAAACTAAAAGCTGTAACACAGGCATTTCCTTGGAGACCCCAATATGTTAGAGATGCCAGAGTCATGGGATATCTGCTGAGGAAAGCAGCTAACAGGGAGTGGAAGCAGCCAAGGAGAAAGGAGTTTGTTGCAGTCAACAAAGATAAAAAAGGAGTTGGAGATCTGAAGACTGCCTTGACATCAGACATGGAGATGCAGAGTTTGCAGTTTGCCCAATTGGTTTCCTGTCTTACTTTGGGGATTATAGTTAAGTGATTGGATGAATCTCAGAAGAGACTTTGAACTTTGAATTTTTAACATTGTTGAGACTGCTATAGTCTATGGGGACTTTGGAAGTTGGACTAAATGTATCTTGCATTATGTTTAGGTATGACCCCCCTTAGAATCATGTCTGAACAAGCCTATGGGGGCCAGGGAGTGGAATGTGGTACTTTGGATATGCTTAGCCCAGGGAGTAGCACTATTAAGAGGTGTGGCCTTGTTGGAGTAGGTGTGTTGCTGTGAGCATGGGCTTAATACCCTTGTCCTAGCTGCTTGGAAGCCAGTCTTCTCCTGTTTACCTTCAGAACAAGATACAGAACTCGAAGCTCCTTCTGCACCATGCCTGCCTGTATGCTGCCATGCTCCCACATTGATGATAATGAACCAAACTTATGAACCAGTAAGCCAGCCCCAATGAAATGTTGTCCTTATAAGAGTTGCCTAGGTCATAGTGTTTGTTCACAGCAGTAAAACACTAACCAAGACAGGCAAGAACCTGGATGCAGGAGTTGAAGCAGAGGCCATGAAGGGATGCTGCTTACAGGCTAGTTTAGCCTGCTTTTTTCTACAGTTCAGGACTACCTGCCCAGGGGTGGCACCACACACAGTAAGTAGTTTGTGGTCTTCCACACTATTAATTAAGAAGATGCCACACAGAGTAGTCCAATGTGATAGAATCACTTTCTCTTAATTGAGATCCCTCTTCTCTGATGACAATAGTTTATATTATGTTGAAAAGACAACGCAAAAGAAGAAAAACAACTAAGCTTTGTAGGTTCTTGGTTAGTGTTCTCTGGAGGGGAAGCAGACATACCATGGTTTAGATGTTCATGTGTCCATGGTATGGTGCTGAGCCAGGAAGAGAACAGTACTACTGTCCTTTCAAAGGCAAGATTTTAGAGAGGGATTTTCATGCTGTGGCTTTGGGGTATGAATAGAAGTTGACAAGAAGGGCTATGATGGAGGAGGACAGTGTGCAGAATTGACTGAAGAACCTAGCATAGGCAGAAACAGAAGGTTTGAAGGCATTGAAACTCTGGACCAGCAGATGTTCTGTAAACAGCAAGATCTGTTAGTCTTTTGACAGGCTCATTACCTTGTCTCTTTAGAGACAGAAAATGATGGATGCATTTGAGGAAGAGAATGACAGACTTTCTCTAGAAAGTCTTATGCAGAGAATCCATCATAGTGGGAGGAGTTGGAAGGAGATGGGGCTGAAGCAGGGAGATGAGCAGGGCTATTCTGAGTGATGAAAAGTCTCTTCTGACCCTAGTGCTCTGAGTAATTTTACCATTGCCTTGACTTTTAAGTCTCCACTTCTTTTCTTCCTTTGTGTATGGTGACATCTGCCTTGTTAGATTCTAGTTAGTAACAATGGGAAGTGTTGCATACCCCATCCCCCCAGGTATGTGTCTTTGCAAGACATTGGGTATAGTTCTATGGAGACAGTAGGTTCCGGGAAATTGGGACTAAAGGTCATCTGCTTTGGTTTAATTTCCACATTTGTCTAAGACCCCACATGGCAGTACACAGTGATCAGAATGTGGTGTGTGAAGCCAATACAGAATTATTGGGTGCTTGTGGAAAAGGCTGATTTTTCTTTCTGCCTCTGGGTTCATGGATCAGAGTTGCAGACTAATCAATAGTCAATGCTTTAAAATCATAGAAGTTCAAATATGGGTTTGAATAACTCTTGGGTAAGCCATCTTCTCTCATTGGCTGGAGCAGAGAGACTCTCCTGCTACCATCCCTCAGGTGACATTGAGATTCTGAAGTTAGAAGCACACACCATTATATTACATGCTGGCCAGAGAGACTCAGAGCCTTAGGATACTTTTTGATGGAGACCTGGTGGCTGTTGACATTTGTAAATGCCCGAGGAACACAGTCACTGACCACATGGGCCACATCCCTGTTATCTCCCATGCTATTAGTAAGCAGGAAGGTAGCACATTCAAGGTCTTAACTTTCTGCTTCAGTTTTGTTAAACAGACAGAACGAGGAGGTAAAATTTATGTTTAAAGACAGCAGCGCCTTGTATAAACAGAATAAAAACAGAGGCTCAAAGATAGAGTTTGTACAGTGGTTCTTTTTAGTTATACTGTGCCATTCTCTGATAATGCTTTGATGAAGAGGAAGGGTCCTTATCATTTTCCTAGCAGAGGTTACAGAATAAGCACTAGCTAGAGGCTGACGTGAGACTTTGACCGTTCCATATTTTAGTGTCTTACTCTCCCAAATCTACCCAGGAAGCTGTAATTATCATCTTGGAGTTTGTTCCAGCTGGGTTACTATTGCTGTGATGAAACACCATGACCAAAGAAACCCAGGGAGGAAAAGATTTATTTCTCGTACACTTCTATATCATTCTTCATCATCAGAGTACATCAGAACAGGGATTCAAACAGAGCAAGATCCTGAAGGCAGGGGCTAATGCAGAGGCCATAGAGGAATGCTGCTAGTAAGCTTGTTCCTCACGGCATGCTCAGCCTGCTTTCTTATAGACCCCAGAACTACCAGCCTAGGCTGGGGGCTGGGCCCTCCCACATCAATCTTCAATTAAGAAAATGTTCTATAGGCCTGCCTACAGCCTGATCTTAGGGAGACATTTTCTCAGTTGAGGCTCTCCCTCTCCAATGACTCTAGATTGTGTCAAGTTGACATAAAAAGAGCCAGCACGGAATTTTTGCCAGATGAGTTGTGGAAATGCCTGGAAAGTATTTATTTAATTGAAGTGGTGTGGTGTGGTGTGGTGTGGTGTGGTGTGGTGTGGTGTGGTGTGGTGTGGTGTGGTGTGGTGTGATGTGGTGGTGGCGTGGTGGTGGTGGTGGTGTGTGTGTACTCATTGAACAGGCACATAGGTGTTCTACTGGACAACTCTTGGAAGTTGTTTCTCTCCTGCCACTTGTGGGATCCAAGGATCAGACTCAAGTTATCAGCCTTGTGTACAAGCACCTTAGCCTACTAAGTCATCTCACCATACCATTTTCTTCAAGTTATGTAGTTCAGGATCCAAGCCTAGGGAATGGTGCTGCCCAAAGCAGGTAGGTCTTTTTTTTTTTTTTTTTATATCAATTAACTTTATTAAGTTACTCTCTAATAGTCATGTCCAGAGGCCTATCTGCAAGTTTATTTTGAATCTTATCACCTTGAAAATTGAAAATAAGAAGTCTGTGCTTGTCTGGTTGGGATTTTCCTCAGTGATAGAAACACAATTCTGCCTGTATATCAATTTAGGAAGGCATCATTTTATTTGGATGGAAGGCATACAGTGTCTACTCAAGGACCACACACTCTTGAGGTGAGTGACCTGCTGGTGACATGCAACACAGAGACAGTGCCCTGACAGTTTGAAGGCCTGTGGGTGTCAGCACATTCCCATGTCATCTGTAAAATCTAGCTTGTGGTATGTGACTGAAGAAGACAAAACCTGGCATGAGTTAGCTCCCTATAGGTGACAGCCATTACCATTACATTATAACAATATCTTCCAAGCCAAAAGTTGAGATTTACAGTACTAATTCAACTCAGTGACACCACAGTGGTGACTCACGCTGTGGCCAGACCCTGGGACTGATAAGAGGATAGGCGCTATATGTAGTTTTGGGATAGAGGGTCTTCTCTCAGGAATGGACAGGTCCTGATTCTGTTGGCTGTCTCCTGAGAGTCATTCTTTTGTTCCTCTGGAGTGGAGTAATCCATTTTCACCCAGGAAGCCATACACCAGTGGCACCCAGCATTTCCTAGGTTTCTCGGAAGGAACTGTGAGCAGGCCCAAGTTCTGAACAGTGAAGGCTGTGTCCCTGGAGACAGGAACACTTCCTCTGTTCTGCCTTTTTTTGTATCTACTCACTTTGGTTAAGCCATTTGAAACTTTCCTCCTGAGAAATGCTGCTCTCTAAACCAACAGCAGAGCAAAATCCTCACGAGAATAGATTGTCCATCCTGGCCAGAGCCACGAGGTCAAGGGATCTTCTTTCTCCTAATGGTACACGTGGCTTCTCTAGCCAGCATGTGGCATGCTGGGCTCTTATCACTGTCTTCTACTTTGTGAATGTGCAAAAGCTTTCCAGGCAATGGAACACTTTGGTTGGGGGAGGTTTTTCCCCTCCCTGGATGGGTGGCTTGACCTCATTAACTCCAGGCCATGGCTATGTTGTTATGGGAGCTATTTACTCACTCTGTCCCAAGAGTGCTTCACTCAGAGAGGAAGATGCTGCTGCTGGATTCTTCTGATCTGGAGTCAGATACACTGTAGGTGTTCTACAATCCACCCTTTGTAAGGCTTAATCCCCAAGGAGACATTCTCCTTCTTGGGAACTAGATGCAAGAGAGACTTTGTAACAGAAGCTGCCATTTGGTTCTGGGTTAGGATAAAGATTACCGTGAGGAATGTGGTATACAGTGTGTGTGTGTGTGTGTGTGTGTGTGTGTGTGTGTGTGTGTGTGTGAACATTGCCATGAGTGGTGGGAGCACTGATGTGAACAGTGGAAGTACTGTTGTGGGCAGTGGGAACACTGAAGAGAGTGGTAGGAGTTCATTTCACTCTCTGTAGAAGAGTCTGAAAGGCACTGTCCACCATCCCAGAAGATTTTATAGAGCCTGGAATAAAGATGTTAAGGAATCCCCTGAACTTGTTTAATTTCAAAGCCAAGCTTTGTGAACATGGAGTTAGACCCTGCAGGAGCCCAGTGATGTCTTTATTTTCTAGTTACTGTAGATCAAGAAGAAAATGCTCTTTTAGATTGAGAAAATATACAACATTGAGGGGATAGAAGGCTATATGGGCCAATTAAAGCTTAGACAACATGGTGCCATTCTGGATATCCTGAATGGGCCAAAAAAGGCTAGCACTAGGCATCCAGAGGACCACTGCATAGGTGAACCCAGAGCTAGCAGTGATGTAATTCGTTATGTAGTCATTCCTCTGGGAATGTAATATAAATATGCCCTTGGATGCCTTTGCCTGCAGTAAGATAGCATGTAACATATACCTGTGGCTGCTCACAGTGTCTTTTCTGGCTGACTCTCCAGACCTCCTTCCTGTCTCTGGAGATTTGGCCTCACAAACATTTCTTTCTTTTTTCTCCTTCTTGAGCATCTTCCTGCTTCATTCATATCTACATACAAGTGAGATTCTGGAGGGTAGCACTCCTTCCTGGTGTGTTACATGGGCTGAAAGGACAGATTTATTTTAGTATTTAATATCTGCTGACACTGGTTTTATAAAATGAGGTATGTATTTCAAAGTGTTGGTTGATCATAAAGATCTTTTTATTACATATAAGCACTTGAAAGGAAAACTTTCTTCCTGTGTGGAAGCACACACTGCCATTTGGAACCATTGAACCTTCTTGCCTACATGTGGGGTATAGGGCTGGGCTATTTCTGGGGCCACAAGATCTACCCTGTGAGATATGTATTCCCAACCACACACATATGTCACTGACACAGAGGCTTCTGTTTGAGGCAGATGTTTATAACATTCACAGTCCACGAGAATGTTAGACAGTAGAGCTGAACTGTCATCTGCCCCAGCTCCTCCCTTGAACTTCCTAAGACTATCTCCCAGAGCTGGAGAAGAGTATTCCCCGACTCCTGTTTTTTCACTGTAACAGCACAGGAGCATTCTCTTACTCTTCCTAATAATGGTATATCTCAAAATTCTCTGTGGTCATCTTTTCATCACCCCATCAAGAACCCATGTCTAAGTCATGGACATGGGGACATCTCAAGAACTGAGTGGATGTCTGAGGAGGTGGACATAGGAAGCACAGACTGAAGAACCAAGATGAACCCTGATGTGTTCAAATGTACCTTTCAGAAATCAGCAGTAAATTGAAAGCCGTAAACACACCTGTCTTAGGATTTTACTGCTGTGAACAGACACCACGACCAATGCAACTCTTTTAAGGACAATATTTAATTGGGGCGGCTTACAGATTCAGAAGTTCACTCCACTATGATCTAGCATCTAGGCAGGCATGATGCAGGAGGAGCTGAGAGTTCTACGTCTTCATCCGAAGACTGCTAGCAGAATATTGACTTCCAGGCAGTTAGGACAAGGGATGCCTACAGTGACACACCTACTACAACAAGGCCACATCTCCTAATAGTGCCACTCCCTGGCCCAAACATATTCAAACCATCACAATACCCATTCATGATTAGAATACAGACTTACTCCAGTTCTTAGAGTCTAGTGTGGATGACCTCATCTTTCCGTCCCTCCTCCACACTCTAGATCTTGGTCACTCATCCTTTCTTTTTCAATAAAGAGCGCTACCATTTCCTTAAACTGAGGTCATGCCAGTCCATTCTCCTTCATTTCTGTGTATAGCCTTCTGATAGTTCTTACATTAAAAAAGTACATTTCCACCCTTTTACTAGAAAGGAGATATTACAGCACTTCCGTGGGCTTTTTGTCAATTAGATTTAAAAACAGAGAAGAAGGTGAAAAAGCTTCTGGTGTCACTTTTCGTATATCACAGATAATGACAGCAGCACCCATGATGAAGCTGTGCGCAGCCATGAATGACACCCAGTGTTTGCTGGACATTCCATCATGGATTGCTCTACTCTGTCTGATTGGCTGAGGTCAGGCCATCCAGTGTTTTTGTGGGACTGAAGTTACCAGCTGTGGACTGGGGCTGTGAGCTAACATCCCAGGCAGGCAGCCCAGTGCTTTTGTTTAAGTATGAAGAAGTGAGTAGAAGCTGAGTAGAACACAGTGGTGGAAAAGGAACCTGAGAGAAGCCTTCCAAGAATGTGCCTTCTTTCTCTTGCTTTAATATATCTTCATCTGGGTAAAATTAGTTAAAAAATGAAGTAAATATGCCAAGTGTGTGTGTGTGTGTGTGTGTGTGTGTGTGTATGTATGTGTGTGTTATGTGTGTGCATATATGTGCATGTGTGATACTTGTTCTTATATGGTCTGAGGTACTGCACACAGAACCAGGTTTTATGCCCTGGAATCTCCTTAAATCTCTCTCTTCCTGCTCTGCCCCTCCCTCCCTCCCTTCTTATTTCCTTCTCTGTCTTTCTCCTTCTTTGGGTGAGGGTTGCTAGATAACTATCATTAGTTTAAGGGATCAATGGGTATCTTGGAAGAAACCCCTGCAGATGAGGGGACATGACTGTGTTCAGAGCCCAGATCCCCACTCTGGCTTCTGACTGCCTGGGTCTCAGTTTTCTCCTCTGGAACCTGAAGCTTTAGCTTAGGAGTGAGGTCATGCTGTGTTGCCTTTCTATGATTGGCTTATTTCTGGATCCTTTCAGGATGTCACAGATGGCAAGATTTTTTTTTGTATTTATTTATTTCTATTATTTATTTATTTATTTATTTATTTATTTATTTATTTATTTATTGGTGTGGCTCAATACTATTCTGTTTTGTAGCTCCTCCATGGTTTCTTTATACCTTCACTGGTTGATGCATACATGGGTTGTTCCCATTTCTTAGTTATTGTCAACAGAGCTGCAGTGCATGGGCCTGCACATACCGATTTCATCCCCTTTGGTGGCATCCCAGCAGTGGGATTCCTGATCATGGATTTGGGTAATTGGCTAAAGAGAAAATTCCTTTCTTTATGCTTTTCATTGAATCTGAAGGAACCATACTTGATTTTTTTTCTATTCAGTAAACATAAAATATAACCTGAGTCTTAAATATTTTCACCTTAGTTAAGTAATTTATTTGAAAAAAACAACTGCTTGTCTTAACAAATTATAAGTTTAGGTAGACATGGGTGGGTGGGAATCCAGGATCTGTGGGCTCTGACCTCTAAGAATATATTGCTACATTTTCAAAGATGATTATTTTAATAATTCACAGATGTTTTTATTTAGTTAACAGTGAGGTCATACTATAAAAAAATATCATGCATATTCAATCTTTTGTGCTTTTTCTCTGCTTCTCTGGTTGATAAGTAAAACACACATCCGATGGGGAGAAGAGGGTAGACCGACCTGCCTGAGCAGCTATACTACAGAAGGTCAGGGAGCCATTCCAAGAACCAGGGAGGTCTCCTAAAGGCTTCTCCGACTTCTCCTTGAGGCCACTTTTTACCTGAGAAGTTTTTAACACAAAGCTAGATACATAGTCATATAAAGTAGGCACAATTAAAACATTTATTTAATAAGTTTATTTTTAAACAATTGTTTGGTGTACATGAACTTTTAACATTTATTGATGACAAGAGCTAACTTGCAAGGTGGGTGTGCTTATTTATTTTTACAAAGAGAATTTAATACTTGATGCTGCAGGGCATTGGGCACCTTCAATGTTTTTCAGAGTTGATGGATGTTCTGGTTTCGTGATCATCAATGGTGAGCACAGGTTTGCCTAAATGTGCCGTACAAAAGAGCAGACATGTGCTGAGGCTCTTCTTGGAAATAGCTGGAAATTTTGTTCTATTAAGAAGCCCAGATTCAGTGAATAATTTTATAAGAGGTAAAGAAACTCAAGTTAGCTGTTGGGGATTGGTTCTAATGCTTTGTCTTATTTCAGCTCCCCAAAAGCCATGCTCCCAGACCTGAGGGTCCCTGCCTTAGCTGGCTTTGATTGATAATAAAGAATTGCCATATAGCCAATGGCTAGGCAGAAAGTCGGAGGCTGGACTTCTAGATTGCATGGGTGAGAGGGACCAGGAGAGAGAGGAGAGGCAGAGAATCGCCATGATGGGGGTCAGGGGAGTGGTATGGGGGATGAAGCAGGAAGATGAAACTTAAAGGCTGGATAGCATATAAGGATCTGGGAATGTGGCTCCTAGGCTACTCCCTGATTGGGTCTGGGGCAGCAGAGATAAATATATATATATAAATATGTAAATATATATATATATATATATTTTTTTTTTTTTAAAAGATGTTAATACAGGAATATCAAAGGGGAGTGTTTGCTAGCCACAGGGAAATTTAGAAGTGCCCAGCCATTGAACTAGTCAAAGCATATCAAAATTAGTTGGCGTGTGCGTGTGCGTGTGTGTGTGTGTGTGTGTGTGTGTGTGTGTGTCTTTCATTCGTAAATCCAGAGTGCTCTTGGCCTGAAGCAAAAGCATTTTAACTGATTCACAGCTACAGTCAGCAACCCAGATTAACAATTTTTCCAGGTAAAATTCTCTAATGTAATGTAACCCGAAGATACTGCCATGTGATGAAGAATGGTAGAGGATGTTAGCAATCTTTGTTTTCTATAATGGAAAGCATTATAATAATTTCTATAATGGAAGCATTGTGTATCTACAAGCACAGGAAACCTTATATGTACAGTTAAAAACATGGCAGTTCAGTCCAAATCTATATCACAAACACAGCCTTGAATATGAGCCAGGTATGGTGGCACAGGCCTTTAATCCCTCTACTAAGGAGCCAGAGGTAGGACAGCCTGGTTTAAATAGTGATTTCCAGATCAGTCAGGTTTACACAGTGAGACTGTCTCACACCCACCAAATAGTCTCAAATCTAAGCAGAGCTGTTTTGCACAGTATTCGTGAACATTGTCTGCTGCGACCCCACATGCAGGGAAAAGTGTGTTTAGATCCAAGGCTATAACGAAGTCTTCTGATGCTGTCTGGGACAGCCCTGCCATCCACCCCTTGGATTCTGAATGTGGTTTTGGATTAAATTAAGCATTGTGTGTTCAGAAACCTATTCTCACTAAATTTTGGTGACCGTCACATTCAGCCACATCACCCCACATGGGGTCATTTTCCACAGTTTTAGAAGCTGGAAATTAAGCTGTTGATTAATTACATAAGAAAAAATTATTTTAAAGATCGACATTTTAGGCTTCAGACATAAAAATGGCCTTTCGCTAGGTCAGGGAAGTAGGATCAGATACTTTGGTCATCCTGATAAGCATTCACGTAATTGGGTTTAATGCCTTGCTTTTTCTTTGATTATTTGTGTTTATTGTCTTGCTTGTTCCTTGACTATTTGCATCTATTGCATTGCTAGTTCCTCAACCTAGAACTGGCCTTAATACATGCATGTAATTAAAATGGTATAAAAGCATGAAGGAGGAGGGGGTGATGGGATAGGGGGTTCTAGGGAGGGGAAATGGGGAAAGGGGATGACATCTGTATTGTAAATAAATAAAATATCTAATAAAAATTAAAAAAAAATAAAATTAGCAAACTAAATTAAAAAAAAATCGGCTTCTGATTATATGATCCTTTGTAGAAGTAGGCAGGGGATTTATTTCCAGGTCATCAAGGGGACTCTACAGTCCTAACTGCAGTGAGTGGGCTGGGGAGGGAGGCAGAAAACCATCACTTATGAGAGATGAGAAGCCCAAACCTGGAGGCTGGTCTGAGAGGCCGGTTACCTCCAAGTGAAAAAGAGTAAAGTCAATGTCTCATTCAGCACTCATGCCAAGCTCGAAGAAAGGATAAACTAGGTATCCCGTCCTCTGTAAAGACCCAAGGTCAGTTGCCCAAGAGGAAGAGTAAGTCTGCCCACCTCTCTATTTGGACTTCTGTCCCAAAGTCTATCTAAAAGGAACCAGGGAAGCATGCTTGTTCTTCATGACATTGGGAGGCTACGTGGCACAAACAAAACATGAAATCTGAAAACAGAAATTGGGAAACCCAATTTCTGTGTACTGTGGAAACTGCTCTTTGCAGCTGCCTCATCTGAATCATCACACAACAACCCTGCAGGGTGACTGGGAGCAGTTGTCTCTGAGACATGATCAGGCAGGCAGGTCCTCGAGCAGCTTTGAGTTCTGTTTCTACTCACACTGCTTCCTGGTTGGTGCTTTGGAGACTTTAGAGTGCCGTGTGTGTGTGTGTGTGTGTGTGTGTGTGTGTGTGTGTGTGTGTGTGTGTGTGTGTGTGTTCCTACTGGTTTGAAGGGTGGTATTTCAATGATCTGGCCTGACATCTGACAAGTATTCTCAGCACTTATCCAGTTGACTGACAAAATGTCACCAAGCTTTTTCTGTTTTTATCGGGCAAGGCACAAGTTAACCACTGGATGGCAATGTTTCCCCACGAACGCATCTTCTCCTCCCCGCCCCCTTCCTAGTGAGGACAAAAGCGGCTGGAAAGTGGTCCAGGTGCTGCTGTTCTGAGCAGCTTTCTCCTAAGTAGCCCGTTTCCTCCTGGGAAGGAGAAGACCCAGAAGTCCCACAATTCAGAATATTTTTCTCCTGTAATTTTCTTTCTGTAATCTACATGCAGTGCTTTTGTGTTTTCTTCTTCTTTTTTATTATTTCCTTTTTATCTCGCCTGGAGAACTTTTCATTCACTGACACAGATTTATTTTCACTCCGCCTTAGAAACAGAACATTCTGCTGGACGCTGGTCCACAGGAGATTGTGCGGCTTTAGACACCTCTGTAATATGAAGCGATGGTAGGGACTGGGGAGGATCCCTACCTGTGGTTGGTGCTGTGGGAGGCTCCTGGAAGCAGCAGTGAATCCCGATATTAAATGCTGCCCAAAGTGCTTGTTACATCTGTGGTCTTCAGATGACATGTGGACACCCACTCTTCCCATCCTCCTTGTAGAGTTGCTGGGGAGTTCTAAGTCACAATCGAAATTCCTTAATGCCTCAGAGCTTTCAACTGAAGTCTGAGCTGATGAAATGGCCCCAGAATACGGTTTCCCCTCAGTTCCTCCCTTTATGCTTTGGGTGCCTTAAGGTGGCTTGAGGTGTCTTTAGGGGGTCTTAAAGATGGGTTGGGCCGAGTCTATGCTTGTGCATGTTCCTTGTGGCTTTCATACTGTGCCTCGGGACCTAGAAAAGGGCATTTGAAAGGCTGGAAGTAGCTTGAGAGTTTAGCCACTTCAGCTCCTCTCTCTCTCTCTCTCTCTCTCTCTCTCTCTCTCTCTCTCTCTCTCTCTCTCTCTCTGTATTACGTGTATTACATATATGTGGATATGTGAGTGTTTGTGCAAGGACATATGGGTGCCAGAATAGTTGGACAGTTGGGTGTCGTCCTTTCTCACCTTTTACTTTTCTTTTCTTCCTCTTTTTTCTTTCTTCCTTCCTTCTCTCCCTCCCTCTTTCTTTCTTTCTTTCTTTCTTTCTTTCTTTCTTTCTTTCTTTCTTTCTTTCTTTCTTTCTTTCTTCCTTTTTGACAGGGTCTCTCTATGTAGCTATCATCTTTTCTTAAGGTAGGGCCTCCCACTGAATCAAAAGCTCAGCTAGGCTGACTGGACAGCTATTTTTTTTGGATCCTTGGGTTTTGCCCTGCAAAACTAGGCTTACTGACATACTTAGCAAAGCCTAGTTTTTTTTCCTTGGGTGTTGAGATTTCTACTCAGGTCTTCATACTTACAGACCAAGTGTTTCTGTCCACCCAGCCATCTCCCAACCCCAGGTTCTTTTATTTTTACAGTTTAACTTTATTCTTTGGCAATTTAATACACAAAACAATGTTGTGCAACATGTACACCCCCATTCCCCTCTCTAATCATTCTAGATCTCATTTCCGGTAGGGGGAAAAGCTGAAAGGCTTGCGGCATGAGAGCCAGAGATCTCTGTTGCATTATGGGTCCATGTGTCTGCCATGGCTCAGTCCGCTGGAACTGGAGCTCAGCATGGCAGGAGCATGAAGGATCTTGGTAGGTGCTGGGCCTACCAAGTGCCTATCAAGGGCCACCAGGGCACCCCCGGGTGGGGAGTGAACTCAGCCTGATTCTACGGGCGGCGCAGGGTTTATGATAAACCCGGAGGTCGGTGTCTCCATTTGGGGCCCCCAGAAGCCACGGGTGGGGGCGCAGCAGAATGGAGACAAGGAACATGCAGGTGCTGCACTGGTCCTCATGCCAAGAGAGAGAGAGAGAGAGAGAGAGAGAGAGAGAGAGAGAGAGAGAGAGAGAGAGAGAGAGAGAGAGAGAGAGAGAGAGGAGGAGGAGGGAGAGGGGTTCTGGCGCTCCACAGGAAGTGCTTGCTTGCTCTACTTGCTTGGCTTGAATGGCGCCTCCTGTGGTGAAGGCAGCATGATGGCAGGCCCCAATAACACTAGAAAGTCCAGGGTTCCAAGAGCTTTATTGACATGGTGGATGATAGATGGTCTGGATGTGCACCCTCCACTTAAGCTGGGGGACCTGACTTAATTAGGGAGAGAAAGAGGGAGGAGGGTTACTTAATTAGCTATGCCCTCTGGCCTTTAGGTAACTCATTAATATGGAAATCTCTCGAGGCTGAAGCCTATAGTCATGCCCTCTACCTGTGTAGGCTGACAAACCTCTCTGGGAGGGACTGCAATGTCCTATGTGACTGAACGGTACAGGATAAGGGAGCTCCACACCATGTGTTAGGAGCCTGGATTCTGGGAGCAGGCGGGATAGATGCCCGTCTCTTGCAGGGTCTCCGGGCTACTTCCAGCCAGCGCTTCTACCAAACCCAAGACCTCACAATCTCCTACATGTCCCTACAAACTTCATCTCCTCCCTGCTCCTCCTCCTCTTTCTCCTTCTCCTCCTTTCTCCCCTCTTCTTCACCCATTGAGTACAATTACCGCAACACGCTTAAGACATGTTACATGTCACATACTGCTTACATGCTTAAGGGTATGCGGCACCTTCTAATGGAGTGTGGACAACCTACAATGGCCACACTGCTGAAGAAAACTGACTCTTCCTCCCCCAGTAGTTATCAACTGCCCATAGCTTCTTCACTAGGACTAGGAGCTCATGTGCCCTTCCCTCTCCATGTTGGAGTGTTGATTGATTTGCTCTTGTGCAGGTCTTACACAGGTAACCATAACTGCTGTGGGTTCATGAGTAGAGTGGTCTTGTCATGTCCAGGAAACATAATTTCACAAAAATCATTCCTGACTTCTGGCTCTTAAGATCCTTCCATTTCCTCTTCCAGGGTGTTTCCTCAGCCTTGAGGTTGCAGGTATGATACAAATTTTTCATTCAGGGCTGAGTTCTCCACAGTCACATATATTCTGCACTTTGACCAGCTATGAATCTATGTATTAAATGTCATTGGCTGCATAAAGACATTTCTGTGGTGAAGGATTGCCCTGGACTATATGAATAGGAAAAGTATTTATAAGACCATTTGATGTGATGTCCCTTTAGCAAGGTAAATAGTAGTAGGACTTAAGATCTACCTCCCCACAGGCTTCTGGCCAGGGTTACACCAGGAAACATCAGTTTACTCCTGTGGATCAGGATTTAAGTCCATTAGGATTAGAAAATTGTTGGTTACACCCATAACATCCATACCACTATTTCAGTAATAGGCATTTCTTCCTGGGGTTGGCCATTGTTGTAGCTCACAGAAAACACAACTGGTTAAGACTGTTGATGGCTTCTCTCTCCACATAGCCTGCAAAGCACCTTGTGCTCATCTTCTTTTTAAATGTCTTTGGCATCCCAAGGAGAGCCAGCAAACCTGGAATACTTAGGAGGTCTGCTTTCTTTCTTTCTTTTTCTGATGGTGTAATAAGTTTTTTAATTGCATATTTTATTTATTTACATTTCAGATGTTATCCTCTTCCCCCCTCCGTCTCCCCATAAACCTGCTATCCCATCCCCCCTCCTCCTTTTTGCTTTTATACCATTTTAATTACATGCAAGTATTAAGGTCAGTTCTAGGTTGAGGAACTAGCAATACAATAGATGCAAATAGTCAAGGAACAAGCAAGACAATAAACACAAATAGTCAAGAAACAAGCAAGGTAATAAATAAAGTCCTGTGATTATTCCTGTGATCACTATTTCTAAGGACTTATCAGGTTAACCAAAATATCTGAACCTATTTCCCTGTCTTAGCCCAAAGTCATTTTCATACCTAAAACCTACTTCTTTGTTTTAGCCTAAGATTTATATCCTGCCTGAAATTACTTCTTGGTTCTAGCCTAGGATTTAGATTCCTGCCTGAAATTACTTCTTTGTTCTAGCCTAATGTCAAATTCCTGCCTGAAGCCAATTTCCTTGTCCTTGGCCAATGTCAAATTCCTGTCAGGTAGCCCCAAAAGCTCTCCACATCTTCCCCCTTTTTATTTCATAAACAAGACTGAGCCTGTCTTAGGTCATTCTGACAAGAATGCCTTCCTTACCTATCATGAAATATCCATTATCAAAAGCAATGCACTTATGTCTTAGGGTTGTTAAGGCTCTGTGCAGAATCTTACCTGTCCTTGGTTTGTCAGCCTGTTAAATTATTAACTCTGTCTGGGGGTACATTTTCAGTTTCAAGTCATGTACTTTGGCTGACAACATGTTGATGTTGTTAAAGACAAGCTTTCACATGATGGGCAGGAATAAAAGTATTCCCAGAACAAAAAGGGCTAGCATGATCAAGCTATATATGCCATTCTTGACCCTTAACCAAAATGGAAATATTGACCTCAAGCCATGGATAATTTTATCAGCAGTACCCGCAGCATCAAAGCTCAACAGAGCAGCATTCTTTAAATTCATAATCTCACTATGCAAAGTTAAAACACCCAGAGAGGTGTTAGAACTATACCAAATACACGACAAGTATGTTTAAACTTTTTCCTAATTATAATGACCATCATTGTAAGTTTTAGAATAACACAACTCCATTGGTATTTGGCAAGACACTCAAGATGGCTCCTTACTTTTGTACTCTGGACCTCCTTCCAATAATTTGAGTAGGATAAAGAGCATCAATCCGTTGTTCCAAATGCCTATCTAAAACCTCTTGTATACTCAACACATTAGTAACATATTATTTTTGGCTAAATGATTAACAAAAGTAGCTGTCTTCTTGTGTCAAAGCAATTGCAGAAGCAATGGTGCTATCAATTAATGTAATTAAAGCTGTTATACCAGCAATAATCAAGCCCACTACCCTCTTGCTTCTGCTTAAAGCCTAACTCACTTCTTCCAGTACATGCAAGGTTTTTTCCAGAAAACCAAGGTTCTGTAATACTCAGAGCAGTAAGACAAAAGCTGGTTGATAGACCTCTGTAGCAGACATGCCAGGTTTCAACACACTAACACAATTAGAAAGTGCACCATCCACCATCAATGCAACTTACAATAAATACTGTAGAAGAGACAAAAGTAGTTTAACTTGACAATTAAAAGAGCCTTGACACATGTACTAACACTTGTTTGAAATCCATATCCTGTCCCAACTTTATCTCTTGCTAACATAACACCATAGGTAACTGCAGTTAACCTCCAAATATGTCCCTGAAAATGTCTAGATCCAGCCTTTCAAATGAAGACTGTTATTTTCAATATTGGATTGATTTCTAGACCAGTCCATGATTGAGTCCAAATAACTGGTCACTTTTAAGAGAAATACAACAGTCATTATAACTTCTCTTTTTGATTCTCTGTTCTACAAGGTCTAAAAACTTCAGGCAAGGCAGCTTGTCTCATCTGGGATATAGAAAAGCAAAGGTGGGTCAGGAACATACATCCAATATAGCTTCCCAGTCACTATTGTCAGGGCACTCAGCATGCTCACAGGTCAGCATTATTCTTTGTCTTGGCATCAGCATGTCTCACCAATCACTCTTACAGTCACCATGCTCCTTCAGCATCCTGCAGATAAAACACAAACATGCCCTCTTTTCCATATTAGATACCTGATCAGGATCAAGCCATATGCCAGTAAATAGATCCTTCCTTTTCACCTAGGCATAAGTATGCTTAGTTGTAGGGTGCCATAGACACTCAGCAGAAAGTTCCTTACCATCCAAATTTTTTAAAAAATTTAAAATAAAAAGAGCATGATTTAAATAAATTTGTGGTGTACAGGGATATACCTTCCCATTTTTTATTTTATAAAGATATTGTTTTAAACTCCCATGGGCTCATTCCACAATACCTTGTCCTTGAGGATTATAAGGAAACCCTATAATATGGGTAATATTAAATTGTTGACAAAAAGTCTCAAATGCTTGACTGTAATAGACATTGTCTTTTTAAAAAAATTATTGGATATTTTATTTATTTACATTTCAGGTGTTATTTCCTTTTCCCATCCCCCTACCAGGAACCCCTTATCTTGACTCCACTCCTGCTACTTCTATGAGGGTGTGCCCCAACCCATCTACCCACTCCTCTCTTCCTGCCCTCAAATTCCTCCACACTGGCGCATCCAGCCTTCATGGAACCAAGGACCGCCTCTCCCACCAATGCCTGACAAGGCCATCCTCCACTATACATATCCATATATGTATATCTATATACAGCTGAAGCCATGGGTCTTGGAGGGTTTTGTTAACATGTCCTACAGGATAAGATCTGTGATCTGAGTGTTATAGGCTTGGTGATTAGAGTCCAGTTTGAAGACCTGTTTGCTGCTCTCTAGCCTTTCCATTCCTGCTCCAGATATGGCTGCTTGTTACACACCACAGCTCCCGTCCTCTAATGGGGATGAGAAGGATCACAGCTGAGCACTTGGAATCAAACATATTTCAAACTAGTGAATAATGAAAGCCACCACTAGCCGAATCCTCTCTCTGGACAGGGCCTGGACTAAGCCTTTTATCTTCACAATTTTATTTAATCCTCAGTCCTGCTCTGTAAGACACTCTGAGTTATCCCTAATTTACAGATAAGAAAAGTGGGGAGCAAAGAGAGGTTAAATAGTGCGCACAAGCTGCTTAGTCTCATTCAAACCCATTTGAACTGCAGTTTCCTGACTCCCTTGTCTCTTTAACTGAGTCTCCAACCCAGTCAGTTGGTTAAATGTTATAGTTTCACTGGGATAGTGGGGTTGATTCTTGGTCTAGTTCTATACCTCACTCCTGGCCCTGATACAGAGCTGCCCAGAACCAGACCTAAATACTTGCTGCAGAACTTGAAGAGTTAGCGCTGTATAGCTTGTGTTTCTCTGTGCATTTATATATTTGAGTGTCTACCCCAACACATGTGTATATATTCTTGTGGGAATCTCTGTGGAGGCAGAAGAGCAGTCTTGGATGTTGTTCTCAGGAGTCATCCATCATGACCTGGAATTTCCCCCTGGAATCTGGGGTTCACTGACTTGGCTAAGCTGGGTGATCAGTGAGTCCCAAAGGCTCTGCCTATTTCTATTCCCCTCAGTTATGAGGTAGCAAGTGTGCACACAACTCCTGTTGGAAGATCCTGCTATTTGCATAGTCTACCATGTCTGTATAGTTTCACTGAGCTCTGTGTAAAATGGAGGACTCCTTTTCTCAGCAGGTCTTTCTTTTCTCTACCTTCTCTGGGGAGCCCAACACCCCTACTCTTGACCAGAGGAATGTTACGTAATCCTTGGCAAAATCACAAGTTCAACTTCCTGCAATGCTTCTCCATGCAAATGAGGTACCCCAGTACCTTAAACCTCAGCCAATGAGACTTCACACTAAAAAGAAACCCTTCCCACTTTCCAAGGTTTATATAGTCCTGGTTCACTCCAAATAAAGAACATAAGCTGTTTCACTGAATGTCATTTAGGAAAGATGTTTTGTCAAAGATCTTAACACTGAAATCTTCAGAGGAGACTACATCCCCACCAGCAATTACTGCTGGACTGGGTTCCTGTTGACCTACCTGTTCCAGACTTCACTTCATCCGTTCCTGATCAGTGTGCTTCGGGATCTTGGACCTTGGAACTCGGCTCTGCTCCCTCCCTCCCTCACTGGTATTTAGCAGTACCTGGATACGCCAAGGGAAGAAGCAAAACAACAATTTCCCAGTTTTTTAATGCAGGCACTAGAAATCAATCACAGGTCCTCATGGTTGTGTAGTAAGCAGTTTACTGAAGAAGCCCTCATCCATCCCCAGATATACCTTTAGTATCTTGTGTTAACTGAGCATTATGCTTGCTAAAGGACATTATTCTAGGTCATGGAGACTGCAATCCCTCATAGTCTTATCCCTGTGATGATAGATTAGTAGTAGCAGAACTGCTTAGTGAGTTAAACCTACCATTCACCAAAGACAAAGTCTGATGCTTGTGCCACTCAGAAGACTTTAACCAAGCTCACTGCTGAGCAGAAGGCTAGGTGCACTGGTTTCAGAGAGTGTTATAATATATATGCAGGGACAGTCATCCTGTACACATGGTTAAAAGATGTTGCATTTGTCCAGCAAGGGAGCTTGTGAATCCCTGGTTATGTCAGAGGCTGAAAGGAGGGCTGATGCCATTTATAGCCAGCTATATCCCAGAAGGTTTGCCCTCTGCGTATTGATTGCCTTAGGGTTTCCATTTATATTGATTGAGGTAATGCCAATGGCATTTACCTGACTGAATATTCATCACTGTCCACATTGGAAATATGTCATCTATGTTGGGGGTGGAGGCAGCAGAGGCTTTCCTGGACTTGGGGATTAATAAGCTTGAACTGGTTCAGTAGACTTGAACTCTGTTCAGATCTGAATTACTTCTAATAGGCCAACAGACATCCAGATAACTTCTTTCTATGAATGTATTTTCTTGACTTCACTCTCCTGTGAATGGCAAGAGGGAGGGTGTTGTGTGAATCTTAAATTTGTCATGTAGTATTTGATTAGTGGGGTTGCATTTGTGGTACTGAGAATGTTTCTGAATCTGTTTTCAGAATTTAGCAGAACTCTTTCATGAATGTTGGGCAGTTCTACGGTAGAGGAAAGAACATGGACCCTCATAGGGATGCTTGGAGCAGGATAGAATGGACCTCCACCCCTTCCACGGTACTGCAGTAACAGGCAGCAAGGGATCTAATAGGTACATAACTTTCTCCTGTAAAGGGCACTGCCAGAAAGCTGAGTTCTGGCATGGTGGAGGGTCCTTGATCATGGTTCAGCTGTGGTAGACCAGAGCCTGATTGTGACCCAATGAAGTGATTGGCCCTATAGCCCCAACTTCAACCCTTTAAAAAAGGGCCTTTTTCTAATGATTAATGCAAGAGTGAAATTTGATAATGAATATTTGAAAGTATTTATGCAGTTATTAATGGCAAGAGCCTGTCAGAGCAAGATACTCATGACAACACTACATGGATGTCTTAGGACTCCCTGCAGCTTTGTGATATGCTGGGTTACTTATTCTTGTGTTAGCACAAAAGCAGTCATGTCCACACCTCTACAAGCAGTCCCTGGGTCACTGTCTGTGAGATGCTGAACATTAAGCCTTTGGGGGCACAGTGTGTATTAGCCTGGTGTAGTTTCTTTCCTCCTGATCTTACTAACTACCTGCCAGGCTCTTGAAGAAGAGGTGGGAGTCCCCAATGCTGCATGGAGATGTGTCTCCTATTTGGAGGCTGTTGATATATCAGTCTTTGGAGAAATCACTGATACCCTTTTCTAAATCATTACTCCTTCTTCATCTTAAATCATAGTCTTATTTTCCTAATATAACCCCTTGCATATGTTTAGTTTCCACAGCAAAAAAACAGCAAAAGAATGATGGGATTTATTACGGCATGTGTGTATTTTTTAATTAGATATTTTCTTTATTTATATTTCAAATGTTATCCCCTTTCCTGGTTTCCCCTCTGAAAACTCTCTATCTCATCTCCCCTCCCCTTGCTTCTATGAGGGTGTTCCTTCTACCCACTCACCCACTCCCTCTTCCCTGTCTTTGCATTTCTCTACACTGGGACATTGAGCCTTCACAGGATCAAGGGCTTCTCTTCCCATTGATGTCCCACAAGGTCATCCTCTGCTACTTATGCAGCTGGAGCCATGGGTAGCTGCCTGTGTACTCCTTGGCTGGTGGTTTAGTCTCTGGGAGCTCTAGGGGGTCTAGTTGGTTCATATTGTTATTCCTCCTGTGGGGCTACAAACCCCTTCAGCTCCTTCAGTCCTTTCTCTAACTCCCCCATTGGGGACTCCATGTTCAGTCCAATGGTTAGCTGTGAGCATCCAGCTCTGTATTTGTCAGGCTCTGGCAGTGACTCTCAGAAGACAGCTATATAAGGGTCCTGTCAGGAAGCACTTCTTGGCATCCACAATAGTGTCTGGGTTTGGTAACTGTATGTGGGATGGATCTGAAGGTGAGGCAGTCTCTGGATGGCCTTTCCTTTAATCTCTGCTCCACACTTTATCTCTGTATCTCCTCCTGTGGGTATTTTGTTCCCCCTTATAATAAGGACTGAAATATCCACACTTTGGTTTTCCTTCTTCTTGAGTTTCATGTTGTCTGTGAATTGAATCTTGGGTATTCCCAGCTTTTGGGCTAATATTCACTTATCAGTGAGTGAATACCATGTGTGTTCTTTTGTTATTGGGTTACCTCACTCAGGATGATATTTTCTAGTTCCATTCATTTGCCTAAGAATTTCATGAAGTCATTGTTTTTAATATCTAAGTAGTACTCCATTGTGTAAATGTACCACAATTTCTGTATCCATTCCTCTATTGAAGGACATCTGAGTTCTTTCCAGTTTCTGGTTCTTGTAAATAAGGCTGCTATGAACATAGTGGAGCATGTGTCCTTGTTATATATTGGAGCATCTTCTGGGTATATGCCCAGGAGTGGTATAGCTGGGTCCTCAGGTAATATCATGTCTAATTTTATGAGGAATTGCAAGACTGATTTCCAGGGTGGTTGTACCAGCTTGCAATCCCATCAACAATGAAGGAATGTTTTTCTTTCTCCACATCCTCACCAGCATCTGCTATCACCTGAGTTTTTGATCTTAGCCATTCTGACTGGTGTGAGGTGGAATCTCAGCGTTGTTTTGATTTCCCTGATGACTATGGATGTTGAACATTTCTTTAGGTGCTTCTCAGACATCTGGTATTCCCCAGTTAAGAATTCTTTGTTTAGCTCTGTACTCCATTTTTAATAGGGTTATTTGTTTCTCTGGAGTCTAACTTCTTGAGTTATTTGTATATATTGGATATTAGCCTCTATCAGATGTAGGATTGGTAAAGATCCTTTCCTAATCTGTTGGTTGCCATTTTGTCCTATTGACTGTTCTTTGCCTTACAGAAGCTTTGCAATTTTATGAGGTCCCATTTGTCAATTCTTGACTTAAGAGCCTAAGCCATTGGTGTTCTGTTCAGGAACTTTTCTGCTGTGCTCATATATTCAAGGCTCTTCCCCACTTTCTCTTCTATTAGTTTCAGTGTATCCGGTTTTATGTGGAGGTCCTTGATCTGCTTGGACTTGAGTTTTGTACAAGGAGATAAGAATGGATTGATTTGCATTCTTCTATTATGCTGACCACTAGTTGAACCAGCACCATTTGTTGAAAATGCTATCTTTTTTCCACTGGATGGTTTTAGCTTATTTGTCAAAGATTAAGTGACCTTAGGTGTGTGGGCTCATTTCTGGATCTCAGTTATATTCTATTGATCTTCCTGCCTGTCTCTTTACCAATACCATGCAATTTTTATCACTATTGCTCTGTAATACAGTTTGAAGTCAGGGATGGCGATTCCTCCAGAAGTTCTTTTATTGTTGAAAATAGTTCTCACTATCCTGGATTTTTTGTTATTCCACATGAATTTGCAAATTGATCTTTCTATCTCTATGAAGAATTGATTTGGAATTCGATGGGGATTGCATTGAATCTGTAGATTGCTTTCAGTAAGATGGCCATTTTTGTTAAATTAATCCTGCCAATTCATGAGCCTGGAAGATCTTTCCATCTTCTGAGATCTTCAATTTCTTTCTTCAGAGACTTGAAGTTCTTGTCATACAGATCTTTCACTTGCTTGGTTAGATTCACACCAAGGTATTTTATATTATTTGTGACTATTGTGAAGGGTGTTTTTGGAATTTTTGGGGTCACTTGAGTATAGTATCATATCATCCGGAAATAGTGAAATTTTCACTTCTTCCTTTCCTGTTTGTATTCCTTTAACCTTCTTTTGTTGTCTAATTGCCCTGGCTAAGACTTTGAACACTATATTGATTAGGTAGGAAAAGAGTAGGCAGTCTTGTCTAGCCCCTGGTTTTAGTGGGATTACTTCAAGTTTCTCTCCATTTAGTTTGATGTTGGCTGCTGGTTTGTTTTTATATTACTTTTGCTATGTTTAGATATGGGCCTTGAATTCCTGATCTTTCCAAGACTTTTATTATGAAGGGGTGTTGGATTTTGTCAAATGATTTCTCAGTATCTAATGAAATGATCATATGGAGTTGTTTTTTGAGTTTATTTATATAGTGAATTATGTTGATGGATTTTCATACATTCAACCATCTCTGCATCCCTGGGATGAAGCCTACATGATCATGGTGAATGATCATTTTGATGTGTTCTTGGATTCGGTTTGCAAAAATTTTAGTAAGTATTTTTGCATCTATATTCATAAGTGAAATTGGTCTGAAGTTCTCTTTCTTTGTTGGGTTTTGTGTGGTTTATGATAAGCATAATTGTGGCTTTCTAGAACAAGTTGGGTAGTGTTCCTTCTGTTTCTATTTTGTGGACTAGTTTGAAGAGTATTGCTATTAGGTCTTCTTTGAAGGTCTGATAGAATTCTGCACTAAACCCATCTGGTCCTAGACTTTTTTTGGTTGAGAGACTATTAATGACTGCTTCCATTTTTTTTTTTTAGGTGTTATGAGACTGTTTAGATGGTTTGTCTGATCCTGATTTAACTTTGGTACTTGATAGCTATCCAGAAAATTGTTCATTTCATACAGATTTACCAGTTTTGTTGAGTATAGGGTTTTGTAGTAGAATCTAAGGTTTTTTTTTTTTTCCCTTGGTTTCTGTTGTTATGTCTCCCTTTCATTTCTGATTTTGTTAATTTGGATACTGTCTCTGTGCCCTCTGTTTAGTCTCGCTAAGGGTTTACCTATCTTGCTGATTTTCTCAAAGAACCAGCTTCTGGTTTTGTTGATTCTTTGTATAGTTCTTTTTGTTTCTACTTGGTTTGTTTCAGCCCTGAGTTTGATTATTTCCTGCCATCTACTCCTCTTGGGTGTATTTGCTTCTGTTTGTTCTTGAGAATTCAGATGTGCTGTCAAGCTGCTAGTGTATGCTCTCTCCAGTTTCCTTTGGAGGCACTCAGAGCTATGAGTTTACCTCTTAGCACTGTTTCATTGTATACCGTAAGTTTGGTTATGTTGTACCTTTATTTTATTTCAATTCTAAGAAGTCTTTAATTTCTTTCTTTATTTCTTCCTTGACCAAGTTATCATTGACTAGATCGTTGTTCAGGTTCCATGTGTATGTGGGATTTCTATTGTTTTTGTTGTTATTGAAGACCAGCCTTAGTTCATGGTGATCTGATAGAATGTATGGGTTATTTGAATCTTCTTATAACTGTTGAGGCCTGTTTTGTGATCGATTATATGGTCTATTTTGGAGAAGGTACCATGAGGTGCTGAGAAGAAGGTATATTCTTTTGTTTTAGGATGACATGTTCTGTAGATACCTGTTAAGTCCATTTGGTTTATAACTTCTATTAGTTTCACCATGTCTCCATTTAGTTTCTGTTTCCATAATTTGTCCATTGATAATTGTGGGGGTTTTGAAGTGTTTCATTACTATTGTGTGAGGTATAATGTGTGCATTGAGCTTTAGTAAAGTTTCTTTTATGAATGTGGGTGCCCTTGCATTTGGAGCATAGATGTTCAGAATTGAGAATTCATCTTGGTAGATTTTTTTCCTTTGAGGAGTATGAAGTGTTCTTCCTTATCTCTTTTGATGACTTTTGGTTGAAAGTCAATTTTATTCAATGTTAGAATGGCTACTTCAGCTTGTTTCTTAGGACCATTTGGTTGGAAAATTGGTTTCCATCCTTTTACTCTGAGATAGTGTCTGTCTTTGTCACTGAGGTGCATTTCCTGTATGCAGCAAAATGCTGGGTCCTGTTTACATATCTAGTCCATTAGTCTATGCTTTTTTTATTGGGGGAATTGAGTCCATTGATGTTAAGAGATATTAAGAAATAGTGATTGTTGCTTCCTGTTTTATTTATTTATTTATTTATTTTTCATTAGATATTTTATTTACATTTCAGATGCCATTCCCTTTTCCCATTTCCCCTCCCTAGAAAACCCCTATTCCATTTCCCCTTCTCCTTTTTGCTTTTACACATTTTTAAATGTTAATCAAAGGCTTTATAAGTTCAGTAATGCTCAATAACAAGATGCCCATACAATCAGAAGTGTAACCCTATACCCAACCTAGATATATTAACTATCTTTGACTGGCAGAGACATGTGAACATCTGTCTCCATGTTCTTCTCTCTCTCTCTTTCTCTCTCTCTCTCTCTCTCTCTCTCTCTCTCTCTCATCACCTAGCTCCTCCTCTCCTTATCTTCCTCCTTTTCTTACTCTTTCTCTTCCTCTCCTTACTCCTCCCACCTTAGCTCCTCCTACATATCACCCTTCCTGTTAAAATAAAACTTTTCTCTCCAAATACAATTAGAGCATAACTATACCAGTTTGTGTCAGTAAGGTACAAAACAGACCTAATACCCAGTCCATCATTTTGTTGATTAGCCAGAACCTCTATCATCTCTCCTAACTAAAAGACTTAGTTCTGAACCTGGCTTTTTTCTTGGCGTTAGAATGAATGTCAGCTGAAAATCATCCTCTCAAATCTTTTCTCTCAAAGTAAATAGCCAGGATTGGCTATGAGACTATAAGTCTTCAACCTCATCAGAAATCCAGAATGACTGAGTTAACTGAAATTATGGGAGGCACAAAGCATAGCTTCTAAAACTTAGCCAATTTATAGGGACTGCTGAACAACTGGACAGTCCCTGTACTGCAAGAAGTTGGAGCATCTGATCTTCAGCCTTCTGGCCCAGGATCATCTGACAGACCTAGTGATGCAGAATTATTAAGGGCTGATTACTCTGTCTTGGCAGATATATCAGTTGACTATTCCATAAGTGTGTCCTTTTCTGGACAGTGATTTGTCTGTAGATGAAAAGAGGCAATTCTTGCCTAATGGGTGTCTTACCACAACTGGAGTAACTCCAAAGACACTCAATTTTTTCTTAGAATTCAAGACAGGAAGCTGTCAGGAGCAGGCAGGTCTCTAATCAAAGTGAACATTAATACAGAAATGTTTGTAACATCAGTTCTGTGAACTTTGGATGTTTTGAAAACCAACTATTTGTGTAAGGCAATCTGGATTGTTATCTGTTAACTCCTCTCCACTATTTCTAAATAAAATATAGAAAAATACTCTAACAATAAACTCAGAGCCATGAATTTGCTATTGTCCCTTAACTCACAGACTAACCACCTCAAATCTGTTAAAAAAGTTAAAGAAGGACTAGGTCTAAGCTGTGCATTTCTAAATGTCTTATACAGGCACAATGCCTATGAGAGTAACAATATTAATCTCACTTTCATATCAATAAGAATCTCATACCAATGAAAACCTTAAATTTGAAATCAAAGTAAATTTTGTACCATTTAAGAAGTTATAACTTCATCTTAATAATAATTATACATATTTCTACCAATAGGTTATGGTTATGCAATAAATCCTAGCTAATCCTTCCTGTTCCAACAAAACCACTTCTTTTCCCTAGAAAGACAGCCCAACATTAACCACCTCAGTTCCCAAGCCCAGGGAATGGGGGTGCCGACTCTTCATTAACTTCTTCAAGCTGATTATGGGTGTTGAGATATTAGAAGAGGGGCAGGGTGAAGAGTAAATTGATAAGTCTCTGACACTGTATCTTTACTGCATTCACTGGATTTCCAGGATATTAGCGGTTTGAGCTGGTCTGCTCAGCTTGCTTGATGAGTAGATCCACCAAGGGTGTGTATTCTGCAATATACAATTCTCAAAAGAAATTTTAGTATCAAGATAATTTTTTGTTTGAATTCTGGAATCTAGTCTTTTGGCAGCCTGCCTCTGTCATGTCTAATCCATATAATTCTGAGAGTTTCTATGAGGCTGTGCTCCCACCATCCTCCATTCTCACCTCCTTGCTCTGGAAATTCCCCAACATTAGGGAATCCAAACTTTCAGGCACCAAGACCCTTCACTTCTACTGATGCCTGGCAAGGCCACCCTCAACTACCTATACAGGTGGAGCCATGAGTCCCTCCCTTTGTGTTCTCAGGCTGGAGATTTTAGAATGGCTACTCCAGCTTGTTTCTTAGAACCATTTGCTTGAAAAATTGTTTTCCAACCTTTTACTCTAAGGTAGCGTCTATCTTTGTCACTGAGGTGGGTTTCCTGTATGGAGAAAAATTCTGGGTCCTGTTTACGTATCCAGCCAATTAGCCTATGTCTTTTAATTGGGGAATTGAGTCCATTGATGTTAAGAGATATTAAGGAGCAGTGATTGTTGCTTCCTGTTATTTTTGTTATTAGAGGCGGAATTATCTTTGTGTGGCTATTTTCTTTTGCATTTGTTGGAAGAGGATTACTCTGTTGCTCTTTCTGAAGTATAATTTCCCTCCTTGTATTGGAGCTTTCCCGCTATTATCCTTTGTGATGTTGGGTTTGTGGAAAGATAATGTGTAAATTTTGTTTTGTCGTGGAATATCTTGGTTTTTCTCTCTATGGTAATTGAGAGTTTTGGTGGGTAAAGTAGCCTGGGCTGGCATTTGTGTTCTCTTAGGGTCTGTATGATATCTGTCCAACACCTTCTAGCGTTTATAGTATTTGGTGAGAAGTCTGGTGTAATTCTGATAGGTCTCCCTTTATATGTTTCTTGGCCTTTTTCTCTTACTGCATTTAATATTTTTTCTTTGTTTTGTGTACTTGGTGTTTTGATCATTATGTGATGGGAGGTATTTCTTTTCTGGTCTAGTCTATTTGGCATTCTATAGGCTTCTTGTATGTTTATGGGCATCTCTTTTAGATTAGAGAAGTTTTCTTCTATAATTTTGTTGAAGATATTTATTGGCCCTTTAAGTTGAGAATCTTCACTCTCATCTATACCTATTATCCTTAGGTTTGATCTTCTCATTGTGTCCTGGATTTTCTAGATGTTTTGTGTTAATAACTTTTGCATTTTGCATTTTCTTTGACAGTTGTGTCAATATTTTCTATGGTATCTTCTGCATCTGAGATTCTCTCTTCTATCTCTTGTATTCTGTTAATGATGCTTGTGTCTATGACTCCTAATTTCTTTCCTAGGTTTTCTATCTTGAGGGTAGTCTCCCTTTGTAATTTCTTGATTGTTTCTACTTCTATTTTTATGTCCTGGATTGTTTTGTTCAATTCCTTCACCTGTTTGGTTGTGTTCTCTTGTAATTCTTTAAGGGATTTTTTGTGTTTCCTCTTTAAGGTCTACTTGTTTACCTGTGTTCTCAAATTCTTTGAGAGTGTTATTTATGTCCTTCTTAAAGTCCTCTATCATCATCATTAGAAGTGATTTTAATTCTGAATCTTGCTTTTCTAGTGATATGGGGAATTCAGGACTTTCTTGTGTGGGAGAACTAGGTTCTAATGATGCCAAGTACCCTGGGATGTTGATATTTATGTTCTTGTGCCTGCCTTTTACCATCTGAATCTCCTTAGTGCTACCTGCCTTGTCTCTGACTGGAGCCTGTCTTTCTTATTATCTTGGTTGTATCAGAACTGTGTGGGGTGGATGTTACTACTGGGGTTAGAGCTGGGGCCCAAGATCTACTCAGTGCTCCAGCACAGACAGGAAGAAACCAGTGCTCCAGGCCAGAAGTGACTTCCTGGGTCCTAGTGGATCCCAGTTACTCCCTGTTTGGGGTGGGTGTTGCTAAGATTCTGCCTAAGATTCTGCCTGGGTTAGAGCTCCTGGGAGGCCCACTTCCTCTGGGTTCTGTGAGATTGGGGGCAGAGCTGCTGCCTGGGATCTGCTCAGTGCTCGGGCCCAAACCCACTTTCTGTTATATTTGTTCTTAGAGGTGGAATTATTTTTCTGTGGCTATTTTCTTTTAGGTTTGTTGAAAGAAAATTACTTTCTTCCTTTTTCTAGGGTGTCCTTTCCCTCCTTGTGTTAGAGTTTTCTATTTATTATTTTTTGTAGGGCTGGATTTTTGGAAAGATACTGTATCAATTTTGTTTTGTCATGAAATATCTTGGCTTCTCCATTTGTGGTAATTGAGATTTTTGCTGGGTATAGTAGCCTGAGCTGGCATTCATGTTTTCTTAGAGTTTGCATGACATCTGCCCAGGGTCTTCTAGTTTTTATAGTTTCTGGTGAGAAGTCTGGTATAATTTTGATAAGTCTGCTTTATATGTTACTTGACCTTTTTGTTACTAGTTTTAATATTCTTTCTTTTGTTTTGTACATTTGGTGTTTTGACTATTATGTGACAGGAAGAATTTCTTTTCTGGCCCAGTCTATTTAGAGTTCTGTAGGCTTCTTTTATGTTTATGAGCATCTCTTTCTTTAGGTTAGGGAAGTTTTCTTCTATAATTTTGTTGAAGATATTTATTGGCCCTTTAAGTTGAGAATCTTCACTCTCATCTATACCTATTATTCTTAGGTTTGGTCTTCTTATTTTGTTCTGGATTTTCTGGATGTTTTGTATCTTTTTTCATTTTTCATTTTCTTTGACTGTTGTGTCAATGTTTTCAATGGTATCTTCTGCACCTGAGATTCTCTCTTCTATCTCTTGTATTTTGTTGGTGATGCTTGCATCTGTGACTCCTGATGTCTTTCCTAGGTTTTCTATCTCCAGGGTTGTTCCCCTTTTTGATTTCTTTATTGATTCTATTTCTATTTTTAGAGCCTGGATGGTTTTGTTCAATTCCTTCATCTGTTTAGTTGTGTTTTCCTGTAATTCTTTAAGGAACTTTTGTGTTTCCTCTTTAAGGGCTTCAACCTGTTTACCTGTGTTTCTTGTATTTCTTTAAGGGAGTTATTTATGTCCTTTTTAAAGTCCACTATCATCATCATGAGATGTGACTTTAAATCAGAGTCTTGCTTTTCTGGTGGGTTAGTTTATCCAGGGCTTGCTGTGGTGGGAGAACTGGGTTTTGACAATGCCAAGTAGCCTTGGTTTCTCTTGCTTATGTTCCTGCACTTGCCTTTCGCCATCTGGATATCTCTGGTGTTAACTGGTCTTGCTGTCTCTGACTGTAGCTTGTTCCTCCTCCAAACCTGTGTGTCAGTACTCTTGGGAGACCAGTTCTCTCAGGGATGAATTTGGGTATGGAGAGCTGTGGCACAGGGTCAGCTCTTGGGTGTAGATGGAACCTGAAGGAACCTATCCTTGGATGTTCCTTGGTTTCTGTGTTCTCATGACTCTGGGCTTGTCCCTCTTAGGCCAGGAATTTGAGCGTAAGTGGTGGTGTTACCTGTGCCCACAGGTGTGCCAGCACTCCTGGGAGACCAGCTCTCTCTCTCTGCAGTATTTCAGTATAGATCACTATGGCATAGGATCAGCTCTAGGCACAGACCACTCTGTGGTTTTAATGACAGTCAGAGACACACTCTATTTTGATGAGTTATCATCTGTGGCTTCTATACTTCCTAAAAGAACTTGAAGCTGTTTCCAGTGATCACCTGTAGAAATTACAGTAAAAGAAGGAGAGTAAAGAGGAGGCAGAGAAGAGGAGGGAGGGAGGAGAGGAGAAGGAGGAAGGGGAGGTGGTAAGAGGGAGGAGGAGGGAGAAAAGGAACAAGAATAGAAGAAGGAAGAAGAAATAGAAGGAAAAGGACTGGGAGTAAGGAGGGAACAAGCATACTCACTGAGATACCCTCCCCCCTGACACACAACTAGAAACTGTCTTGCCAAGGTCTTTCTGCTATTCCCTATAACAGTACTCTTTAGCGTAAGCTTCTAGCAGTTCAGGCAAAGTTGGGTAATGATATCAGTCAGGTTTCTCCTTTTTTCCTGTCTTACCTAAGGGTGACTCTAAGAACATTCCCACTTCCTCAGAAGAGAACAGTCTAGTGGGTCTTCCTGAAGACAAAGGAGCTAGATGGAAGAGTCCAGGCTTGTCTGCCCTTCAGGGGCAGAAGGTGTCAGTACATCTCCTCTCCAGCCCCCCTTGTTCATGTAGTCTGAGGACTGTGATCCTGCACTAACCCTAGTCTTCATATGTGCTGGTTTGAGGACTCCATCTGAAAACAGGTGGGAGTGGAGAAAATACAAATGTCCGAACAGCTTCTAGGACCGAAGCCTGAAGCTTCCAAAGCAGCCCATGCAACAACTTTGCATGATCTTACTTTATTCAGTCCAGTTGTATGTCATTGCATATCAATCAATTTAGCCGACCCCTGCAAGCTCCTCCCAGGTGGAAGTGGAAGACTGGGCATTCTGCAGTCCGGGGGATGTGGGGCAGTTGTCCTCAAGGGCATGGATGTCTAGCGAAAGGGATTCTGTGTGTGCAGCTGCTTTTCTTAGAGGATAGAAGGATGAAAGTGATTTTCCATAGACCTAAAGGGGGTTTCCTGGAGTTGCTGACAGGAAGCACCCATGCTACAGATTATTTTTTCTTTTTTTTATGGTCATGAGGAGACCCTTCTGTGCTACAATCCCTCTTCTGTTGTACATGGTTGTGGGTTTTCCAATTATATTGTAGTTTTAAAAAAAATATTTTTCCGGAGGGCTAATGTTTACATTCGCAAATGTGGGCAGCTTAACTAACAGTTTAAATGGAAAATTTAATACATTCTATGATTGTCTCATTTGCATGTTTTATCAATTCACCGTCATTCTGGGGTCTGGGTAGTACAGTAATTAGAAACTGAATTCTAAAGGGCTGTGTATTTGCTTTGTGGATAGAGGGTGGGGAAATCCTGAAGGCTCACAGGCATGTATGCCATGTGTTGACCTAGCTGGGTGGGACCTTGTGTTCTAAGGAGAATGAGGCAGTTGTAAAGGTCTGCCTGGTTTCTCTGTGTGCCCTCGATGTTGTTATTTACATCATGATTCCATGGCCTGGCCCAGCTTCAGGGCAGCTTCATAAGCCAAATCACATTGCAAAGATGAAATATCCCTAAATCCAATAAGACAGTCCTAAGGAGCAAGCTTGTACCCATGTAGAGCATCCACATGTGGGAATCAAACCCTAGCGTGGCCTCTTATCCCTTACTTTTGTGTCATTGTGGACAAGTCTGGCTGGGGAAGTAATGTAGTTACTATCCTCTGGGTCAGTCCTCCACTGTACAGTACAGTGTGGTGTGTGGTCATCTACACATGTATAGCATGTAGAGGCCTGATGTCAATCTCGAGTATAGTTCTTTGGAACACCATTCATTTTTTTGGGAAACAGGGGTTCTGACTGGCTTAGAAGTTGCTACACTGGGCTAGGCTGGCTGGCCAGTGAATCCCAGGAATTCACCTGTTTCTGACTCCCAGCACTGAGATTACAAACTTGCACCACTACACTTGGCTTTTAAATGTGACTTCTGGGTATTGAACTCAGGTCCTCAGGCTTATTCTGCAAGCACTTTTACAACTGAGCCACTGCCTCAGCCCCTTTGTTGATATTTAATTGGTCAGAATGTCTGACCTGTTATAGGCAGCATTGGGACCTGCTAGTGTTCAGTGAAACTCAATGGCTGTACTGATTCTTGGCTTTCCTCCATCACTGGAAACCATTCTTATCTACTTAAATAGAGTTGTCTCAGTGTGAAAGTGTAAGTCTCTGAAGGCTCAGTGAGACTGGCCCTGCTTCATTAGGCAGTGAGATACAGTGACTTTTGGGGCTAACTCCAAGACTTCAATTCTTTGGCCTTCTACTGGGGAATTCTCATTACTTTCCTCTTGTCCCTAAAGAAATAATCCAGACTTCTTGGCACAAGCCATTACTCACGATAATCTGGAATGGTCAGGTGCCCAATTTCATCCTCTTAAGGCCATGGGTCACTAAGGGTCCTTCCTTCCCCAAGCAGCCTCTGGATTAGAAGTCTTAAAAGAGTTTTGTTCACACTTTTTTTTAAAAAATCAATTCCTGTGATTGCTGTAGCCATGAGTCCTGACTTGACCGGGTGACAGAGGACAGAGCTCTGTTTTCCTCAGGTTAGAGCTACAAACTCAGGTTCAGCCTCTGGCTATGCTGTTGTTTATTTCCTGACTGGCCATATTCTACCTTCCCAATTTCCAGCAGTGCCATGCTAGGTAGAGAAGAGCCACAAAGTATGAGAAAGTGAAGTCCCAGAATGCATTGCTGATCTGTGGTGGTAGGCGACAGGGAGCCATAGAAGAACACCAGTCACAGAAAGTCTGAGAAAGACACCGAGAGGCAGAGGGTTACCACATATGCAGAGATGAGGCAAGAACACAAGGAGGATAACAAGGATAAGAGAAACAGAGCCATTGAGCCAGGCCACACTCAAAACAGCAGTCTTTGAGGACACCCAATGGGATTGTCAACATTACAGTGACCTTCTCATTCTGAGTTTCTTTGGGTAGAAGAAGAGGGTCTATAGACTGCTATCCTGCCCTCTGCGGCTGCCTAGTCAGGAGGACCAAACTTTCTCAGCAAGACTGCAGCTATCCTAGAAGGAGAGTGCTGGGATGGAGAAACCGTGATGTGATTTTTGGCAGTGGCTACTTTTGGACGGGAGCAATGGGAGGTAACACTGAGACTCTGATGCCTGCAGCAGCAAAGGCCAGCATCAGTAGATTGTCTGCCCACCCTGGAGCCAGGTGCTGTGTAGTTTTTTCTTGACTTGTATGGCTTAATTAAGATTTTTGAAGGATACTTTTATTAATTCTTTGAGAAGTTCATACAATGTATTTTGATCATATTCATCTTCCTCCCTAATACCTTTCATGTCCTCTTATCCTGTCTACACAATTCATGTTCATCCTCTCTCTGCACTTAGCTCTCCCTTTAGAACTTTTAATTGATTTTTATGAATTTCACATCACGTACCCCAATCCCACTCATATCCCCATCCCTTCATATCTGTCCTCTGCCCTTGTAACACCCCCCCAACCCAAAGAAAAATCCCCACCTTATTGTGGAAGCTGTGGTGTGTTACACAGAATACCCTCTTGTCTAGACTTCTTTATTTGCAAATGTTCACTGCAATGAGTCATTGGTCTGGCTTCTGCTACTCTATCAATAATGGCTTCTCACCAGAATTCCTCTTGGATATCCTGTTGACGCTCTGTGTTATGGAGACCCTGATGCTTTGGATTTGCAAGACTGGTACCTTCATGTGACTAGTTCATAGATTGGTTAGACATTGGGATCTGGGCCTGGGTGGAAGCTGATTGGGTCAGCCTACCAGCTCTCCTGCACCCACACCGCCAGGTGAGGGCTGGTGAATACACTCGTCTAGAGTTCCCATTCAGACTCTGGGTTTGGACTCCATGATGTCCCAGGTCAGTACAATGGGTGGAGTTTACTCATCTACTTGTGATAATGACACCAATGATAACTGGTACCTGAGGAACCCTCATCACCACCCAACTGGACCTGTTGGTGTTTATAGCAATGATATCAGGAGTGGGGATCCCCAGTGGAGAGACTGAGGCCCAGGAAGATAGAATGTGTTGTCCAAGCTTGTACATGTGATAAGAGATTCAGACTTTTACGTAAAGGATACAGAACAATGTTCTGACTTTAGTGCCTCTGACATAGATTAAAATGCCTTTAACAGTGCAGATCATCAATATCTATGGGCAGAAGGAGAAACTGAGGTTTCATGGGTGGGAGGTTTAGCAGGAATTAAGCCATCTGGACCTAGCCAAGGGTCTCCCCTCTGTACCCTTACCATCATCAACTACAAAGAAGTCTTTCCATGATGAACTCAGGTAGGGTGCAACTAATAGTCCTTTCTGTCTGCATCCAAGCTCAGTCCAACCAGTTCAATCATCAGAGAAACTGGATGCAAGAAGTTCCTAAGGGAGAAGAGATTGTTGCAGAAGGGGAAGGAAGATACCAACCTGTTACCAGTGATGGACTTCGTTGTGGTGAGGTTGCAGGCTAGAGGGAGTTTACATACTGTCTGACTAGATCAAGTCTCAGCTGGACCATACTGCCCACACACATGTGTAGCTCCTCTGTGCCTGCTGATACCCTTGCCTTGGAAGGTGGGGTAATTATTCTCTTATTTGGAGAAAGAAAAGCAATCTGAACCCAGGGCTTTGCTTTTAGATCAGTGGCTCATCTGGGACTAGAATCAGATCCATGATCCTCCACGATGTTCATGAAAACTTCAGTACTTCTGGGCTGAAGGGAGCATCTGAACTCTGTATAAAGGACAGCAGTGTTTGTATTTTCTCCTGATCCCTTCAAGCAATTCCTGAAAAACACTGATGGAAGGAAAGTTGAGACACATAACCTTAAAACAGTGTTTGAGAGCTTTGTGGTTCTGACTTTATCTGTGTGGCTCTTTCCATTAATGTAGAATAATCACATCGGCCCTGTCTTTCTGACATGTATTGATCTGTCTGTTCAGATGCTTGTCTTCTTGGACTCTCTATTGTGAGGAAGGATCATAGTTCACGAACTTGGGCTTGAAACTTCTACCAACAAAGTACACCTTACAGATTGCACAGGGATAGCACTCAATGGGTTACCTGGTACTTGATGTGTAGATGAGGGTAAGAAGTTCCTTATCTTAGCTCTCTTTGGTGTTTTCAATGTTCCAAGTTAATACATAAAACAAAACAAATATCTCTTTTAAATAGAATTTTTTTTTTTAATCTCCCAGAAAGATGTGAAGTTAAAGACGCCCTTTCCCATGTCCGCTGGAGGCTGGGTCATGTTATGTATATATCATGCAGAACAGGTTTGGACATTGATCTTATTTTCTTTCTTTCTTCCGTATGTATGTATGTATGTATGTATGTATGTATGTATGTATGTATGCATGCATGCATGTGTGTATTGAGATAGGGTTTCTTTGTATAAACCTGGCTGTTCTGAAACTGCTCTGTAGATCAAACTGGCCTCAAACTTAGAGATCCACCTGCCTCTACTAGGATTAAAGACATGAGACATTTTATCTAGCTTCTATCTTATTTTCAAGCTGAGCCAATTTGCTATATTGTCTGAAACATCCTTGAGAAATTGATTCTGCACAAGGTGTTCTGTTGACTGCTGTGTTGTGGATGAATGTTGGGCCAGCCTGCAGGCACAGAGCCTCTGGGTAAGCACAGAGGAGGCTACATGCTTGTGTGCTGCAGTTAAAACACACATTTAAACAGGGAAAAATAGTCAGAGGTTTCACTACATGGCTTTAGTTTCTCCCTTCTTTTCTACATGATTCCTCATGGAGCCACTCTTTCCAGAGAATGCTACAAGTTAGAAATGTCGGTGAGCAGACATTCCAATGTGTGATTTCCAAGTTGGCTATGGTGGGTGGAGTCATGGGATAGTGTGTAAATGTTTATGGTGTGTATCTTTGTACAGGAGTACCATGCATGTGAAGTATGCACATGTGTATGGTGTGCATGTGTGTGGTGTGTATATGAGTGGTATACTCTATAGGTGTGATGTCTAAGCTGTGTGGGTAACTAGGTGGAAAGACGAGACAAACAGAAGTCCAGCTTTAGAGATGTACTTACTGGGTAGCAGGAGGCTGATGATGACTATCTTATGGGAGCTCCTGGTGAGGTGAGTGGGGGCTCGGTTGTGTATCCTTCATCTGAAAGGACTGGATTGCAGAATAACAAGAAGCCTTACAGTTTCAGACTTGCAGAAGTAAATGGGATGGACAGAAGCTGTGTATGTGGAGTTGCCAAAGTCAATGGGTTGGCCACTGTCACCTGAAACAAGGGCCTAACTTTTGCCATCTGTGTTTACCAGAGACTCACAGTCAGTGAGTAAGAAAGGCCCTAGGTCATCCTCGAGAAGGTTGTCAGCATGGCTGTTAGGACAGAGTCATCACATGGTCCTGGATACCTCAATATTTGTTTCTTAGTGGGTTCTTGGAAATAAGGGCAAAATCTAGGTGGCTGTGAGCTACAACTCAATATATGTATAATTAATATATTAATAATATTATATTAATTATATTAATAATATAATTAAGTGAAACTATGTTGTAGCTCACAGTCACCTAGACCTTGCCCTTATTATTATATGCCCTTACAATATGTGGCTATTTTGGTCTGAATTTCACAGGATTCTTGTATGGCTTCTTGCTTACCAGAGAGAATGGTTTGACTTCTACCATGTGTGACTTACAGGGTAGTCCAAACCACTTAATTCCATGGCTTTCTGGGCTGGGTGTTGCATCTCTGGCCAGAACTTGAGTTTGGTAGATGGTCTGACCATTGTTTGTATGAATTTCTCAGATTACATTCAAACACTGTCCCTGTCTGCCTGTGACCTTGGGCCAGGTACTGACTGGACTGTGTCTGAGCTTCCTTAGTTATGGAGGATTGTGGGAACTATCTAGCTTAAACCCAGCATTGGGTCTCCCCTGAGAAGCCTTAGCTAAGTGGTAGCTGGCCTTTCATTTACTTTTGTTAGTATGGAAAAAGCCTGAAGTCCCATTAGGGCTTTCTCTGAGTAGCCTTGGCTAAATGTCTGCTGACTCTTATATGACCTTTGTTAGTGTAGGAAAATCTTACCATCCCACCGGAGTGTTTTCTGAGTAACCTTGGCTAAATGATGTCTTGATGTTTATGTTGAGGCCAAGACTCCTTTTTAGACAGGTTAACACTGAGTCTTGATTCACACAAGAATATTTAGTATCCTTTTGGAGGCCTCACAGAATGTTTTCAGGATTGCTTCTCTCAGCTAGGACACTGGACACTCTGGAAGTCCACATTTCTCTGGGTACTTTTGGTTCGGTCACCTTGTATACTCTAGGTGCATACAGGTCCTTCTTGGAAGGCTGTTTCTTACTAGCAGCTTACCTTATCCTTGGCCTCATGTTCTCTTAAGTCCTCCGAGAGTTTATTGACCACTCCTTTAAGAGCCTTTGGATGGTGGATATTGGAGAGAGTAAATAACGAGCTTTGTAACCAGAAGACATTAGTAAGAATTACAGCTGATAGTCTGCTACCTTGGCAACCTTGGCCAATCGACCCCTTTCCCCAGTGTAAATTTTTCCATTATTAAAAAGGGTGTCTGGCTGTGAATCTCTTAGCTTAGGGCTGAGACAAAGTGTGAGGCAGGTGTGAGGTAACTCTTGCCTTGTTCCTTTTAAGTATTTCCAGAACATTCAGATCTTGGAGTGGGCTATGCATTCCAAGGCTGTCTGCATGCGTTCATTGTGTGATGAAACTTCTGCATGTGGAACTGTCTGCATGCATTCACTGGGTGATAGAACTGTCTGCATTTTTTGAGTTTTCATTTTGACATCATATCGCTTCCCAGGTATTTAAATAGAGACACACTATGTGCTTGTATGCTATTTCCTCTCCTATAGGAGCTCGGAAGACAGCTGAGAGAATACAGGAGGCTTTTGTGCAGAAGTTACTGTGTGAGAGCCCCACTCAGGCTCTCTGATGTGTGAGAAGAGACACGAGGAGTAAATAGCCTTATAAAGAAGCATTTGGTCATCCGACACAGAACCTTAGAAATGTCAGATGTCCTCCTAAGTGTGACATTTGTAATTATAATTGTAATTAAGGAGGTACTGTCGGCTGGGTTTTTGATTCGATTTTCTAACGCTGACACCAGGGATAATCCTCAGCAGCTGCCAGAACACCCTGCAGTTCTGCCAACTTCTAGTGGTTTTATGACTCGTTCCAAGGAAGAGACAGGTCACAATGCCCCAGCAAGCAACTCGTGTTTTTTCGCACAGAGATGAAACTCCGCTGATGAGCTACTACACTCTATTCAGCATTTTCTAATCAGGAAACATACAGAGATCCTCTTCTGGGGCAGGGTAGGTGCTGTGCATTGTGGTGAGATGATGAATAGAGTAGCTTTGGTGTCAACGTGTTCACATTCCAGAGGGGGGAGGTGTCGACTAAATTCCATCTTTGAACATGAGTTATACAATGTTATCTATAACACTATCCAATGCACAGGAGGATATATCAGGTGGGTAGAGGATGATAGGCAAGTAGAAAGATGATGGGTACACATGTTAACAGATGACAGATACATAGACTATGATAAATAGATGAATCTGTCAGCATAGTGAACACAGAAGTTGGTATACAATATCAAACACTCTGATGGGGGGCCGGCAGGTAGCATCCAGTTTGGCAAGTGTCTCCCTCATATGAATGCAATAATCACTGGGCTTCACAAAGTGAAGCTGGCTATGTGCTGTGTAGGGTTAAAACGTTTGTGTCTTAGCAGGGCCCGCATAGGTCTGCACCAAATGGGTTCCCAACATTGAAAGGAGACGTAGATTCATGCACTCATCCCTATCCCAGAAGCTGTCTCCAGTTGAAAGCTACTTCCAAATGAAAAATTAGTTTTCTCCAAGGGATTTTCACTGAGGAAATAAACCATTCTTAAAGGTAGGGCGCATGCCGAGCAGTGGATGGCTAACACAAAGTGAGTATCAGTCCAGTCTCTTCTGGTTTTCATTGTCTTGATTGGAAATCAGCTGTTATTCTGATGGGCCTGCCTTTGTGTGTGACTAGCTTTTTTCTTTTTTTCACTCTTGCTGTTTTTAATATTCTTTCTTTCTTCTGCACATTTTCTATTTTGACCATTATATGAGGTGGCAAGTTTCTTTTCTTATGCTATTTGGTGTTCTTTATGCTTTGGGGGCTTTTTATTGACATCTCTTTGGCTCTGGCTGCCAGAAGTGTTCATGTTTTTGTGTTGAGACAGTAAGCAACTGTACCTGTTGCTGGTGGATAGTCAGTAGGAGGCATTACATACCAACTTTCCACACAGTGCCAAAGATAATGGGCACTCAGCCCATTACAGTGATGCCATCCCCCTCTGGGTTTTCAGTATGGGCAAGACACTCCTGCTTAGTATTTGCTTTTACATCTAATGATTTGTAAAACCAACATCTACAGGAATTGCTTTCTTGCTGGACGTTTAGGTTGTGATTCCCTTCTCCTGGGTCTACCGACTGGCCTGTTATCTTCTCTGGAACATGCTATGTTTGACCAACTCTTTTGTTCCTTAAATGTGATAGAGAATCCCTAGGAAATTACTGTCCAACAATGGTCAGTGCTCTGAACAATAAAGCCAAGCAAATGACTAAGTGTGCATTATAGCATAGATGGGGGTGACTGTGGAGATACAGTATATTTCTGATGGGATTAAACAGAACAGGAAGAGCATGTAACACACAACATACAGAGACCAGGGTGCAGATTTTGACTGCATCTTGCATAACACTGAACTCCCATACTTACTGTTATTTATCTAAACATGGTTTGTAAAACCCTCTTGGGCCTCATGAGTGTCTATGTGTCTGTCTGAATTAGCACAAATAGCACCACCTATGAGTGTAGTATGAGTGCTGTGAGTATCCATCATGGCAGAGCTTGGGAAAGTGGCTATTTGACAAACCATAGTTGTCTACTTTAAATTCTTAATTTTGATAATGCCAAGCATCAAAGAGTTGAGCAAACAGCTCACATCTCATGTTATAGTATCAAATCCATTAAACAACCACCCACAAGAATGAGTTGTTTTCGTAAATGATTATTTTGAATTTATCCTGGAAGCTGTCCAAACTCTGGAAGACTCCAAGTGTTCAGGAGCAAAAGTATGCTCTCCTGTGCCAGCCAAAGTTCGTGTCCCTCTAGCCTGTGGCATGCTCAACACCACCCCCATTTTGACAGCACCATGTCAGATACTCTGTCAGCTGGCAGGCTGGAGTCATCACACTGCCTTCAGCCTGTGCTTGGTTCCATTTCTGTTCCCAGCCCGTCACACCCACACACCCATGTGCAGCTCTGGAAAGCTGGTGGGAAGAGCATGAATGAGTTGCATCAGCAGGTGCTCTCCTCACTCACCCACATGAGACTGTCCTCCTCTTAGTTAGTCATCCACTTTCCTCCCCTTCAGTGTCTGGGAGTGTGAGTGAGTCCCACCACATCTAGTCTGTCTGATGGAGCGAAAGGTTGGCGGAGAGGGAAAGATGAAGGAAAGGAGGTGAAAGAGGGAAGGTGTGAGTTAGGGGAGGGCATCATATGATCAAATACTCCCCCCTTGACCATAAAGGTTATTTAAAAGCACAGTTCTCAGGTAAAAATTCAAGATGAGGATGTTGAGATCTGGGGATATGGCTCAGTTGATCATATGGAACCATAAAAACCTGAGTTAGATCTCCAGAATGCACATAAAAGGCTGCATATGGTGTACATGCATGCAGTCCCAGCACTGGGGAGGAGGAGACACGAGGATCCCCAGGGCTTGCTGGTTAGATAGTCTAAAATGTCCATGGTTCAGTGAGCAACACTGTGTCAAAACAAAACAAAACAAAACAAAACAAAACAAAACAAAACAAAACTCCCAAATGCCAAGAAGTACATGTTGACAGGAGCCTGATATAGCTGTCTCCTTAGAGGTCTGCCAGAGTTGGATATATACAGAGGTGGATGCTCACAGCTAACCACTGATCTGATCATGGGGTTCCCAATGGAGGAGTTAGAGAGAAGACTGAAGGAGCTGAAAGGGTTTGCAGCCTCATGGGGAGAGCAATAATACCAACCAACCAGAGCTCCCAGGGTCTAAACCACTAGCCTAGGAGCACATAGGGAGGGACCCATGACTCCAGCTGTATATATAGGGGAGGATGGCCTTGTTGGGCATAGGTGGGAGAGGTGGTCCTTGAGGCTGAATGCCCCAGTGTAGGGGGAATTCGAGGGAGGGGAGGTGGGAGTAGGTGGGTGGGGCAAATCCTCATAGAGGTAGGAGGAGGGGGAATGGGATAGGGGGTTTCTGGGTGGGGGAAATGGGGTAAGGGGATAACATCTGAAATGTAAATAAAATATCCAATAAAAAAGAAAATGAAAAAAAAGGAAAAGGTTACATATGAAACACAACCTCAATAATACAAAAACTAAGGTTTGGTTTGTTAATATGTACATTGGTCAGTGCTCTGAACAATAAAGCCAAGCACATGACAAAGAATGCGTCATAGCATAGATGGGGGAGTGGAGATAGAGTACACTTCTAATGGGATTCAAACAACAGGAAGAGCGTGGAACATACAACATACAGAGACCAGGGTGACGTGTATGCAATGATTTCAGTGAGTCCCAAGCAATATAAAAGAGAATGAATCAGAAAGATACCAAATGTACACAAAAGTTTGTTATTTATATAATACAGTTAATTTTATTTTACCTTTTAAAGTTAGTTTTTGACTCAGTGCAGAACAAGGCAATTCTGGAATAGTCAAAACATGTTCATCAATGGAAGATGGGATAAAGAAAATGTATTTTTATAGCAACTGAGTATTATTCTGCTATTTGTTAAAAACAAGAGAGAGCGGGAGAGAAAGATCCCACCACCTATTTCAACAGTGAACCTGGGTGACACTGGACATGAAGTTCGCTAGACAAAAAAGACAGAAACTAAATGATCTTATATGTAGTGCCTAAAACTGCTCATCTCTTAGAAGCAGAAATGGTACAGTGGTTCTGTGCCCAGAAAAAAAGTAAAGGGTGAATGTGGAGATACTGATCAGTGGGCAACAACTGGAATCACAGGATAAGTAAGTTCTTGAGACTGTAGTAAGGTTGGTTCACTTTAATAAATAAGAAAGTATATTGAAGGGTCTTTAACAAAGGGGCTGGAGAGACTGCTGAGATGTTAAAAGCACTATCTGCTCTTCCAGGGGATCCAGGTTTGGTTCCTTGCACCTACATGGCAGCTCACAACTGTCTATTACCTCAGTCCTAGGGGATTCTGATGCTCCCTTCTGGCCTCCACAAGAATTGCACATTTGAGGTGAACATATATACCTGCAGGCAAAACACTGACACATATTTAAAGAAAAATTTAAAAAGCACAGTCTTTAACACAAACATAGACACACATGCACACATGGCAACTCTAGAAAGCTTTACTTTTCTGTTGCTGAGATAAACACTGTGACAAAGGCACCTTATACACCTTAGAGAAGGAAGAGTTTATTCAGGCTTATGGTTCTAGAAGTTCTTGGTGGGGAATTATGGCACCAAGCAGAAGTTGTGGAGTCAGAAGCAGCATCTGAGAGCTCACATCTTGAACTATAAGCATCAGACATTGAGAGCAAACTGGAAGTGGCTCAAGGATTTAAATTGCCAATGCCCACCCTCAGTGATGCACTTCCTTCAGCAAGGTCACACCTCCTAAACTTCCTCAAACAGCACAGCTAACTGGGGCTAGAGTTTTCAAGTACCTGAGCCTATGGGGGCCATTCTCATTTAAATTACCACATTCTACTCCACGGCCCTCAGGGAGTAGAATGTTACAGCATAAATGTGAAAATGTGCCTAGTCCAACCTCAAAAGTCTCTTTTGTCTTTTACAGCCCCCACACAGTTTACAAATGCAAAGTCCAGAGTCTCTTTTGAGACTCAATGCAATCTCTTAACTCTAATCTTCTATAAAATAAAAGCTAAATTATGTACTTACAACACACAATGGTACAGAATACACGTTACTCTTCCTAAAAGTAGGAGTTGAGGTATAATGAGAAAATAGTGGGTCAAAGCAAGACTGTTTCAACACTCGCCCAGAAGCCTGGCAAGCAGGCAGGCTCTGCAGTCGCAGCCCTTCCCCCTTCTCCCTCACATAGAAATTCCCCCTCCTGCCACCTGGCCCCTCTTGTAAAGGACACAAATCTTCACTCTAATAGCACCCATATCCTGGAAACAACGAACAGATAAACAACAACAACAACAACAACAACAACAACAGCAACAAAAGTGCTGCAGCCTCTATGCTGCCTGGAGCCAGCACCCTCTCTGATAAATGGCTAAACACTCCTCAACCCAGGTGGCTTATGGCCTTGGGAAGAGCAAAAACCATACATTCTCAGAGAGAAATCATGCCAACTAAGAGTCCCCAGGCAGCTGCGACCGGTTTGTAAAAATGTTAAAGCTTTTCATATCCGCTGCTTCCCTCCCCCTATATAACCTGCTTGTATATAGAATCTATATACTCTCTGACACGGACTGCAACTTTGCAACTTGCAGTCCAAACCTGGGTTTGAAATAAAGGCTCTTATGTATCTTTACAACGGATACGGCAATTCTTCGAGATCTCTTGGAGGTTCCTAGACCTGGGCATAACAACTGAAACCTATCAGAGTAAACATCAAATTCTGTAGCTCCACGTCTGGTGGATGATTCTGCTGCCCTTCTAGTTTTCCTGCTTGCAACATTCATCTCTCTTGGGCTGGTTCCACTGCCAGTATTCAACTCTCTTTACAAATATCTCATGGCTCTGACATTTCCAGTTTCTTAGGGTATCCTGTGTACTCCAGTTTTCTTTCACAGTTCCATGCAGTGACCCCCTCAGAAACTTCTGCCTTCTCAGATCTTTCATGCAAGGATTCCCTGGCTATAGGCTGCCTGGCCTCACCACGTATCTAAAATCACAGTGAAAAGTCCAGGATCTCCTCTCCATTGAATCCTTCATGCTTCTAACATCAGCTCCATGTAGACAACACTGCCAAGTTTGGCTGCCAACTTGGGCTGACCCCTGGCCCCTTGAGTCACATTAGCAGCAGCTTTTATTCAGGTATTCTCTACAGTAGACAACACTTTTTGCTCTTTCATGAGTTGGAAGCTTAGTTGTGTGAAGTCTTGCCTTGAGGGCACCCTTCCCTTTGTTTCAGTGTGGAGTTAGAGGCCTCTGCCATTATAATGACACCAATCTTGTCTCTTTCAGTACAACCTTTGGCTGCCATATTGCTTCCTCTTGCTATTTTTTTTCTTCAAGCTCTTCATTTTGTATTTCTTTTTTCTCTACTTAATCTTTTTCATTGTAAACCCAAATAACATTCATTAATAGTGGACATAGAACTGTAGAGTGAAAAATTATAAAAATCATTTTATAAAATGTATATAGGCTTTTCTCTAAGCCCCACTTTAAAGGGCATGGAAAATTTTCTCTGGAGCAAGCTAAAAATGTAGACTGGCCAGTTTCAGGAACTGGAAGAGAGGAATGTGAGTCGTCTAGGTGGGGCTGAGAAACTAGTAACCACGATGACAGGGCAACAACTGAGAAACAGTTGAGCAAGTGACATGGCAAGACCACATTTTTAAGAAGAATGAGTATACAGAGTGATTTCCACATGACCCTGACTCACTTAGGTTGGGTTCCTCTGGAATTCTCTGCTATTTTTATGTTACATTTCCTTAGCAATCCCTCACCCCCCTCCTCACTCCCCTGGTTTATGGTTTTCCCCTTTAAAAAGCCCCTCAGCCAGCCAGTCTTTGTCAATTCAGCTCCTGCATGGGCAAACGAATTGACCATTGGTTGACCAACTTTTCCTAATAAAGCCTCTGGTGATTGCATCCAGGTACGGTGTCTTGCGAGTTTTTGGGTGGCCGTGACTTCCCGAGACTTGAGTGAGGGTCTCTCGAGTTTAGGGTCTTCAGAACAGACTCAATATTGCCCCAGCTGGCAGGGATTCGATGAGACCCTAGGGAAGGGGGCAAAAGAATGAAGGGACAAGAGACACAAAGAATGAGAGCAAGTCTGGAGTTCTGATAAAGCTCTGGAACTTTTATTTCAGGGGCAGGTTATGAAGACACAGCAAAATGGGAAGTTTAGGCAAGGGTCATTGCTTAGGGCTATTCTACCAAGACTATCCCACTGTCGTAACCAGCTCCAGGAAATGCCAGTCATTCTTTATGTTCCTGGGACCTGAGACCTGCAACAGTCCTTTCTTAACCTTGTATCAACTAGGTTTCCCAGAACAGCAGGTAATTTCCTGGGTTTGGCTCCCGGCACAATATTATGCCTTGAAATTTCCTTTGCCTAAGAAATTTTGCACATGACTTTTTAATTTATCCTGAGGCAAGTTCTTAGGACAAGGGCGGAAGAGATTCTTTGCCAAAATATCACAAGATGATCTTTAGCTCAGTTGCTAATATGATTCCTTTCTGAAACCTCTTGAGCTGGGCTTCCATAGTCCACATTGCTCTCAACACTGCCTTCCAGGCTCTTATTGGATAGCCTTTTAAACTCTGCTTGTACAGTTCAACTATCTTCAAACTAGTCCAAATTGGTCTTACTATATTTTCCTAGAAAGCAGCATGGTCAAGTTCTTCACAGCAAAAACCACTCTCTTATCAACTTCTGTAATATCTACTTTTATGTTGCTGTGATAAAACACCATGACCAAAGCAACTTGTAGGAGGAAGGGTCTATCTGGATTGTGCCTCCAGAGGTTCTTGGTGAGGGAGCTCAGCAGCAAGCAGCATGTAAGGCAGTGGGAAGCTCAGAGTTCACATCTTGAACTGCAAACATCAACCAGAGACAATGAACCTGAAGTGGCTCAAGGATTTAAATTCCAAAATCTTGACCCCAGTGATATACTTCCTCCAGCAAGGCCACACCTCCCAAGCCTCCCCAAACAGTGCTAAGTTTGGCTGCCAGCTTGGGGACAAAGTACTCAACTGAGATGTGTTGGGGAGAATTTTTCATATCCAAGTTCCTACAGTGTGGCTTCTTGTAGTTTTGCTTTTTCAGCCTTTATAATCATAACGATTTAATTATGTCTTTATGCTATATTTAAGGTGATGATTGTTGATGGTTTTATTTAAATTTACCATTTTGTTATTAAAATTTGTTTTGAAAGTTTTTCTTCATTTCAACTGCTTTAGAGTAACTCAGTATTTCTTTTTATAGTCTATGTGTTCTCTTTTATTGGTTTATTGCTTATTTAGAACTTGGTGAATTTTTGTTTGTGTGGCTAATTTAGCTAGAACAAAGAAGTAATTTCAGACAGGAATCTAAATTTTAGGCTAAAACAAGGAAGTAGGCTTCAGACATGAAAACAACTTGGGCTAGGACAGGGAAGTAGGCTCAGATACTTTGGTTTTCCTGATCAGCCCTTAGAAACAGTGATCACTGGAGTGTTCACATGGAAATTTGTTTATTGCCTTGCTTGCTCTTTGACTATTTGTGTTTGTTGTCTTGCTAGTTCCTTGACTATTTGCATCTATTGTATTGCTAGACCCTCAACCTAGAACTGACCTTAAAACACGCATGTAATCAAAATGGTATAAAAGCATAAAGGAGGAGGGGGGATGGGATAGGGGGTTCTAGGGAGGGAAAATGGGGAAAGGGGATGACATATGTATTGTTAATAAATAAAATATCCAATAAAAAAGAAACAAAGAGCTTATATTATATACTTTAAACTTAGTATAGCTTCAATCAGCATTAGTTAATTTCAAAAAGTATTATAAGAATTTTCTGAAGGTGTATTTTCATCTTTTTACTGACTTTTGCTATATCCTTCAGGCATTCTCCTTCTTCACATGTTATAAGCTTCACATGATGGCTAATATTGACTATCAACTTGACAGGATGTGAAATCAGCTAGATTTCAGTTATATTTATGGGAGTTATTTAGATTCATGCCTGTGAGGGATTATCTTGATTCCATTAAATAAAGAAAGAAAATCTTCCATATAGGAGGATGGTACCATTTCCTGAGCTTGGATTCTGGACAGCATGAAAGGAAGAAGGTAGCCAAGTATGAGCATCTATCTCTCTTTGTCTCCTGACTGCAGACACAGTGGGACCAGCTGCTTCAAGCCCATGCTGTCTTAAATTCCCACCATAAAGAGCTGCACCCTCAAACTTTGAGCCAAAATGAACTCCTCTTTGAAGCTACCTTTGCCGAGTGTTTTACCACAGCGCTGAATGAAGTAACCAAAACACTTCATGGCACATTGGTATTATTTTTGCATTTATCAAGCAATAGTTACTTGAAGGGGCTTAAAGTTCAAGGAAATTTCATCATTTAATGTCTTCTGAGATGTTAAAATATCCAATTCTGTTCATTTCTCTGTGCTAGTCCATACATAAACATCACATAGCTTTCTTTGACCTGAAGGGCTTCATCTTCCAATTCTTACCAATGTCTATCTACTTGATATTACATTAATTCTTCTGGTTCAGTATATATAAGAACGCTTGACTGTGTCATGATTTGTAGGTAGTGTTCTTGTTTCTTTCTTTTAGTACAGTGTAGGTGTTCTTCTATCCTCTCAGGATCTCCTTGGTGGAGTAGGGGCCTTCACTCTCTGCCTTTGAAGTAAATGAGGGCCAAGAATGCCTGTAGCAGCCCTGGGTTTCCCTTGTAGACCAGCTCCAGCTTCTTTGCTGAGATGCTGGGATAGAAGGTGAAGTTTCAATCATACTAGGCTGGGGCAGAGGGAAGAGGCTTGAGTTCTCTCTGCTTCTCAGTCTACCAAGGTGTGAGTGAGCAGCGTCATATACCTGCCAAGGGACACAGCTGTTTCTGATATCATGTCTTCTTCATCATGATGCAACAAATCCCCTCAAACCACAAGTTCAGATAAGTACTTCATCCTCTAGGTTATTTGGTCACATGGATGAAACAAACAACTAACACATTGTCCTTGCTGACCTCTCAGAGCACTTCCCATGAACTAATCAGGTAGGGCCTTGTCTGTTTTGTTGAATGCTGTTGGGCCATATGCTTCCTCAGGGATGGGGATGAAGCCCCTTCCTTTCTAGTTTGTCACCTACAGCACAAGTCCTGTACTTGGGGGCACAACCTCTTAGCTGTAGGAGATCTAAGTGAGTGGCAGCACAGAGGAAGGGAGGCTTGACACCCTGGCTATCCTCTCCCTGCTCTCTCTGCCTCACAGTCTTTCTGCCTGCATTCTTTCTCTTGTCATTCTCATGTGTCAGCTTCTTCACATGGGTCTCATTTGTCTTCACTAAAAAACCACTTTGCAAGATTATATCAGCATATTCACTTCCCATCCATCCATCCATCCATCCATCCACTCATTCTCTTAGTTATCTGTTAGTGAATAATTTCCTTGCCTGTATGTCAGCTTTACAGGGCCATGGCTTAGTTTTGAGGACCTGGAGGAGTGTAGAATGAACAGAGGAGTGTAGAGTGCCCAGTATGTATGAAGAGAGAGAGGGAAGAAGGGAAAGAAGAAAGACACAGGTGGAGGGAAAGGGAAAGCAGAGAGGGAAAAGAACATGGGAGAAAGAGTTTGCAAGAAAGAAAGATGGAATGGGGTTGGAGTGAAGAAAGAGGAGGAATGTGAGAGAAAGGAGTATTTGCTGAGGAGTGGCAGGGCATCTCTGAGACCCTGTAGCTTCTATTGTGGGTGCTCAGCCTGCCACCCAGGATGCTCTATATCCATTCTTTCTTAACTGTTGGGACCAACTTGGGGTAACTCATAGAAATCCTTTTAATTTTCTTAATGGCTCCTTGACCATCCAAGACAGGGTCAGGCACAAGAACAATGCAGGTCTTTTAGCAGAGGCAGGATTGCAGGCAGTGGCTGGGACCCTGCTGACCCTCTAACACAGAGTCTCCTTGTCTCACAACCCCTTCCTTCCTGGCACTATTGCAGAACCACTTCCTCAGCTCCCTCAACCATCTGTGGCCTGCCCTCCCTCACAACCTAAGTGTCTTGCATGACCCCCTCTCTGCGGAGTTGGTGGTGCAAGTCAGTGGGAACATGCAGCTGTATAGTTCTTCATAGTTTGTCGCCACTGTGAACCTGGCTCCCAACTCCTTCCCTATTGCTATGACTTAGTAACCAAGAGATAAGATCAGAAATTGGATAATGATACAGTGCTGAGGGTTCTGTGGCTAAAGAGGCCTCCCTGGGTTTGCTCTCACAGCATCCAATTTGACACATGCAAATAATTATCCCCTCACTGTGTTCCACGGGGCACATCTGGAGCTGATAACCTCTAGGACGAGAGAGCCTTGTTCTTGTACACGACTTCCTTCACTCTCAAGGGCTTCATCTGTAGAGGATTTGCCTACAAATTTACATCTGTAAATTTGAAGGATTTATAGATCCGTCAGGAGAGAAGGTTGTGAAATACCTAAAGGCGTCCATTACTCCCAGGTAACCATTGTGTGCTTTCGATGTTGGGTACAGAGTACCAAATTGGAGCATTGCACAGTCTGAAGTCAGGCCACAGAGCGCTGGCCTTTCCACATGCTCTCCAACAGGGAAAGCTGTGCACCTGGACTTTCCTAGACTACTGTTACTCTAGAATTTTCTACTTCATCTTTCTTTAATGTTTCCTAATTTTTAAAAAAAAATTCTCATATTTTAGGTAAAATCCAGATATAAATAAGGATATAATGAGCTAGAGCTGATATTTGGTGGGAAACATTATGGCTTATTCAAAATTAAGCCACTTGGGTAACCACTTGGATTATCTAAGAAATACCTAAAATTTATCCTTTTAAATTAATCAAATCTAACACAAAAATATATCAAATTCTGTCTCAGGACACAGTGTCTGTCACTGTTTACCCACCATGATGGGTAAACTTATTGAAGATTGAAATAAATTATAAACTTAATTAATTAATTAATTAATTTTTTAAAGCATAGAAACGATTTTTATCGACGAATGCGCACAATTGAGTTCCTTATACAATCAAGGAAATGGGCTTTCTCCTGGGCATCAACTCTTTTATCAAAAGAATATCTGCTCTTCTTAGCACCACCCCGACAGTGTTTCTGATTCTAAACTAAATGTTCATAGGGTGAGGACTGCACACACACCTCTCAAAAACCACAGTGCCAAGGGGCTTTAGGCTACAAGGTAGCAATGAGGACGGGCCAGAGCCACAGGCAGCTCATGCTCTCCACATGTTGCCACAGAGCAGTCCTGAAGGATGCTCAGGGTGGTACAGGTCAGGACCTGTGCTCAGCACACACTGGATGTGTACATCCCAGTGTACACAAACTTCTTCTTCAGAGTTCTTTCATTTCAGATACTTGCGGGAGGTGTGTAAGAGTTATCAGTTGCAGCTTCTATGTCAGATTTGAAAGGCTGCACTTCAAGGTTGACATTGACCAAAAAAAAAGAAGAAAAAAAAAAAAAGGATGCTCTCGCCAGACACAATGGAGGAGTTGATGGTGTCAAAGACCTCATCCCCCAGGCTGTCTTCCTGGATTTCAGGGTTATCATCCCTGTTGTTCTTGAAGTATCCCAGAATTGCCACTGAGAAGTATTCACCGGAGTCCTGACAGTGTTCATTCTGTGACATGGCTCAAGAACAATTTTCCATGAGGTCTGTTCTGGATCTGCAGCAGCTCACATGCACAGGTCCAAAAGTTGTGGGGTGCTGGTCTGGGAGAGACTAAGAAGTTTCAGAACAGTTCCACAGTACAGGGCCATAAAATTTATTGATAAAATTTAAAATTACAAACTTTACTATTTATGTTGTGGTTAATGGCAAGAGTAGACTCGGTCCTAAGGTTGTCGTCTTCTTCTTCTTCTTCTTCTTCTTCTTCTTCTTCTTCTTCTTCTTCTTCTTCTTCTTCTTCCTCTTCCTCTTCCTCTTCCTCTTCCTCTTTCTTCTTCTTCTTCTTCTCCTTCTCCTTCTCCTTCTCCTTCTCCTTCTCCTTCTCCTTCTCCTTCTCCTTCTCCTTCTCCTTCTCCTTCTCCTTCTCCTTCTCCTTCTCCTTCTCCTTCTCCTTCTCCTTCTTCTTCTTCTTCTTCTTCTTCTTCTTCTTCTTCTTCTTCTTCTTTTTCTTCTAGATTTATTTATTTATTTTATGTATGAGTACACCATAGCCTCTTCAGACACATCGGAAGAGGGCGTCAGATTCCATTATAGATGGTTGTGAGCCACCATGTGGTTGCTGGGAATTGAATTCAGGACCTCTGGAAGAGCAGTCAGTGTTCTAAACTGCTGAGCCATCTCTCCAGCCCTGGTTTTATTTTTCATAAATGCATTTTGACCATACTACAGTGCAGCCTTTTACTTCTTTGCTTTATTTTTTGCTATAGGTATATTTTTTTCATAATTTAACCTTATTTTCTAAAATATATTTATAGCCTTTTATGTTTAACTTACAATTCAATGACATCTAAGTCTATTAAGTATTTTTAAAGTTTTTAAAATTGCTTTTATAGTCTTTTCAAATGAAGCAAAGAACATAGCCAGATTTATTTATCAAGTTCACTCCCCATTACACTGGGAGTGTATTATTATTATTTATAAATTTTATTTTTAAACACAAACTTGATTTTTTATGGTAAAGATTCATTTTTTTTGCTTTTATACAATTTTTTAAATATTAATCAAAGGCTTCATAAGTTTGGTAATGCTCAATAACAAGATGTTCATACAATCAGAAGTGTAACCCAATACCCAACCTAGATATATCAACTATCTTTGACTGGTGGAGACACGCAAACATCCGCCTCCATGTCCCTCCCCTCATCATCTAGTTTCTCTTCTCCTTACTTCTCTCCTTACTCCTCCCACCTTAGTTCCTCCTACATGTCACCCTTCCTGTTAAAATAAAACTTTTCTCTCAAAATATAGTTAGAACATAACGATACCAATTTGTGTCAGTAAGGTACAAGATAGACCTAATACCCAGTCCATCATTTTGTTTACTAAGCAGAACCTCTGTCATCTCTCCTAAGAGACTTAGTTCAGAATCTGGCTTTTTCTTGGCTTTAGAATGAATGTCAGCTGAAAAACATCCTCTCAAATCTTTTCTTTCAAAGTAAATAGCCAGGATTGGCAATGAGACTATAAGTCTTCAACCCCGTCAGAAATTCAGAATCACTGAGTTAACTAAAATTATGGGAAGCACAAAGCATAGCTTCTAAAACTTAGCCAATTTATAGAGACCACTGAACATCTGGACAGTACCTATACTACAAAACGTTGGAGTATCTGATCTTCAGCCTTCTGGCCCAGGATCATCTGACAGACCTTGTGATGCAGAATTATTAAGGGCTGATTACTTTGTCTTGGCTGTCTTGGCAGATATAATCAGTCGACTATTCTGCAAGTGTGTCCTTTTCTGGACAGTAATTTGTCTGTAGATGGAAAGAGGCAATTCTTGCCTAGTGGCTGTCTCACCACAATTGGAATAACTCCAAAGATGCTCAATTTCTTCTTAGAATCCAAGACAGAAAGCTGTCAGGAGCAGACAGGCCTCTAATCAAAATGAACATTAATATATAAAAATATAACATCAATTCTGTGGAGTTCTGATGTTTTGAAAACCACCTATCCATATAAGGCAATCTGGATTGTTATCTGTTAACTCCTCTCTGCTATTTCTGAATAAAATGTAGAAAACACCCAAACAATAAACTCAGAGCCAGGCACCAACATGGCCTCTGTCAGCAGCATAAATCACAGACATCAACATAACTCCCATTGACAGCACTGGGCACAGATGCTAACATGGCCTCCAGCTGCTACACAGACCATGGACATCCACAGGAATGACAGGCATCAACATGGTCTGGGGTGGCAACCCAGACCATGGATATGTCCCCCTGCTGTGGCATGGGCAAGAGATACCACATGACCTCTGGGAGAACCATGGAGATCTTATGAGGAAGCCCAATCCAGGAAATGAAGTGTTCTTCATCTTGGATACTCTGTTGTTGCTCAAAGCCAATGTGATCATGTGACTAGGTAGTGTGTTCAGTGGCAGAGCCTGTGCAAGCTTCAGTGTGCTGTACACCACCCTGCCTGGCCTACTTGACAATGCCATGTTCTCCAATTCACGGCAGGCTTCTCCCATACCTGTCACCGCCTTCAGTGACAACTCTCTCCACCACACGTGGGCTGCTTCCTTCCTCTGTCTTTCTCACCTCTCCATCACGTATTTGTTCATCAAAGTGGCACTGCAAGTGGCAGTGTGTTGTGGTTCCATCTATTGCTTTTTGCCTTGTGCTGTCCAGGTGCTGCTGCACACCAAGCAGGGAAGAGTAGAGCAGACCCAAATTCCATGGTCTGCATTTTCCCTTAGTGTGTCTGTACCCTGTGCATACCAGGCAGGAAAGTATGAAGCAAAGTCTGGAACAGGTAGATGAATAGGGTCCTGGTGGTACTGAATGCTGGTGTAGGGAGGGCAGGGGAGACCTCCTCTGAAGATTTCAGTGTTACAGCTCTTTTAGAAAATAGGTCTCTTAGATACTAGTCAATGAAACAGCTTGTGTTCTTTATTGGGGTGAACAAGGATTATATAAACCTTGGAAAGTGGGAAGGGGTTCTTCTTAGAGTGAAGTCTCATTGGCTGAAGTTTAAGGTACTGGGATACCTCATTTACATGGGAAGGCATTCCAGGAAGTTGAACCTGTAATTTTGCCAAGGTTTACCTGACATTCCTCAGGTAGAGTGTGGGGGCTGGGCTCCCTGATAAGGTGGAGAAAAGGAAGCCCTGCTGGGACAGGGAGACCCCCATTTTTGCACAGAGCTCACAGAGCTTAGGGGAGCTATCTGGACATGGTAGACTTCGACCTTACATAGTAGGGTTTACCAAAAGTGAGTCACACTTTATTTTTTACCCAAGCAGCTTTACATACAATTACTCATTGCAATGAGACATTTGTCTGGTTCAAAGTTTCTGGTGTCTGAAGCACCATAAATACTAGACGATCACCCAGAGTGGTCTCAGATATCCTGCTGTTTCCCAGAGTCAGGGTGACCATGCAACTAGGCAGGGAATCTTGGAGCAGGATCCATGCGAACTCCAGGTAACTGCACACCTCCCCATCCTCCATGCCAGCTACCCCTCAGTTCACTACAAATGACCATTGTGCCTGTTGCGTGCAGGCAGTGCAGCTACTCTCCTCCCAGAAGGGCAAGCAGCAGGGCTGCAGCGGCCATGGTTCCATGCTACAGGCCAATGAGTAGCCAAATGATGACCCTATTCCAGTAAATGAGTTTTGAGATTTATGACTGCCTCTCTTTGTATTCTTCCATTGTTTTGCTTTGAACTGTATGCTGCCTTATAAACCCTGATCTGCAAGCCTCTTGATTCCTAAGGGAGCTCAACCTTGAACCCTTGAACCTGTGCAAGGGCAGTGGAGCTCAGTGGTGAGTGCAGAGCACAGGTAGATGAGAACTGAGTTAATCTGGAGGAACTGGGGGCAAGCAGAGTGTTAACTTGGGAGGTAAGTTTCCTGTGACAGAATCCAAGGAAGTGATGTTGAAATGAGATGCCAGGAGAAGAGCAGAAGAGTCAAGAGTGGAATTGGGTGTCTAGCTTGAGATAGTCAGGATATGTGAGACGGTGTCTTTTCATGCTTGAGCTTGGAACCAGCAATGGAGATGCATGCAGATGCATGCAGATGCATGCAGATGCATGCAGATGCATTATTTCCAGATCTGCCTACCCAGAGATCCCAGCGTGAGTTCTAGAGGTCCTGTGTTCACTGTCCCTCACCATGTTTTGATTAATATTAGAGTCCAAGACCCTCCAAGTTAGGAAATAGGAGTAAAAGAAGAACTTAGGATAAGAAAATTCAATGTGCTTGATTCTATGTATTTGTGGATTTGGATTGTATGTGAAGAATCAGGCAGCCATGCTCATGTTACTATGGGAAGTATGACGATTTAAGTGTACATTTATTACAATTATAGATGTGCTCATTTGGCCAGAATTTATTCTTTCCTCCCCCCTTCCTTCATTTCTTCTTCCTACTGCCTCTCTCCTCCACCACTTCATCTGTCTTGCTTTGATATGGGTTCTTTCTGTGTAGCCTGAACTAGCTTCTATATGTCAATTCTCATTCCTCAGCCTTTTAAGTCTTAGAATTACATGTGAGCTACCATGTTTGGCCACTTTGGTCAAGATCTCTAATATTTTATTTTCCTGACTTGTTAAATAATTGACCTTGGTACATTACAAAGTTTCTTTCTTTGTACCACAGTTAGAAAAGATACAAGAAGAGAAAAATAAAACTTATTTTTCTCAAGCATAATTAAGGTGCTTGATTGAAATAATATTTGAATTTTTACTGTGGCAAAAAAAAGTGAAAGTGAACTTTAAATCTACCTTTTGAGCAAATGGAGGATATTTCTTCTTGACATTTCAGAAGGATATTTACACCCGATGCCATTACACAGTGTAATTATGTAATTACACATTCTAACTCCGTGATCACATATGTTATGCTAATTATATAATTAGACTTAATTATAGCAATTGTGCAAATACATAGTATCTGAATCGAAATGAATGGATTAAGAAACTAGGGCAGATATGAGAATGATAAACTTTGCAAGACAGCTCTCAACCCCTTGCACCCATCTCAAAGACTTTCACTGATACAAGCAACAGCCACTTCTTTTGTATCCTGGGAGTCAAAGTCTTTAATGTTTTTTTCCTAAAATCTGACTAAAAGGAAAGCATGAAAGAGGAAAAGAGAGAAGAGAAGGAAGCAGGTTAAAGACTGAGCTAGCTTTGAGCAGAGCAAGCACAGTCTGGGCTTGTCCCTATTCTTGCTCTCTTGTGCTTTGACAGGCATCAAGATGGTATCACCTTGGAGTCCCTGGGCTTCGGCTAAGTCACTGCCAGCTCTCAGACACCCTGAATGGAGCGATTCACTGTAACTGCTACTCTCTTGAACTTCCTCAGGACTTACATCTTTACATAACGTCTCAAAACATCGGAATGTTCATTTTCTGTGGCTTCGACCAGTTCCGGTCCTGGGAAAATATGAATTTGCTAATGGTTATTGTTTTAATTGGTGATTTGATGACATTTGCTGTTTCTGAGTTCAAAAGTCTGACCATAGAAAAAGTCTCTGGCTTTTTCTTTCCTCTCTGGAGTGGGCTGTGATTCCCTTGCAAGCTTGGGCCTGCAGAAGGGGGCAGATTTACCTAGAGGGCCTATTCCAGAAACCTCTGCAAAGCTGAGAGGTAGAAATGCCATTTCTTAAAAATGGCATTTTAATTGCATGTACTGCTGAAGATTTGCTGAAGTTGGCTGGTTTAATTTCCCCAGGGAGTCCATTTCCACCCTTTCAGGAAGGCAGATGCTGTCTCCGGGCTGACAGGGTACACCTTTTCTTTCCCTTTGGGGTGCAGTGGTAACCTTGTGCCAGCAGTTGCTGCCGAGTAAATGAGCAAAGCAAATGCCCTCTGTTTTATCTTTCCTCATTAGCGTTCCGGAATATCTCACCAGCAACTCAGCCTCTCTTTATCCTGAGTGGAACAGAGCAGAAACCGAGCTGTTTTCTCTCTCTGCAGGAGGGCCAGCACCTTGCCTCCAGCCTGGCTTTCGAGTGCTTGAAAGCATGAGCCGGAGTCCTAGATTTGCTGTTGCCACTGCTGAGTGGGTGAGGTCTGTGCACATCTAGGGTCTTCCTTCCCCCAGTAGGGGAATACCACATAGTCACATGCTGGTTGGTGATGCATGAAGTACTTACTGGAAGTAGAAGGCTGGGCTGTATCTCAATTTCAGCAAGTGTAGACAGCAGCACTGTTGTGGTTGGGAATTCGGGGTCTGGGTACCAGCATCATCTGACTATTGGAGTATACCAATCCTGGAACAATACATATTTAGAAACATTTGTATTAACATCTGTTACAATGTTGACCCCTATGAGAAGACAAAGATAAGGGCAATGTGTCAGTGGAGTTTGCAACTTCCTAGCAGGAGGTTAATACTATGCATCTAGAGAGGGCCCTGGACGGGGACATTTTGATGGAAAGTCCTTGGAGTGATTGGACCAAAATCTCCAGTGATGTTTCATGGAGATCTCTCACAACACGCTGCTTCTTCTCCTCTTCCTCCTCTTTTCCCCTTCTCCTTCTAACATTACTTTATTCTCTGACAGCTTTGCTCTGCTGGGAGTCTAATACGTTTATCTCTGTATCCTTGTCAGTGTCTGGCTTAACTTCTTCTATATAATGTACCCTTTAAACAGGCATAAGTTACCTGAGCACATTGAGCAAATACTATCTATGTCTTTAATAACTACGCATTCTCCTCTGTGTCTGTCTGTCTGTCTGTTTGTCTGTCTCTGCTCACATAAAGCAGTAACTGTAAAGAATGCCTGAATATCTATCATGTAAGGACAGGATCTTGTGTCTATTGATATCTGTGCTCCATCTGTCCCACCCCAGATATCCCAGTACTGTGTCAGAGTTGGGAGTGTATCAGCCATATACTTTTTAAAGATGCTTTTATCATTTGTACCTTTTTAATAATGGGATGGCTTATGCTGTCCATTCTGTAATTCCTAGGTTGGAATCCTACCCTTTTGTCATAATATTCCTTCTTTAGGGAAAAGGGCACAGATGCCAAAACAAACGGAAACCCAGGGGCAGTGAAAAAGAACTGGTTTATCAAACAGGGTGTTTTCCTTCTTTGATTGAATAACCTGTCGCTCTACCCAACAGACATCATTATTTTAATAAACTGAGATTTATGATATTCATAATGTGTTTATTGGATTCATATAAAATTATTGAAAAGTGATATTGCATAACTCATCCATTTCCTTAAAATATAAATATTCAGTGTCCCTTCATGAAGAGGCATGCTCTCAGAGAGGGCTGTGAGCGTCATTGCTTCACATTCCACACAAAATACCACCAAGGCCTTGAGAAACGTCTTTAATAAAGGCCGCAGCAGATTCCAGAGACTGAATTACGAGTTTTAATAACCACATGTCAAATATTTGCATATTAAACTTGTTCGGAAGTTATTGATTTGTTTGCTTTCTGCTCTTACAGAAACTGTTTTGATAGCATGGTAATTGGCCATCAGCTTCTACTCAAGATTACAGTAGATTTCAGAGGAAGAGAAAGGAGATGGACATCACAGCAGGACTCTGGGTAGCCCCAGGCTATCCAAGCCAGGCAACCTTACCTTTGACCTCTCTCCAGTTCCCTCTCTGCTTGTCACTTCAGTTGACACTGATGGCTTTGGTCCTCTTCAGTGGTAATTCCCTGTGGGCAACCTGTTAACATGTCCTCCAGTGTCCACTCTTTCTCCATTCTACCAGGTGCCACACTGCCCTCAGCACTGACACTAAACACAGTGGCTGCTTGTACTGAGTCCTGACTTAAAAATGCTATATTTTTACTCACAACAAATCTTGGCTTTTTTTTTTAAAAAAATTACTTTATGGTATTGAAATCACAAATAAAAGCCTCACACAGCTAGATTAGTTCCTAAATCTCTCAGTATTACAACTATGTGCTATAATGCATATTCCTTGTCGGCAAAGAAATGCAGCATTTGAGCCTTAGGCTTGAGTTCATCTTTCAAGATGCTTGGTTTGCCACACGCTTTAGACCAATTGGTTAACTTTGAACAGACTCCAAACTAGGTTTGAAAGCCCTTCCTGCCCCTGACTCACCAGCTATGGCCTTTTCTTTCTTCCTCAGCCCCTGTCACAGGCCAGATGTGAGATCATCTTCTCTTCTCTCTTCTGAGCTGTCTTCACCACCACCTGTGGGCTAGTTCCGCCTCTGCATAGTGATGTCATTATGGCAGGCCTATCACAGGGTGGAAAGAGATAAAAGACTCGCTGTGTTCACAGCTTTAAGGAGTCTAGGATCTCCCATAGCTTCATACAACTAGTCAACGTGCAGGAATGAGCAACTGCCCCATAGCAGGAAGTAGAGTGCAGTCTAGGAGAGGTTTGGACCTGTGATAAAAGTTTGCCAGCCAGCCCGTAACAGCAATTTACCTAAATGATAGACGGCTACGGCATTTTTTCCCCATAGCATACGATGATGAGGTGGTTATGGATGGATGCCCTTATCATGTTGTGCCGACCCCGAGGGGCACAGGCTTTTTTTTCCATCTGTGCCACTCCTTCTGGTTTGTTTTGTTTTTAGATTGAATTTTGTCCCCTCCCCAATGTGTGTGTCCCCCTGTGAATGTCTGGGTCGTCTGTCTATGTGAAGGCAGTTGCCCGAGGAGGCCAGGAGAGGCTAATGGATTCCCTAGAGCTGTAGTTACAAGTGTTTGTGAGCTGCCACATGGGTTCTGGAAACCAAACTTCCGTCCTCATGATTGAGTGATTGAGCAGCAGGGGCTCTTAACCAGGGAGCCATCTCTCCATCCGACTTTTCTGGTTTTATGAGGATTATTGACACCGGCATGTCTGGCACACTTACAGTATGGTGCAGTGGTTTTCTCTTTAAATCCAAGGGCTCCCTCTTCACTTCAGATTTTTGTCACTTTACTCATCTGTCCCCTCCTTGATGTCCCCACCTGAGAGTCATAAGTGCTTGTCACACAAGCACAAACAACTTGAGTTTGATCCCTTGAACCATTGTGGAGGGGGCACTCTTCTTACTCCAACCCTGGGGAGGGGGAGGCAGGTGGATTCCTTAGACTCACCAGCTATCTAGCCTACTATCTGAGGGTTTTACTAATGTGAACAGACACCATGACCAAGGCAAATCTTATAAGGATAACATTTAATTGGGCTGGCTTATAGGTTCAGAGGTTCAGTTCATTATCATGAAGGCAGGAACATGGCAGTATCCAGGCAGGCGTGGTACAGGAGGAGTTGAGAGTTCTTCATCATGTTCTGAAGTCAAACAGGAGAAGACTGGCTTCCAGGTAGCTAAGATGAGTGTCTTAAGGCCCATGCTCACACTTCCTTCAACAAGGCCACACTTAGAAATAGTGCCACTCACTGGGCCAAGCTTATACAAACCACCACACCTACCCTAGTCAAATCACTGAGTTTCAGATAGAAATGGCAAAGCCTATCTGAAAAAAATATCAAAGGTAGACAGTGTCCTGAGGAAGAAACCTAAAATTTACCTCTGGCCTCCATACATACATGCACACATGTGCACATGCATGAATGCACACATGCATACACATATACATGTATACACAAATACTTTTCACAACTCACAGTACAGGGTTTAGGAGGTGCTCAGAGTTATGGCCCATGACTTCATGGTTAATAGTGTTGGTTCCAAGAGAGAAGACATGGTTTCATGGGATTGGTTCTATTAATTGTGGGTAAAAACCTCACAGATAAAGTTTGAATTATGTTTTTTTTTTATTAAAATGAGAATAATTTAAACCTAACTGTGAAGAAGCAATTTGAGATTCGGACTATGGACTTTAACACTCTCAAGGGGCCAGGAGGAGTAGCCTGGCCCAAATCTAGGAGTTGAAGGCTAGAAGCTTGTGGAGGCAGGCTCACCCTCTGAATGTCTACTTGCCAACAAGGCAGTCTAATCTAGCTTTGCTCTCAGATCGTAGTCACTCTTATGATGTCTAAATCATGTGAAACCGTTCTGTGTTCTGAACACTCTGAGAACTCTTTTGTCTCTCACTGGAGGCAGGTGTACATTGGAGTTAGAAGTGATTGAAGGCCACTGTGTATTGGAGGCATGAGTGATTTGGAGGCGGGTGTGTACTGGGTGTGTACTGGGTGTGTACTGGAAGCAGGTAAATACTCTAAGTAGGTATGCACTGGAGGCAGGTATGCACTTTAATAGAGTTGCAAATCTAAACCAAATCTGCTGATTGGGTTTCAGGTTGAAAGAGAGTCTGGAGACCATTTTCTTTCCTTTGTTTTTCTGGCTATATCACATGTTACCTCAGCCATGTCTATAGGAAGTAGCTTTTAGTCTGCAAAAGGCTATATATATATATAAAATGTGTATATGTATATATAAAATATATATACACACATACATATATACATTTTATTTACATATATATAAAATGTATATATACATATATATGTATATGTGTATATATACACACATATATACATATATACACATACACACACATATAATATGTATATATATTATATATATAATTATATATTATATATATAATTATATATATATATAATTTCTACCACATTTCTAATCCTGTACCTCTTTTCAGTTAAATTCTGAGGTATATTTTTTGTCCTACATGTTGACCCCTTTGCCCACGTCTTCAGTGATCAGCTGCCTGCTTCAGAACAAACAATAGACATGTATGTCAGTGTCCCTCACGAATTAAACTGAATTTTTACATTGCTTTTTAGAATATTTTATTTTAAGAATGATTTCTTATTATCTGACTGATTTGTAACTGAGTCGGCGGTCTTTATTTTACTGCTGTTGTTCTTCATGTGTTCCTGGCCATTTTTGTGAGTGCTAGGGATCTGCAGGGGAAGGAACACAGTGGGTGACCGCTCTGTGAGACAGCGTGAGGGGACCTTTAGTAAGTTAACAAGTTTGACACTGGACCTCTTTCATAGACATTGTGTGGTTTCCTTGTATTGGGACAAAATGGACAGTATGATTTACAATAACATCAATTACTGTAATAACTGTCAATGAACAATAATTCATACTTAGTCACAATAGTACTTGTCTTAGGGTTTTTATTGCTGTGATGAAAACCATGACCAAAGCAACTTGGGGAGGAAAGAGTTTATTTATTTATTTATTTATTTATTTATTTATAGCTCTGAATGATTTTTAAATTGGATATTATATTTATTTACATTTCAGGTGTCATCCCCTTTCCCCATTTTCTCTCCCTAGAAACCCCCTATCCCATTCCCCCTCCTCCTTTTTGCTTTTATACCATTTTAATTGCAGGCAAGTATTAAGGTCAGTTCTAGGTTGAGGAACTAGCAAGACAATAGATGCAAATAGTCCAGGAACAAGGAGGACAATAAACCCAGATAATCAAAGAACATGCACGACAATAAACAGAGTCCCGTGATCACTTCTGTGATCATCCTTTCTAAGGGCTTATCAGGATGACCAAAATATCTGAGCCTACTTCCCTGTCCTAGCCCAAAGTCATTTTCCAAAATCAGACGAGATCGGTGCATTCACGGCCATAGACCTGAAGTCATTTTTATGTCTGAAGCTTAGGCTAGGCAGTATGTATGGCATTAAATGGAGGCGGGTGTGGGCTGGGTATGCATTGGAAGCAAGTATATACTAGAAGTAAGTGTACACTGGAGGCAGGTGTGCACTGGAGGCCTGCATGCAGCCTCCAGTGTTCAGCACAATATGACTATGGCGCTACACATTGACACACAACAGAGATTTTTATATATGAATATGTAAAAATCAATAGATATATAATATTGCACACATAGAACACAGTACCTATATACACTCATATATACTTTCAATACACATGATATGAAAGATATAAAATCATGAACAATGTAGTGCCTAAACTACATTAGTGTATAATGTTAGTATAGGTCACACGTCAACATGCTATCTATGCCAACACAGAAAGTGTTGACATCTTAGACAACACAGAAAGTGATGCGCAAATATTACTGAGAACAAGTAGTAGCAGTGTGATCAGTGGTGAACACCAACAAGATGATGAGAGTTCATCAGAACTTCCTGTCTTCTCCTATTCCTTCTTGGGGCCCTGCGGGGTGCGGGGTTCTAATTGCCATGGGAGAGTCTGAAGGACAAAGTTCTACAATCTTCCATCCAGGCAGAAGTTCTTCAGGGTTCTACCAAAGAACAGAGGAGACAGGCTGAGCTGCGTGCTAGGACTTCATCCTAGAGCACCAGCACGCCCTGCATGGGCATTTTTAACTCCTGCCTCTTCAGATGACCATCACAGCACTATCTTGCTTTTCCTGGGTGGTCTGTCCCATATGCACTAGCTGGCTCCCTGTCTGCTTTGTATAAAAGCAACTACATCATTTACTTTTGAACACCCGCTGCCAGCCCTTCCCTATCACTAGTGCTTGCCTCCCTTCTCAGCATCATTATGTACGTACCTGTTAGACCGCCTCACACTCCCCAAACCCCATCACAGACTAAACAGCTCTTCCTCTGTTATCCTGGTCCAAGTGCCCAGAACTGGAGCTCTGTACATTTTCTTTGGATTGGTCTATACATGAATTATTTTTCTTTCGGCTTGCTAAGATCTGCTGAAATAGTACAAATCAGATGTCAAGAATATCTTAAACAGCGGCAGCTAATGAAAACCAAAGCAAATAAATAAAACTGCAGACAACGGCAATGTGCCCGGGGTTACCTTGAAGGAAAGCAGCGGTTCCTCTAGACAAAACACTCACCTTCAAAGCAGGAACAATGAGACCATTTTGGGAAGGGGAAAAAATCGGTTCTGATAGAATTTGAAACATAGGAGAGATCCTGGGTGACATGAGCCAGTGTGGGAGAGCAGAGGAGAACATGTGACTGCCATACATACACATGTGTGTATGTTGTGTGGTGTGTATGTGTGTGCATGTGTGTGTGCATATGCTTGCACATGAGTGCTTATGGGGGACAGATGGAGAAAGGAAAGGAGAGACTGAAATAAGCCTATGTGATGTCTGAATTCTGAAATAATATGTGAACCAATCAAGTATTTAGTTTAAATTAACATTTTTTTAAAAAATATATTTCCAGCTTGGTTTTGTTATTCAGAAAAAATTAATATAGAGAAAATCAGGAAGGCAGAAAACTCAAGGAGACTAAGCATAGAATGAGGTATGTATTTAAAACTGTAAGTGTGTAATTGGTTTCAGTGGCTCACAACTGTAATCTCAGTCCTTGCGAGGCTGAGGCGAGAAGAATTCTAAAATGTTGAGGCAAACCTGGGTAGCATAGGGAATTCCAGGCCAAGCCTGGGCTACAGAGTGAGACTTTATCTAAAAATATATAGACAACGTGTTTTACCTGTAGTGACTTATTTAAATATATTTTAAAATATATTTAATAGTAACATTTTATATATGCATTTAAAGTTTTTACAATGCACTGATGGTGGATTCAGCTGTGTTTGTATGTGTGTATATATGTATGTGTGTGTATATATGTGTGTGTGCATGTGTGTGAGAGAATGCATGTGTGTGAGAATTAAGAGGGAGTGGGAGAGTATGCATAGCTACAGCAAATGTTTTTTTTTTTGACTTCTTTGAAACTGAGAATGTAGGGCAGATGTTAAAATACTTGTCTTGTCAACCAAAAGACCTTAGCTCAATCCCTAAAATTCATCACATTAAAAAAGCAAAATGAAAAACAAGGCAGGCATTGTGTAGCACATCTGCACTTGCAGCAATGGAGAGGAGGAGACAGGCAGATTCCTGGAGTTTTCAGGCCAGTCACTTGGAGGGTTCAGGCCAGTGAAAGAGCCTATCTTAAAAATCCAAGATGGATGGCTTCCGAGGAAGAACACCCAAGGTTGGCCTCTGGCTTCTACATGCACATACACACTTAGGCACGCTCCCCCTCATTCCCCACCCTACAAAACCCAACAGCAGGAATGGCATTGCTTCCTTGTGCCGAGCCTCACATGTGACTATTCCTGTGCCTGCTATCCACCTGCTTTGTTTATCTCTGTAGAAAAGCCAATCTTTGTACCTGTGGCAACCAGCCAGTGTTGAGGCTGACTGCAAGGACAGGCAAGGATCCTGTCATTGAGATCTGTAGAGGCAGGACTCACTGTCTCATTGCAGGCTGACAGGTGCATCGTGACAGAGCTGATAAACAAATAACATAAAGTTAGTAATAGCAGCTAAGGTCTGCGCAGTGTCTAAGTTTAAAAAAAACAAACCAAACAAAACCATTTTGTCCTGGTTAAAATGTCCTCTTGACCTCTGAGCTTGGAGCCTTCTCAGTATATGTATTTTTTGGGGGGAGGGTACAAATCCACCCATAGCAATTTCATTATATGCTCTGGCCACAAAGCTGATTAAGGACAATGTTATTCACTTAACAGTCCTCAATTATATAGATAAATATTTAATTTTCTTCATTGTTTTTGGAAGCTATGGATCCTGTGACCCGCCCCACAAGTACTCTGATCTTATCTTTCAGTGACTCTCCCCATGTAGCAAAGATCACAGACATACCTTTCAGGCTTCATGCTCCCTGAACTTGCTTACTGTGTGGTAAGGCTCTGGGGCTCTGATGCAATTCTACTAGCTAATAAAAACAGGAAAGAAAGGTTGAACCTGGCTACTCATTAAAAGTAAAGAAAATCAAGCCAGTGGGCTTGGCATTCCCCACTCACAGCACTGGTAACTGTGGCCAGAACCATCTCCTGTGTAGTACCCGGACTCCTCTTTCTGCTGGACAGGTACACGCAATGCTACAGATCTGCTGGAGACCAATAACGCGCATCAGAAGTGTTAGTGATGCATGTGCTGAGTTACGACTAAGGTGATATCCCAGGGAAGTAAAGAACTCTCAAAGGGAAATCATCGTCTTATTCTGCATACAATATTTGAAATTGGGGTTTTGGGAGGTATCAAGTGACATGGAGCTGATTAAATAAATGTAGGCCACCTCCATGCTGAAACACTACCTAACCATTGAAAAATGTATGGATGAACAATTATTGATATGCTTCTTCACAAAATCACATGTTCAGCAAAAATAGAATGGGGTATAAATTATTATTTACATTACAGTCTTGCTTTGGTAAGATCATATTATGTGTGAATCCAAAAACACACACACTAACACGCCAACATAGGTCATATCTGGCATGGAGTACATTTAACTTTGCTTTGGCTTGCCTTTACATTTTTTCTACAATGTTAATATACTTTTTAAAAAAAAAAAAAAACGTAAAAAGAATCATAAATATAAAATTTCCTCTCACTCCGAGTCTGAATGTCCAGGAACACGAAGATTGATGTTCACCTTCATATAGCTTGACAACGAATGTTTGTATCCTACTTGCTGATTTTATGATGAAGGTACCCCAAAAATGCTGTTTTCTTAATATTTCTTGATTCTGCAAAGAATTAGAATATGGAGTTTGTGGCCTGACTCCTGGGTGGCCCAGTGATGTGGATGTTTATTGATAGCCCTGGGAGATCCCAGAGCGCAAGCGTTGTACCCAATTAATTTTTTATTCCTCTAAGAAAATGCTACTTAGGTTGACAGGCATATTTCCTCAGTGGAGGGAGAATACGAGATAAGAGCGTGCTGGGAAGTGGCTTGGGAATAACGGAACCTTGTAAATCTGATTTCCCTGAATAGCCCATGAAAGCATTAAACAAACAGAGTGCTGTGTCCTGGAGCTTTGCCTGAATTAAAGAGCGTAAGAAGTATTGACTTTACACAACTCAATAGAACTATTATTTGTGATTGAATGCCAGATTAAATGGCTGGAGAGCAGCCACAAGCAAGGCTGTGAATACATGAAAATCGGAGTTATAGCAAAATTCTTTCTAATCACTGTTCCATTCAGCTTAAGCAAATGCCTCGATGTCCTGTCCACACAGTAACACATGTCCTTAGGTGCAACTGACCTGCTGGTCTTTCTCTCTCTCACATAGAGGGTGTCCACCATTCTTAGGCTTCATTTGAAAGGTAAGGTGGCTGAGTCTAGATGGTCCAGATAGTTTGGAGCATTAAAGAGCATACCCAGATCTGTGGTTCTCCTCTCCCTTTCAGCCAAGCTGTAAGAATCAGAATCAACTGATAGTAGAAATAAGGAAGAGTCTGTAGGAGGGAAGCTTTTCTCTTTATAATACTAGGAAAAGCATTGTGTTCAGAAGAGAAACACATAGAGAAGACACTGCTCAACGCTCCTTAGGCTGTCTTAGAAGGTTAGATCTTTTTCTACTCCACTGTGCTGACCGAACATGATGACACATCATTATATAAAGTTACATTATAGAATGCTTTACAGTTTGCAAATCATATTTGATACACACTTTCTAATTCAGTGCTAGCAACCACTCTTACTTCATCACCCTTTGCTGAACTGTCTCGTTTAACTCTTCGGAGAACTAGGAGATAAGAATGTGATAGTGAAAAAAGATTGGTCAATTTGACAGGATCTAGAATCACCTAGAAGACAGGTCAGGGGACATCTATGAGGGAGATTCCAGTGGGAGTTAGTTGAAGTAGGAGGACTCACCCTAAATTTGGGTGGGTCCATCCTATGGACTAGGGTCTTAGGCTCTATAAAAAGGGAAGACTAAACTAAGGACCAGGGTTCATTTGTCTCTCTGGTTCCTGACTGAGGATGTGATGCAAGTAGCCTCCTCATGCTCCTGCTGCCCTGCCTTCTCAGCCATGATGAACTGAGCCCTTGAGCCGTGAACCTTATATTGATCCTTTTGGGTATTTTACAACAAACAAAACAACCAATTCCTATAGTATATATCAAAAAATTAGTTCCCAGATTTCCAGCTCCTAGTAACTCATAACTCTAAGTTTTAAAAGTGTCAGCCTCTACTTTATAGTCTGGGAGATGTGATGATTGGCAAAAAAGTCAAGGTTTAAGCTTGTCCTCAAGGCCTCAAAAATCTACATTTTAAGTATTCTAAGTGGTCAGGAGTCCCATATGAATGCTGGAGGCAAGCAAGAAGGTGGGGGATTTAGGAAGGCACGTTTTAATTCTAAACCGGTCCAGATACTTTATTGTTGTTTATTTTAGAGATTGTATTTTGATTACATTTCTCCCTTTACTTTCCCCAAACTGTTCCATGCATCACACCCACTTCCTTTCAAATTCATAACCTTTTTTTCCCCATCATAATCCCTAATAGCAATCTATAAATATTTGTCCTTATATCCACAGATACATGTAGTCTTCACCCCTCACCAAGGAAACTTCTCTTTGCAACAGACAGAGACTGCTCCCAAACCCCCCACAACCAATCAATATGCAGAGTTATGAAGCCCAGTTGAAATGAATATATCTACAAAATGCATCTGTACCTAAGGCTTAGGGAACACTGGGGATGAGAGGGTAGAAAGATTGGAAGAGCCAGAGGACCAGGGACTTTGCTGTGATATTCTGTCTGCTAGTAACATTTCAAACTATACCTATAAAGATTCTCTCGCATGACCGCCAAACGTGGACTGAACAGGGACAGTCCTCTCCCTGAGGACTAGCTTTCATTGTGTGCAAAGGTGCCATGCATGATTCATAAAGAGAGAGGCAAATAACAGTCCTACCCAGCTATGACATCTATGGACCCAATCAACAACCATCATGGCGCAATAACTCTACAGCTGTAGCACACATACCTTGGAAGAAACCAACCACTCTTTAATTAGATTTAAGATCCACTCAACAAGAGGGATACCATACCTGGTACCCCGGAAACCTAGCTAACTACTCAGTGCTAGTGCAGTCATGTTTGTTGGAAGAAAATCTATAGACACTTTGTTTTCAAAAGAATTTCTTATTGATAAGTACTTCTCCAAGCTCTAAGTTATATGCTCAGCTTCTAAATCTTCCTGGGGAACTAGGTTTATTTATTGCTTCAGCTGAGATGGAAGAAAGTTTATTCATTCAAGTGGCAATGGCTTTGGAGACCTTGGGAAGGAGAGATTGGATGCCTTGGAACGCTTTGGAAAGTGATTGGAGGGTGGACAGCCCATTGTACATCATCACCTCCGGGGGTTTAAAGTTTAAAGGATCTCCTGATAAGTATTGAGAAGCCTGGGTGACAAGAGGGACTTTGGAGGGGGATTCTACATATTAAGTTTCTATCAGTGACAGCCATTTATTGATGTGTGTGCAATGCATCAGAGATGGAAAAGTTGTGGTAAATGCCATGTTAGGATTATAAAATTCCACTAGGAATTTTGTCAGTATGTGTGACTATCACTGTAAGATTTTGCTGGGACTAATAGACATTTAACAAAATTTCCTGAACTCACAGTGAGAAAAATATTGTTGCTGAGAAAAAACATTGGAAAATAATGTTCCTGAGCCAAATCTCAAGCTCAGGAGCTCAAGACATCTGTATCCCACAAAGGAAGCTTAATAGCCAGCTTTACATTTTGTTAATTATCCAGTAAGTTATAAACTTTGTGAACAAAGGTATAATTTAGAATTGGCTGAGATTTCCCAGAAAAGATTTCCTTTCTCCAGAAGACAAATGTCCAATTGATTTGCAATCCAAATATAATTATCTACTTGGAAGTTAACCATTCCTGTGTAGACTACATCCTTATTGACAAAACACATTTTTGTTTTCATGTAATGCTTAGTAATGTGTGTGTGTGTGTGTGTGTGTGTGTGTGTGTGTGTGTGTGTATGTATGTATGTGTATGTGTGTTTGTATGTGTATATGTGTGTATATTTAGGATAACTAATTTTTTGTTTATATTGACTATGATTTACTTTGAAGGAAGTCCAAAAAAAAGTTAAAAAGATGTGCATGCATTGAGTTTGTAATATCAAAATCAAATAATATCAATAAGAGACACTAACAATCCAGCTCTCTGAGAACACTGCAGAGATCAGGAACTCTGGCAGGTAGAAAGGAGTAGAGGCACACAGTTCTGCCTGTGGCAGAATTTCTGTTGTGAATTTTTAGTCTGCCCTGGAGTCTCTCATGGCAGGCATGTTTAAGCAGCTAAATGTTCTCCCCAGGAAGCAGCTCATGAATGGTTATCTTCTCTTGTCTTCCTTCTGGAGTAGGTTCTCAGCAAGTGCATCTCCCTGGCAGCATTCTTTCCAGTACTAGAGTATCCATCCTTTGTTGAGCCATTTCAGCTCTGAGGGAATCTCATTTCTTGTGCAGAAGAAATTCCTGCTAGTGTCACAAACCCCAGACAATGATCTGCACTTTGCCTTCTGAAAGGAATGACATCTGAGCCTTCAGTACATTGCCACCCCAGTCTCTACCTTTCCAACTTTGACTAGGGCTTCTTGAGGAGACAGTGTGTGATAATGTTTAGTACATATGGAGCACAATGCATTTGTCAGAAATCTTATCAATATGATTATGTCTGGGTTAAGGTCAGATCCCTGCTATAGGCAAGTTTAATGAGCCTTTGTCCTTCATTTCTCTGTTTGGGTGGCTTAAGAATAGACTTGATGTTGTGCTGACTCAAACCTACCAGAAATCTGTCTTGCTAATGGTATTACCCTCAGAAGCCACCAAGTTCACCATACTGGTACAAGCTTTGCTGTTCTCAGCGACTGCCTCCTGATTGTTCTGGGGTCTCCCATCCTTCCTGAGGGGAAGCGTGGGGGCTTTTTCATGTTCTTGAGGGCCACTTGTCAGGGTCCTCATTCCTGTTGCTCTGAGTTGGTTGTGTGATCTCCCTAGCTTGTCAGAAGCTTTGGGACCTGATCTGCCTGTGAACCAGAACAGAGAGGGAGTACTGACTTGGGGACATCTGGTGACTCTGCCATCCCATTATGAGTCTGTGATAGAGATGAATGAGTCAGTTGGTGTAGTGACATTATATAGTTATCACAAATGCATATGTCCGGCCACAGTGTCCATATCACATTTCCACAGATGAGGGAGGCGGGGATTGGCTGAGATCAAGCGACTGGAAAGCAATGAGTTTTCTCAAGTCTGTGATGCACCCAGTATTACCATTTGGGATTCACATTTCAATAATGTTTACTGTGAAAATAAACTCCCTTCCAGGCCCAGAAGACCACTGAGGTAAAATGGAGTTCAATCACGAGCTGTTGCCATGGAGAGTAAATTGCCTCAAAATACTTTCATTCACTTTCCTACAAAAGGGAGATTTTCACCATCACAAAAGCTAAAACTGTTTTGAAGATCTATGAGCTCTCATGAAGTTGAAAATGCTTTGCCATGCTTTGAATGCCTATAGCATACACCCTAGCACATGGTGAGGGTTTAATAAGCATCGAGTTCCTCTTGTCACTGTGTGATTTATGACATACTGACATAAAGCATATAAAAATCCGTGTTAGCAGTGCTGCCCCGAGGCTGTGAGCATCACGCCAGATCTTGCACAGTGCTCCCAGTCCACACAACATGCTGTCAGCCAGTGTGAGTGCTCTCCGTCATCACCCGTCTTCTCCTCTGTCTCACTTAACCCCTCTGTGAGCACTCACCTCACGTCTCTAGGTGGAGCTCAGGCAATGAAGGTGAAGAAAGGCAATGGTTGGGGCAGCGGAGGGGAGGGGTCGGTTCATTTCTTTTGCCAGCCCATTCCATACGCTTTTCTGTACTGGTCCAGTTTTTTATGGAAGTCTTTTGCAGGAATAATGGACCCCATAGCACTGTACATTCATGCTCTCCAGTCTTAAGGTCTATTTTTGTTGACAAGGAAGAATGCGTTCCTGTGAGTGGAGCAGAGAGTGGGGTGAAGTATGTTTTCTTTGTTGTTTCCGGCACGCTAGTTTAAAAGCTCTCTGCAACAGGGCTTTCTTCTAGTTAGGGCAAACAGAGTAAATGATAGTGTCGATTAAAGCCTAGCAGCAGATCCAGTGAGTCTGTGGGTTGGAAGGTCCTGGTTGCTGAGCAAGCTGAGAGAGTGGGCTGTTCATCCAGGGACAGGCTATCCAGGACTCCCACTGGTCTTCATTTGTCATGCTCAATGTCCTGGATTTGACAGTGTTGCTGAGGTCATTGGGGAAGGGAGGGATCACAGACGAGACAAACACCCTGGCCCCACCCCCATGTCTCTATATGATATCAGAGGCTCAGTTTATTTTGGTGAATTATATTTATTCAATTCTGTCTATTTGGCGTGAGTAGAAATTGTAAGCCCTCCTCCCAGACATTTTTCTTTTGCTTTAAACAAATTTGTATACAAAGTAATTGGCTTCATTATGGAATATTCAAAACTTGTTTTTTTTAGTCTTCTATTCCTCTCCTCCTCCATCCTCCTGCCTCCTTCCCCCCTGTACCCCTTTGTCTGTCCCAGTAGTGCCCTCTGAACTTTGCTGTCATTGTGCTTTATTTCTCTTTTCCTACAAACTCACAATTTCCTTGTAAAGCACTGTTTTGGGCAATGTGATTCATCACTGCTGTGGGTGAGAACCAGCTACCGAAAATCTGATTTTGGTTTTAGTCTCTACCAGAGGAATACATAGATATATAGATGAGACATCTTCCATGAGGAGCTATGGATTCCCATTAATCATTCTGGTAAATCCTCAAGGATATAACGGTCATCACAGAAAGATGGGCAACTAGCTTCTGCTTCAGAAAAGATAAGTATCTAAAGCAAATTTCAGTGATGACACGTGGTGGAAGATAATCACACCTGTACATTGGTCAAGTGCACACATTTTTGTTTAACTGTCACACAAGTCTTCTAATATGGGTAAGAGGTATCTCTGTGGGAAAAATGAGGGCCTAAAGACATAGGGCTGTATGTCTTAGTCTGTTTGGCCTGCTGTACCCAAGTACCACAGTCTAGGTGGCTTATAAATGACTGAAATTTATTTCCTTTCATTTTGGATGTTGGAGGTCTAGGATCATGGAACTGGCAATGTCAGATTCTGGCGAGGACTCTCTTTCAGGTATGGGTGGCCAATCTCTCACATCTTCACATGACAGAGGGACAGGCAATACTCTGGGGTCTCCCTGATAAAGGCACTAGTTTTGTTCAGAGGGCTTTGCCTTCATGACCTAGCAACCCCACAATGCTTCACCTTGACATCGTAACACTGGGTATTGGAGCTCAATAAGAAAACTTTGAAGGGACATAAGAAACCAACCCTAGCTCAAAGCCACTGTCGGAAGTGTGCTGCTGTCTTAGTTTTCCCGTGTAATCTACCCTAAGCTGTGGTAGTCCAGAGGTTTTCAGTACTGAGGAGATTCCAAGCTCTCTTCCCTAGAGAACACAACAAATAACTCATGTGCATTTGAAAATACACATGACACGAGAGGAATCCCCAGCAGACTTTAAAGCATTTTCTCATCCTGAGATAAACAGTTTGAAGACAGAGGCTAAGGATGTCTACATATTTTTTTGATTATTGCCATTAATGTAACATGTGTTCATTATTAAGTTGACAATAGACTTGTTCTCTGTATTATATAACTTCATCTAGAAGAGGAAATGGCCTTACACTAGAATGTGATTGTATTCTCATTGCTGTGACAAAATGCCTGAGAGATGTCATTTAAGGGAGGTTTTTTTGTTTTTTTTTTTTGTTTGTTTGTTTGTTTTTTGTTTTTCTTGTTGGCTTACAGTTTGAGGTACAGTCCATCATGGCCACATGGCATCCACAGCCAGGAAGCAGAGAGATGAATGCTGATGCTGAACTAGAGTTCTCCTTTCAATTTAGCTGAGGACTTTATGCCATGGTGCCACCCATATTTAGGGTGGGTCTTCCCACCTCAATCTAGAGACTCCCTTAGACACAGTCAGAGGTTTGTCTCCTGATTACTCTTGTTCTGTGAAGGTAACAACCAATATTAAATACCACAATGATTATTTAATCAACCATCCAAATTACACACACACACACACACACACACACACACACACACACACACACACCCTACTACCACCACCACCACCACCACCACCATCACCACAGACCCATCAGATAAGCTGCATTGTAGGGGAGTGTGGTGGTTTGAATAGGAATGGGCCCCTTAGACTCGTGTGTGAATGTTTGGCCCATAGCAAGTAGTATTATTAGGAAACATGGCCTTGTTGGAGTAGCTATGGCCTTTTTGGAGAAAGTATGTCACTGTGAGGGCAGGCTTTGAGGCTTCCTATGCTCAAGCTATACCCAGTGTGACACACAGTCTCCATCTGGTGCCTGTGGATCAAGGCGTACAACTCTCAGCTTCTTCTCCAGTACTATGTCTGCCTGCATGCTGCCATCTTTCCTGCCAGGACAATAATGGACTAAACCTCTGAAACTGTAACCCAGCCCCAATTAAATCTTTGCCTTGGTAAGAGTTGCTGTGGTCATAGTGTCTCTCCACAGCAATAAAACACAAATGGAGACAAGGCATGTAGTGGTTTGAATATGCTTGGCTCATGGGAAATGGGCTCACACCTATTATGAGGTGTGGTCCTGTTGTAGTAGGTGTGGCCTGGTTGGAGGGGTTCTGTCACTGTGGGGGTAGGATTAGAGGCTCCTATGCTCAAGGTCCACCTAGTGCAGAAGAGTGCCTTCTCCTAGCTGCTTGCAGTAGAAGTCTCCTCCTGGTTGCCTTCAGATCAAGATGTAAAACTTTTGGCTCCTCCAGCACCATGTCTACCTGCATGCTGCCATGCCTCCCAACATGATTATAATGGTCTGAACACCTGAAACTGTAAGCCAACCCTCAACTAAATGTTGTCGTTTATAACAGTTACCTTGGTCATGGTGTCTTTTCACAGCCCTGGAAACCCTCAATAAGACAGGGAGGTTGTACCCACTATACAGATGAGGAAGTCAGTCCAGGCTCAGTAGTTGCTCTGACTCAGCCTACACAGTTATTTCTAGGAGTTGGTGTCTGAAACCATACCTGCCTGAATCAAACTCTTTGGCATTCTGCCTGTTCCTTCCTTGTTCTTTAGGAGGGAAGATTCCCTATTGTCTCTGACTCTTGCTTAGCATATGACTCCCATGTCAAAGCCAGGGTTTTTGACTTTTCTTTCAGTGTTTTGAATTTTCTGATGATGTGGGCAAGTCACTCAGCCTTTTCCATCAACTTCCTCATCAGAAAATGTGAATAGCCCTACTTCCCAGGTTGTCACTTGAAATAAATGAAGTTATACCCAATCTGATGTAACTTAGCGCAGAGGGGACAATGGGCCCCTGAATTAATCTTAGCCATTAGCTCATACTCTACAACCAAAACTACATGCTCTTGGAGTCATTTGTTTTATTGCTTTTGAAATATGTTTACCATGTGTTCTGTGCATACATGGGTCTATCTAGATAATTTAGGATGTATGCTGTGAAGTCATGTACATGCATTCATTGTTGATTTCAGACCTGTAGGCCTAAATTTCTCTCAACATGCTGACTAATATGAAAATGCCCTTTCCAATATGGGGACAGTGGTATGCCACTCTGGCTGTTCTCTGAGTTATTTATTTCCTAGGTTAGGGGAGGGCAGTTTTGTTTTTCCCCTGTGGTCAGTTAAGAAGACCCAGGCCTAGAGCCAGGCTGACCATTGTTACTTATATCTCCATCTCATAGCTCCGAGACAGAGGTTTAATATCAAGAGGGCCTTGATGATAATAATGGCAGAGGCAGGAAGAACTGTTCTTCAACCCCAGCGTCTCCATTGTATGTGTGTCTTTGTTTGTTTTGGCACCAATGTGAGAGCCATACAGGATCTCAGAGATTCCCATGTTTACACAGGGCACAGAGACATTTAGGGAGGCCAGGTCTAGGACAGTCAATGGACAGAGCAGTAACAGAACCTGCTTGCCACCCATGCAGAGAATTCCTGCTGTTAACATGGGCTAGAGCAGCCATTCTATTTATGGGACTTGTACTTTTCCCAGAGACTGTAAGGTAATTACATCTCTGTGAAAGAGAAGGCAGCTTGGAAGTAGCCTGTGCTATAAAGAAAGACATAGTCTGGCAGGTCTGCACTGTGCCACAGTGAACTGAACAGAAAGGAATCAGTGGGATTTGTGCTAAGGTTTGAGGGTCTCTCTGTTGTCATGGTGACATGGCAGGGAATCATTCATCAGGGAGACTCCAAGCCTGAAAGGGTCTAGGTAAAGGTTGGAATAGTCTATTATGCAGACAAGCACCAGAGGCTGGCCCGCTGAGAGAGCAGGGCAACGTCTTAACATTCAACATACAGGCTCAGGTTAGGTACCACCTCAAGTCTTCTATGCTGGGAAGTTACATTACATTCACAAGAGTCAGGAGGGTTGAGCTGCAGCCATGACAACACCCTTGGAGGTTGAAGCCACTAGCTTAAAAAAGGCCAACTGACAAGCAGAAAAGGATTTTAGTTTGTATCTAACATGTTTGCAGACAAATTAGTATATTTTGGGACATGCAAATGCCCATTTCTTCTTCATGTGTGTACCTCCAAAGTGATGCTTTTTGTAGAAGTCATTTTCAGCTGTTTGAACTAAGTAGGATGTGTCTGAGTTATCATGTGAACAGAGGATCTTTGAGCTTCTGCGTGTTATAAAGTCACAGGTGCTGGGTGGTGCTGATGTTGAGGTCTCTTTCTGGGACAGATTAAAGTCAAATCATTTTACCAAAAGTCAGTGTCAGAGAGGAAATGGGCAGCTTAAGAAAGAGCTGACCTTGGATACTGGAAAACTGTGGCCGACACGCTCTCTGTGACTCTGCCAAAGCATGCATTAGCTAACTGCTTAGCTCCTAAATAGTCCAGGCCTTCCTATAGACTGTAGCTTCTGAACACAGGGTTGATGACACCATGAATTTTTTTTTTTTTTTTTTTTTTTTTTTTTTTTACAGAAGAGGATTTTAGGGAAGTGGAAGAAAACACATTTTATTGGAAATCGAAGAAGACTTAGTTTGAGGTTTCTGTGGCATAAGATACTTAACATTCTAAATATGGGTAAATTAACATGAACCTGTGTCAGCACATTGATAGTTGCATATGATAAAAAAAAGACTCTTGGCTTTTCTCAGTAAAGTGGCTCAAGCCAATGATCCTAGCACTTGGGAGATGAGAGAGAGGCCTCTGGAAGAGTAATGCGTGTTCAAAGCTAGCGTGCACTATCTAGCAAGTTACATATCAGTGTGGGCTACAGAGCAGACTTTGCTCTTCAATAAGAAGTGATTACATAAATGCATCTGCAAGGTCAGCTCCAGCTATAAGAGAAGAGTATTGGTAACAGAGCCGGCACACCTGGCTTTCCATGGGGTACTCCGTGTCTGGTGTTTTAAGCTGAGTTCTTGCACAGTACAGGAGAAGGAAATTTGTGTCGCAGCTTTATAGGTGCCGTGTTATGGACTGGTCACTGGTTCTCCCTCTTCTGCCTGTTTACATCTCGTTTTCTTGACCCCTAATATGATGGTATTGGGAGAAGAATTTGTGGTGGTGAGATTTTGAGAATTAGAAACCTTATAAGAGGACTAAGACATCAGACTTCCTGCAGTCTGCCCTCCTCATGCCTCCTCTCATCTCTGTGTGCTCCCTCTTATTCTGTGGCTTCTTGCTATCATGCAGCCCAAGTTGATGAAGACATGTGCGGGCCAGGGATTGCAAGATTGAAAGGTCTTTCTGATGTCATAAGTTAGTAATTGTTATGATTTGGAATCAAAATCCCTCCACTAGCTTGTATGTTTGAACATGGTTCATAGCAGGAGATGTGCTACTGAAAGTGAGTCAGAGGTTGTGTTTGTTACTCTGTGGTTCTGGCTAACAATGGGGGATTGTACACCTAAAGAAATTGCCCCTTTGAGGTGTCAATGGCACTCATTGAGAGGTGTTGACAATATTCATTCCACAGAGGTAGAGCATCACAGGAAGAGGTGTCATGGGTAGTACTAGTACCATCTGTGCCTCAGGAGAGAATGTGATGTTTCAGTGTGGGCTCCTTCCCAGAGAACTGCTGGATGACAGGCAAAAAAAAAAATATGCAACCATTCTTTGCTTTTATTCATGAGAATAAATAAAACCTCCTTTATGAAACCAGGGGACCAATGCCATCCAGGCCTTAAAGGCAGATTTTCTCCAGTGGTTCCAACAGTCTCCTATAAATATTTTATATTTGGTTTTAGTTAAAAAAAAGATCTGCTCTAACATTTCTGGGCACCTCTAAGCTCCTTTAAAATTCAGACTGTGAGCAAGCAAATAAAATGTGCAGGTGAGCATACTTCACTGTGGAAGGTATGTAACATGAGCAAGGGATGATGGGAATTCCAGGCACTGACTGCAGCAAGTTGTGTAAAAATGTTGCAAAATATGCCAGTAAACTCTGGGAGGGAGGGATCGACATCAGTGTACATTACATGGAGAATGTTGTTCTTACTCCAAGGGAGTTCTTTTTACTTAGCTTTGCCTTCTCTTCTCCTGTCTTTTACTGTAGCTACCCCTTGAGAGTCATGAAGGGATACTTTATTGTCCATTATCTCTAAAGCATCATCCTCCTGACTCAACCCTTTATTTTTTTTTTTTTTTTGTCATACCAGCTTACAGTTTTCAGAGACTATCACCACAGCTGACTTGAAACGCATCATCTCAAGAATTGGAAGCACGCACATGGTGGCTATTGTTTAAAGACTAAGAGTTCTGGAGGTGATCATGTATTAACCCAAGATTATGTGGGCTGGGAGCATCCGTCTGGAGTGAATGCCATGGCTGTATCACAATGTATACATCAGTCAACTCTAGACTGCATAGTGGCAGGGGATTTAGCATAAACTGGGAACTTCACGCACAAGAGGAGGTTTGTGATATGGGCATGGGATCTAGAATCCATGATGGAAAGCTTCCAGCTAGGGTTTCCTTCAGTCTCGTTCCCTGGCTCTCCCAGCACAGACGGGTTGCTACTACTGCAACTCTGGCCCCTGGCCTGCATGTAGGGCTGCTTTTTGTGACAAGTCACGTGACAAACCGGACTTTCCATAGTGCAGGTGTCAGCAAGCTTATGCCTGAGGATCAATAAGTTCATAGAAGAATTAGAATGCCTTTACTTACCTCAGAAGGGCCTCTCTGGGATGACCTCTGCGGTCAAGCTTTCATACCTTTTTTCCCCTCAGGGTTGCCCTGATTAAACCTTTCTCTGGAACTTTCCATGCTCCCTAACTAAATTAGAATGAATGAATAAAAATGAAGATTCTAATTAGCACTTCCTACATATTAAACAAATCATTCTTCCCCTTACTTGAAGAGTCACTGGGAAGAGATTAGGTTTGAAATGTAGTTTTCCTGTCCAGATAGGGTGACTTATCATGGCAATGGTGTTGCTGACCAGAACAGCATATCCAAGAGGTGCTCTGTTCTGTGTCTCTCTGAGTGACAGCAGAGGCATTCAGCATTGTGGTTATGCTAACTGCAAAGGGGAAACAAGACTCACAGGGAACATCATTTTTTCTTTCTTTTTCTTTTTTTTATTGAATATTTTATTTACATTTCAGATGCCATCCCCTTTCCCCATTTCCCCTCCCTAGAAAACCCCTATCCCATGACCCCTTCTCCTTTTTGCTTTTATACAATTTTTTTTAATGTTACCCAAAGACTTTATAAGTTTGGTAATGCTCAATATCAATAAGAAATGTAACCCAATTCCCAACCTAGATGTATCAACTATCTTTGACTGGCAGAGATATGTGAACATCTGCCTCCATGTCCCCCCAATGTCTTTCTCTCTCTCATCACCTAGCTTCTCCTCTCCTTATCCTCCTCCTCTCCTTACTCCTCCTCTTCCTCTCCTTGCTCCTCCCACCTTAGCTCCTCCTACATATCACCCTTCCTGTTAAAATAAAACTTTTCTTTCAAAATACAATTAGAGAATAACTATACCAATTTGTGTCAGTAAGGTGCAAGATAGACCTAATACCCAGTCCATCACTTTGTTGACTAAGCAGAACCTCTGTCATCTCTCCTAACTAAGAGACTTAGTTCTGAACCTGGCTTTTTTTCTTGGCTTTAGAATGAATGTCAGCTGAAAAACATCCTCTCAAATCTTTTCTTTCAAAGTAAATAGCCAGGATTGACTATGAGACTATATGTCTTCAACCCCATCAGAAATTCAGAATGACTGAGTTAACTAAAATTATGGGAAGCACAAAGCATAGCTTCTAAAAGTTAGCCAATTTATAGAGACCGCTGAACACCTGGACAGCCCCTATACTACAAAAACGTTGGAGCATCTGACAGACCTCGTGATGCAGAATTATAAAGGGCTGATTACTCTGTCTTGGCAGATATAATCAGTCGACTATTCTACAAGTGTGTACTTTTCTGGACAGTAATTTGTCTGTAGATGGAAAGAGGCAATTCTTGCCTGGTGGCCATCTCACCACAACTGGAGTAACTCCAAAGATGCTCAATTTCTTCTTAGAATCCAAGACAGGAAGCTGTCAGGAGTGGACAGGTCTCTAATCAAAATGAATCTTAATACAGAAATGTTTGTAACATCAATTCTGTGGACTTCTGATGTTTTGAAAACCAACTATTCATGTAAGGCAATCTGGATCGTTATCTGTTAACTCCTCTCCGCTATTTCTAAATAAAATATAGAAAACACCCTGACAATAAACTTAAAGCCATGAATTTGCTATAGGCCCTTAACTCACAGTTAAACCATCTCAAATCAGTTAAAAAAGATAAAGAAGGACTGGGTCTAAGTCTTGTATTCCTAAATGTGTTATACAGGCACAGTGCCTATGATAGTAACAATATTCATCTCACTTTTATATCAGTAAGAAGCTCATGCCAATGAAAACCTTAAATTTGAAATCCAAGTAAATTTTGTACCATTTAAGAAATTATAACTTCATCTTTTTTTTTTTTGACAGGGTTTCTCTGTGTAGCCTTGGCTGTCCTGGAACTCACTCTGTAGACCAGGCTGGCCTCGAACTCAGAAATGTGCCTGCCTCTGCCTCCCAAGTGCTGGGATTAAAGGTATGCGCCACCACTGCCCGGCTTATAACTTCATCTTAATAACAATTATACATATTACTACCAGTAGGTTATGGCTATGCAATAAATCTTAGCTAATCCTCCCTGTTCCAACAAAACCACTACGTTTCCCTAGAAAGACAGCCCAATATTAACCACCTCAGTCTCCAAGCCCAGGGAATAGGGGCACTGACTCTTCATTAACTTCTTCAAGCTGATTATGGGCGTTGAGTTATTAGAAGAGGGGTTGGGGGGGGGGGAAGAGTTAATTGATAAGCCTCTGCCACTGTGTCTTCACTGCATCCAGCTGGAATTCCAGGACATCAGAGGTTCGAGCTGGTCTGCTCATTTTACTTGATGAGTAGATACATCAAGGCTATGTATTCTGCAATATACAATTCTCAAAAGAAATTTTAGTATCAAGATAATTTTTTGTTTGAATTCTGGAATCTAGCCTTCTGGCGGCCTGCCTCTGTCATGTCTAATTCATATAATTCTGGGAGTTTCTCTGAGGGTGTGCTCCTACCATTCTCCCATTTTCACCTCCCTGCTCTCAAATTCCCCAACACTAGGGAATCCAAACTTTCAGGCACCAAGGCCCTCCACTTCCACTGATGCCTAGCCCCTTACCCCGTTCCCCCTCCTCCAATTACTATGAGGTTGTGCTACAGAAAACACTATTTTACAGGAAGGTTTGCATGGATACATTTGTTCAATTACTTTCAATGGCTACAGTGCTTCAAGCTTCCTTTCCAGACATGGAGGGGGTGGGGTCTGCTGACTGATTAACAGCTGTGACATTCAGTGAGCATTACAGTCAAACACAGCCTGACCTCCAGTGAGCTGATGAGACACGGTGTCATTTAGGCTGAAATTCTCCTCTTAAATTTTTCATGAAATTCTCCCAGTGGAATCGCTGTTAATTCCTGGAAAGACTAAGGACATCAGAAGTGCTCCAGCTCAGCCATCAGAACCTCATTCCTTTCTCTAGCAGCCCCACCCTTTCATCTCCACCCACCAAAGCCATATAATCACAGAGAATACATCCAGGGCCCACCTATTATAAAATTATCATTTTCAACCAAAGCAACATTATATCAAGCACTCAATTACTCATTACTAATGCTTATCATGCTGAAATATTGGCCTCACTAATGTTGAGAGTACTAGACCCAGCTTTTCTTCCTTGAAGGATAATGGCTGAGTCTCTGATTTCATTTCTCTTCCTAATTACAGCATACCTACCTTATTCTGTGGCTTCCAGGACCCTCAGCCCTTTTAGCAAGTAAAACCCTCACCACTTAATCTACCAACATGTGAGGAAAAAAAGTTCACTTTAATGGCCATGATGAGGAGAGAAGTTGGGGGTGATGTGTTTTTAAAAGAGACATACCTCTTGATTTAAATAAACTGTATACTTTCATATAAATAGGCTGTCAGGCTTGGAATTATCCTGTGTAGGTTCACATACTATAACCCCTTCTGCTTCTGACACACCATGATTTTAATTCTCTCCTGAGAGGCCTTCCTCATCTGTCTCATCTCCCTGACAGTTGCTGGAGACATGAAGGATGCTGATGTCCCACACCAGAAAAATAATTCCTCTGACTTGCAGGGAAGTGAGTGACTTCAGTGTGTCACTGACATAGAGCCTGGGAACTAAGGTCATCAATTGCTAATAGATTAAGGGTGGGACCTTGGGGCCCTCTCCCTCATCTCTGCTGGAATTTGAACAGCTTGATTTTGTGTAGGTACCTACAGTTAGTGTGAGTTGATATGTGTACTGGCCATGTCATATCAGGATGTCAGTGTTTCACAGTTCCTCTCCACCCTGAGCTCATGCATTCATCCTGTCCTTCTTCTTTAAGTTTTGGGTGGGAGGAGGTTAATGTAGATGGTTCACCCACAGCTGAGCGGTACACTCAGGACTTTGACCTATTATGAGTTTTTTCTGCATTACTTATTATCCACTGGAAAAAGAAGCTTCCCTGATTAAAGTTGAGAGCAATACAGATCCATGGGTATAAACACAAACACTTAGAAGACAGTCTAACAGAATAGCCATTTGGAATAACAGCATCATGTGTCTTCCCCACAGACTGATGCATTCCCAACTCACAGACTTTTGAGCAGGTTTACAGTCCTGGACATGACATCTCTCATGTGGAGAAGGCCTCAGATTGAACCAAAAAGTTGTTGATTGCCTCCATAATGCCATACCACTAACGTAATAGTGGGCATATTTTTTGGATTCTCATCTTGATGAAATCTGGAATCACCTAGAAGACCATCCTTCAGGCAAACCTATGAAGTATTATTTAGATTATGTCAGTTTCTGGGCATGCCTGTGAGGGATTATCTTGCTAAAGTTAATTGAGATGGGAAGCCCCATCTTGATTGTGACCAGCACCTGGGGGACCAAATACTAG
>JANHMN010000010.1:36904236-36958038 GCA_030674055.1 Rhabdomys pumilio
GTGTGTGTGTGTGTGTGTGTGTGTGTGTGTGTGTGTGTGTGTTGGTAGGGTATAATGGTTAAGACTGATGGTCAACTTGACAAGATGTAGATTCACCTAGTAGACAAATCTCTGGGCATATCTGAGGTAGGTTCTAGGCTAAGTGATCTAAGGTGAGAAGGTGGCACTCACTGTGAGTGTGAGCATCCAGTGGGCTAGGATCCCAGGTGAGTGTAAAGGGAAAAGAGAGTTGAGTATCAGCACCCACTGCCTGCTGCTTCCTGATTAGATGCTATGTGACTGACCAGCTCCCTCACTTTCCCAATGCCACACTTTCCCATCTGAATGGCTGTATCCCTTGAACTATACACCCCAATAGATCCTTTCTTAATGTCTAAAAGATCTAAAGATTACTTTAGCTTTGTATTTTGCCACAGCAATAATAAAAGTACTACACAAGGTGTATACCATGCAGATGGTTAAGTGAGTTTTAGAGGTATAGCTATTGGACAGGGTAGTTTTCCTACCTTGTGTGCTAATCCAGGCACCCACCTGTCTGTGCTCACTTTTCCTGTCTTAGATTTCTTGGATTCATGTGATTTGCCTTTGATGCCAATTTCTCTGTCTCTGTCTCTGTCTCTGTCTCTGTCTCTGTCTCTCTCTGTCTCTGTCTCTCTGTCTCTCTCTGTCTCTCTGTCTCTCTTATGCACATGTGTGGATAAGGTTAAGACTGGTGGTCAACTCAAACCCTGGAGAGGTTGTAGGCAGTTGCCACTTTACGGAGTGACTTCAGGGAACCCTCACAACAGCCGTAGCAATCATGTGCTTGAACAAACAGGAGCTCAGGAAAACTCCAGTGCTCTCCCCAGGATGCAGAAGGCATTGGGGCGGTGCTCTTTCTCATAGCCATAGATACTGCAGGGGATGTGTAAGATTGGCTTGCAGAAAAATCCCTTCTAATAGCATCTAACCAAGTCAAACAACTGGACATAAAATCTGTCCTTGGTTTCTATTTTGTGGCAGATTGGATATTAAATGTCCACATTATGTCATTTCATGTTTGGAATGCTTAATTTTCTTCAAGAGTCATGTAGCCATTTATTACAGAAATTGTTTTCATTAGTGGCTGCAAGTGAATGACATTCACTTATAAGTCATATAAAAGTACTTCTGTAAAAAGGACAGAGGTACTCCAGAGTCTCAGTATTGGGGTCCCCACTAAGAGCATCTGCCAAGTGCACAGATAAGCATGCATATATGTGTGTATGTGTGTGTGTGTGGGGCACAGAGGACTCCTTCCATCAGTTGACCATGGGTGGGTATTCACTGATAATATGGTTATGCTCGTGGTGATGATGATGGTGGTGGTGGTGGTGGTATATGTGTGTGTGTGTGCATGTGTGTGTGTGTGTGTGTGTGTGTGTGTGTGTGTGTGTGTATGTGCTACTCTGTAGGACTGTGAAAGAACAGCATGGTTTCTGGTTGAGACCCTGCAGGGTTCCCTGCAAGGAACGGCATGCATATTGCCACCCTCCCAGACTCCAGGCTCCTGACACAGGCTCCTGACAGGAGGCCACAGACCTCCATCGATCCGTGCCTTTCAGGCACGTAGGATAATGCCCACTAACCCCTCCACAGGTAGAGGGCGTGACTATAGGCCACAGAGCCTCAAGAATGAGATAAGTAAAGGTCAGAGGGGCGTGGCCAATTAAACATTCCTCCCTAGACCTTCCTCCTTGCAAAAGGTATTTAACCTCAGGGCTGTTCTGAAAATGCTGGGGTATAGTTTTCATCTTCCCGCCATGACAACAAACATTTTAAGACCATGGATTATCTTTCTTTTCCTTGGGACCTGCCATGGGGAACAGTGAAGAAAGTTTTCAACTACCAAGCTGCCACCCAAATCTCCCACAGACGACCTCTCTACGTTCTCAGCTACCAGCCACCCAATCAAAGCAAGCAAGCCGAGCCAGCCATGACCCAGCCATGACCCAGCAGAGCAGGTCACCAAGCCAAAACCTTTCATCTCTGTGGGACCTCCTACTGTATTCTCCCACCCTGAGCACAGTCCTGTGGCTTCACACAGCCTGATGTCCGCCGCGGCCAGTGTGAAGTGAACATAGTCAAATTCCCGAGTCTCTGTCCCCATGAGAGGCCTTAGCCGAGTGGTGAGCCAGAGGCGGGACCCACCCCTCAACCCAACAGGACGCACACACACTACAACCCGACAACCCCGACAGTACTCCTTACCACAATATAATGATTGTTTCTGTGCTAATAAATCTGTTACCAGAGGTCAAGGGAGACATGCTTGCAGATTCCGAGCATCTTATTCAAGAATGAAATAAAAGTACGCACAGATTGCAAAGTAGCAAGGCTAGGGTCTTCAAAGTGATAGTACAGGCCAGAGAGAAGTACATGGTCAAGACTGACCGTGAGCCTGGTGAACGTCCTTAGCAGCTTTTATTGTTGCTTGGGATTGAAGGTATCAAGAAAAGGAATAGTTTATTATTTGCAGGAGGCATAATGTATGTGGTTGTCTGTTCTGATTGACAGGTTAAGTCATGTACTCATTATTCATCTGTTCATGTCCTTTTCTATAATGCACCTAATTTTAATCATAAGAATGCCTGATTAGGCACAGGAATAAGATGGTAAACAGGGGCTCCCCTCTAAAAGTTCACCCGGAGTCACAGTTTTACCTTATTGACCACACATTCAGAATCAGCTCAGACGAAATCACCACTCTTGCTTCCATACCCAGACACAAGTGGAAAAGATTGAAAAGAATTTACATCCACCCACTGATGCAGGGGTTTGGGGAAGGAGAAGGTTACTCCCTTGTTCAGAGAGGGGTGTGCATGCAAGCAAGGGTCCTAGGCTACAAAATGCACTGTTCTAACCAGGGTGTGTGTGTGTGCAGGGAGGTGTATTTGCAGGAAGTGCACCCTTTCCTTGTACTTCTTCTCCCCTGTCTGACCTGTGTGTTATGACTACTAAGAGAGTATAACTTTTACCAGCTACTGGAACGATGCTGTTTAGGGTCAGTTCAAAACCTAGGACATAGCTCAGTGTCAGAGAACTGCCCTAGCATGTGTGAGGCCATGGCCCTAATCCTCAGTGTCACAAAAAAGAAGATACAAAAAACCTATCATTTATCTCTTCCTAGCCTTTTGGCTCAATCAAGTTTACAAACCAACTTAACATAAATGGTGTGTGTGTGTGGTGTTTTTGTTTTTTGAGTGGGCTATGGACTTAAGAAAGACGTGTTTTCACAAAGACTTCAAATCAGATTTTAGTCTTCAAATCAGCACACGTGTTTTACCCTTGAACCTGCTCAGGAAATCACCAAGGAAGTCAGGATCTGCAAGGGAATGGAAGCTATTCTTGCAATTAGCCACTCCTTGTCTGTGAGGCTCGGCTTCTTCCCACATGCTAATAAATTAATTCACTTGTCATGCCAATTATTAAAGATACACTTCTATGCTTTGAAGTTAATTATGGAAAAGGAGTTCTACATTTTAAAGTTATTTGATTCTTTAGTTGGCTGTAATACTTCTCAAACTTTTCATTACAGGTATGACTTTAAAATTGCATCTAATTTTAGCTGCATTTAATTAGGCTCACTGGCTATTTCTTTCTGAGGTTTAGAGCTGGGTTTGTTTTTCTCTCCATGACCTTCACCTGCAGAACTTTTCATGTGTCTAGCTGTTTGCCAGGCATCTTCTCTTAAACAACAATAACAGCATTTGATATCCCAGAGGCAAGTCTCCTTCTGTTTAAAGAAACAAGTATTTTACATATTGATGAGAGATGGCTAAATACATGGTTACAACAGAAGTAGAGTTGATAATGACAAACCTGGCAGAGACACGCAGGCCTTGAAGGTGAGGAAGAGGAACAAGAACCCTTAGATGGGACATTTTAAACATGCAATTCAGTTCAATTTAATTTTTGCTAATCTTAGCCCATAACTAAACTGAGGGGCATCTGCATGTCTCTCATTCTGCCTCCCATTAATCCATTAATGTGTCTTGTTATTTTATCATGCACTTTATTAAAACTTCTGGGCACCTCTTCCCATCAGGAATATATTCTCTATGTGGGTGCTTTCTGGGGTATTTTGAATGAGAAATGTCTACCGTAGGCTCAGATACTTGAACACTTGCTCCCCAGTTGATGACAGTATTTGGGAAGGCGACACTAGAGGAAGCATGTCACTAGTGGAGGAGGGCTTTGCGAGTTCATATCCTGACCTTCCTTCCAGTTCTCTCTCTGCTCCATGTTTTGGTTGAAGATGTGAGCTCTCAGTTTCTTATTCTGGCCTCATGCTGCCCCACCTCCCTTGCCGTTATGGACTCTCCTCTGGAATCTCAAGCTCAAAGAAACTCTGTTTTTTATAAGTTGCCTTGGTCATAGCATTTTATCACAGCAACAGACAAGTGGCTAATACATCCCTGTGACCACGGGCACCTCCATTTTGCTCAATTCATTCTTCCTAGATTAGAATTTTTACTATTTATGTGCCTTCCACCTAACAATTAGCTGTTACTTCTCACAACAATGATGTTGTCAAATAAGCTTACAGTTTCCATTGAAAATGATTTATTTACAGCATCTAAAGAAAATGGTTTCTGTTAGAGATAGGTGATAATTATTTTAAGAATGAAATGAGAGACAAGTTTATTTAATATCTGAGTTCCAAACACTATCATAGAATTAAATTCATCTTTTATCATATAATTATTAATCATAAATTATCATATAATCAAATCAGATTTGAGAGATTTATTTCCTTTCACCTATGAATACTGAAGATCTGACTCTTGCTTAAGGCCATGTGCTTTGGGCAAGTTCAAACTGGATTTTTGAGATTCTAGCTTTGAACTTGATGCTTTCTTTCCCCCCACCATACACACATTTTATGAGCTTTTCTTACAGCTTGTGGAAAGAATGACAGGCAATTTAAAGAAAAAAATCGATCAATCGAGACAAATAGAAAATAGCAATCTTCTTCAAATTGCTGTCATAATTGCTTTAGAAGAGAAACTCAGGATAAAAACAGGTGGGAGAAATCTGGTCTAGTGGACAGAGCCAAGTACTAAGGTGTGTTCATATTTCTGAGAGACACACTTGTGAAATGGATGTCAAGATTGAATTTTATCATGGGTGTATTCCGGCATGCATGTGTACATGTGCGAGTGTGGTGTTCAGAAGACAATCTCAAGTATTATCAGTAGTGATCTACCTTGTTTTTGAGACAAGGTCTCTCAGTGGCTCAGGCCAAGGAACTCCAGGGATCTGCCTGTTTCTGCCTCCATAGATCCAATATTATAAACATTCAATAACATACCTGCCTTTTTACACAGGTTCTGGTTCTCATGATTGAATAGCAAGCATTTTACTGACTAGCTATGACCTTATGTCCCCAAATTTACCTTTACTTTGCTACTGTGAGAGGAAGGCCAGTGTCCTCTCAGAAGTCACATGCTAAATCTCTGATTTCCAATGGAATGAAACTTGGAGGTAAGAACCAGTTAGATAAAGTCAGGAGGAGACCCTTCATGACAGGTTTATATCAGAAGAGAAGAGAGCAGAGGATTCGATTACCACCCATCACACACAGAATGAAGGTCACTTCCAACCTCCTGTAGAAAACAAACATCTGTTTCTAGAGTTGTGCAGTCTGGTGAATTTCTCTCTGATAACCTGATAGAGCCAACACTTGCAGCCTGCTTAGATCTCTGCATCGCACCTATCTTATCTGATTGATAGGTTAACAATTACTATGGAAACAGTGATCAATACAGGGGCGTGACCCTCAGATAAGCAGAACAAAACTCATATATTTTAATGAGATAACATGATGAGGTCAAGTCTCTGATGGTCAAGACAGACAGAGAGACAAAACACCACCTTAAGTCACCGAATCACTAGATACGCCATCAGTCATTGCTGTGCCAGCTCTCTCATGTAAAACCTTACCCCTTTAAAAATATTAAAGTGTTTTCCTGGACAAAACAAAGAGAAAGAAATAACAAGATAAAGAAGCTTATCTTTTTTATGACATCATCATCACTGTCAACATCTAGTTGTCATCATCACCACCACCACCACCACCACCACCATCACCACCATCACCACCACCATCACCACCACCACCACCATCCTGGTCATCAACACCATCACCACCGTCATTACCATCATCATCACTGTCACGATCACTATTACTGCTATTCTCTTCCTCCTCTACTTCCTCACCATCATTATCACCATCACTGTCCCGTCGTCGTCATCATCATCAAGCCAGGCTGGGAACTCACTACTTCTTCTATTGTCTTCTTTCAACTACAGGGAAGTGGACCTTTGTCTTCAAGCTTGGTTTATGTGTGATGAGGTTGGGAAGGAATTTGTTTAAAACACATTTGCTGCCAGGTAGGATGGATTAAAAAGCTGTATTCTTACAGCAGACACCAATTGTATTTCTCAGATGAAGAGTCCATTTCAGTATTACTTTCTTCATGAAACTTAAAGTGTCATAGGATAGATGCCAATCCTGCCCAGACCAGAACACTAAACTCATACTCCAGGGTTTTTCTATAAATTGATTTGAACATCCTCCTCTACCCCCTGAACAAAACCATATTCCCGATGTGTTCTGACGGCACGTATAACTGATTAAGAATGAGATTTGACTCTAATTTCATCATTCCCAGACTGGAACCGAGAAGGAAAATTCCCATTTGTCAGGCATTTCCCTGGAAGGTGGATACTGCACCCTGCATGCCTCTTGCATTTGAGTTTCCTGACAGGCCAAGGCAAGCACTGCCATTTCCCCTGCACCAGGAAGTACTGGCTAGAGGCTCCTGGCTGGGGTCTGCATTCTCAGCATTTGATGTGCATACTCTGAACATGAAATAGTGTGAGACTCTCAGATGATTTGGGTCATTTATAGTGAAATGGAATGGCACCAATAAGGTAAAGAAGGAGGAGGAAGAGGAAGGAGGAGGATGGGGAGGAGGGGAGGAGGAGGAGGAAGAGGAAGAGGAAGAGGAAGAGGAGGAAGAGGAGGAAGAGGAAGAGGAAGAGGAAGAGGAGGAAGAGGAGGAAAAAAGAAATTGTCTTTCTTTCCTAGGGAAAATTGTCAATACATTTTTTTTTTTCCCACAAAGGAGCAAGGAGCTCTCAAAGCAGCAGAGGAATTGTGGGAAGGCTTCTACTTGGTAACCAGATCTCCTTCCCTTTGTGCTCACAAGACCATCCTCATCCTGAAAAGATGTTGTGGAGCCCTTTGGAGGCATCACCAGATGATAGAACTGGCAGAGTCTAATGTACATCTTGATGTCCTTCCAGTAAGAGATACTGCTGGGAAGGGGACTGAGCGTGATGACCAGAAACCAGGCTTAGATCTTTCTTCCCTGATGTCCTTACTCCACACTTTGATGGACATCTCCCCAGGTACAGGAGGAGAAAGTTGAGTTTCTAAATGGGGCCGGAGAAGAAGTGGCTAGATCAGCCATTATTACAGTGGAGGAATTACAGTTTAGGTACTCATGCATGGAGGGGAGTCCACATTGTAGACCCTTGAAGAGATGCTGTCAAATCTCTACATGCTCTCTTTGTAGCTGGGGCTCAGGGACCTGTAAAAGTTTAGTGGTTCCTGCATTCACACGGAAGTTCAAGGCTATGGAGGTAATAGCTGCAGGCACTCTGTTCCTTGGGATGAAGGCTGAGTGAATCTGAATTACCATTCTGACTATATATGTCATTGCAGTAAAGTGTTCCCAGGTATGACCAAAGAGAAAAGGAATTTCTAATGAGAGACAGGAGCCTAATCTAGGATTCACCTCAACAAGTAGACATATCTGAAGAAGTACTTGTGAGAGTTTGAATTTTCGAGTTACTACCATCAATCTGGAGGAAAAGTGGTTAAATGTCAAAGTAGCCATGGTGTACATCAAGTCGTTGTTTAGAAACTGGAGCTTCAACAGCCTGCAATCATTCTTCCAAACAGATTGCTCCATCAGAATCATCATGATCTGAGCATGAGGGCAAAGATCTTCTGCTCATCATGGGTGGTGGGACATTGTACTCCAAGACAGAACTTCCCAAGAGGATGCTGAGAGCCCAGGAAGTTCCCAAAGGAAGATACTGGGAGTCCAGGGTGTGGGAACAATAGGACACAAGTTGCTTCACTGACATAGTCCAGCTGCTTAGACCACTGTCAGGTAAGTGGTAGGCACACAAAGAAAATTCGTTGAATAAATCAATGGAAGCAGTTTTGTTTGAGTAGCATTTAGTGTTTGCCACAACAGAGTGGAATTGTCCTAACAGAATGTACGTCTTATAGGCACTAGAGAGACTTGGTATAGTGCCAGAAATGGGAAATCAATCAAGGTCTCTCTTCCCCAACAGCTCAGAAAGCAATTTTTACACTTTTCAGGGACTCAGTGGTCAATTCAGCTGGGCAGAAATTTGCAGAATCTTTCTGGAATTCAAGCAGTTTTTTTTGAGTCCTTTGATTCTAATTTCCCCAAAGTACCCAAAGCAGCAGGTGCTTACTGCTGATAAAAACTCACTGAGCCAGGTCAGTGCATTCGTTTATAGAAAGTAACAGCAGAACTAGATGTGGAAAGGAGGCTGTGGATTTCTAATCCTGGACTTGAGCAGTCAGCGTCCTGTTCGTAGATTCAGAGCCTCCCCTGCAGCTAGTGAGTATGGAGGCTAGAACATACCTCCCACAGACACTGTTTTCACCTTCAGAAAGTTAAACATTAAGACCAAGATGACCTGTTAGATGGGCCCAGACACTGTACAGGCTTACTCCCTGGAAAACAATCAAAAAGAGCATCTCTTACCTTTCTAAAGTAAGGCAACTGTGTTCTATAAGCACCATTGTTGAAAGAGGTCATGGGTGATGGCATTCATTGGCATCTGGGCCACTGTTCTGCTTGATTCCATTGCACACAGGAAATAGGGAACACGTTCAACCCCGAGGAGTTTATGGAGCTCCCTCAACGCATACACATGCTCCATATTAAGAAAAGGAAGTTTTGTTATTATCTGAGTCGAGTTAATTTATGAAAAGCAGCTGGAATATCTGCTTGGAGTTGTAAGTACATATTTAATTAAAGCACTGTGTGTTTGGGCTGTAAAGATCACAAACCTGGGAAGGGTTCCTTCATTTCCACACAGAAAATAGTACAGTCAAGTTGTTGCCAGCAAATAATGAATGATATTTGAAAAAAGATATTAGGATACATTAACATTCAGTAATTGATAGTTGAAGGTAAAAAAGTTATTTTCATCTTTATTTTTGAAGAAAAAGATTTATGTAAGTCTCCAAATGTCCTGGACCACAGTCTCCTTCCTAATGCCAAGTTCACCAATTAGAAGTACTGTCTAGGAAGTTGAGACCCAAACAAACCCCATCTGGACTCAGCAGGGGTATTCTCTTTCTGTCCCCCAAAATCCTTCCAGAAGTCTACCATGAGCAGCCACCAGAATCAAATGTCAGTGATGTCATTCTTGGGCATAAGCAGGAGGCCTTGCAAATTTACAGAGAGCTACACACTAAGCCCAGATCTCCCAGCCTCCTCAAGCACAACAACTCCTGTGAAACACTAGAAATTCTACCAAGTTCCACATACTAACACATATACCATTACCAAGCATAAGTTGAAGACATAGATGATAAAGACTTGCTTAAAGTCCAGTTATCATCACAGAGGATTCTCAAAGTAGAGTGCCATGAATATGGCTTAAAGGGCACAACAGACAGATATAAAAGATGTTGTTACCTCTAGGCAATATCCATGCATCTTTTAGATTCTCACAATCTTTAATGCCAGTGCCTTGCCCACAGAGACCTTTGTCTGCATATAGAACTGTGACCCCTTGTGGGGGGGGGGGGAGGGAAATTCAGACTGAGAAATGAGCAGTCAGCTTGCGATGGTTCCTCCCAGGTTCTTTGGTATTTTAAAAGCAGTCTCACCCCTAAACAATCAGGTCTGGTGTCACCTATATTTTGGGGGGAAATACAGATACATCTGTATTAGAAGATTTTCTTGTCTTCCTTACAGACTATATTAGTAAGAACAAATGGAAAAGGAAGTCTGGTTGTGTGCAAAGTCTGCTCTGCTGACTCCCTCAATGCTATAGTTCCTAAGCTCTGCAAGTGTGATGAGTTCTGATAGTCTACAAGGCCCTTCCCCCACTTCTGAAGCACTGCTGGGTACCAGTGTGCATTCAGGGATGCGGGGGGGGGGGGGGGGGGGGGGGGGAGGGGCTCCATCTCCTTAAACTGTGTAATAAAACTGTTGGTACTGAGATACAGGCCTTTTCCTGGGTTTCTAAGAAAAGTGTATTCTTAGAAAAATACTCCAGAGATATACAAAGTGATTTGCCTAATGAAGCAGTTAGAAAACTGACCATTCTCCCCAAATGGTCTAAGCTGCATCAACAGGAGAGAGGCAGCCCCGTGACCTCACAGTTTACACACACAGGACTACCTGTGTTTACCACGGTTACTTTCTTATACATCCTAGGGCCTGAAAAAAGAGCAAAACCAAAATCTCTGGTCTTCACAAGGCAGCTGTACTTTTAAGACTATGATCCAGGAAACTCCATGTGGATTTGTAGCTAAAAATTCTGTAGCACTCCACTGTGGATGTTTTTGCCTTCAATACAACCTAATGTTCCAAAGAGACATAGGTACGAACTAAACCGTACATTGTCCAGGGACCTTCTGTACTGTTTGCCTTCCCTCTGCTTTCTTTTCCATGTGTTCCCTCAAAAGTCAGTTGTGTGTGTGTTTGTGAAGGCGTGTGTGTGTGTGTGTGTGTGTGTGTGTATGAGAGAGAGGGGGGAGGGAAGGGGAGAGAGAGAGAGAGAGAGAGAGAGAGAAGCAGACAGAGACTGTGTTTTGGGGATTCTTAAATATTCTTGGCTGTCTTCATACAACTGTCGTTAGCCATCCTTTCTGTTTCTGGAGTCTGTACTTTAACATACATTGAAGTAATCTAATGTATTGTTCATTGGCGGGACGTGTTCCATGAACAAGGGCAGAAATCCCACAGATTTTAACGTGTGTCATTTTGCTATAAATCCATCTCCATAATAATCAGAATTAAAAAATCCTTTGTAGAAAGATCCACAGATGACTGTAGCCTTCAGCCACTGAAGATAATAGCCAGGTTACTGAGTATTCAATACTTCCATTCATGATGTGCAAAGTGCCATTGTTTTTTTTTTTTTTGAGTATCTGCAAGTCAATTTTGAGTAGCATTAACTCAGCGAAAACAAAAACAGTCATTTTAATTTACATTACAATTTCACAGTGAATATAGTAGAACCAGCTAGAAACAATGAAAGACAAAATTCTCCAGCAATTGTTGGATGTGGTTTTTATCATTAGCATTTAGTCTGCAGGAGAATGAATGGACAGCCCCTAGTGTCCTTCTCTGTTTAAAGCAGTTGTTTTCAACCTTGCTAATGTTGTGACCTTTTTATATAGTTCCTCATGTTGTGGTGAGCCCCAGCCATAAAAATTATCATTATTTTTGCTGCTTCATAACTGTAATTTTGCTACTGTTATGAACTATAATGTATTTTAATAATCTGTATTTTCTTATAGTCTTAGGTGACCCCTGTGAAATGGTCATTTGACACGTCCCTCTCCCCTGCCAAAAAGGAGTCTCGACTCATAAATTGAGAACAAATGGTTTAAAAGAAGAAACATTGGAAAATGGAAATCATCACTGTTTCTAATTAACATGTGTTGTGAACCTACTATGAGCAAGTCTCTATGCTATGTTGATGGGCAGGGTGTGGAGAAGGAAGGAAGCTGAGGAATCACAAGGAGGGAGGAAAATAAAAAATGGCAGGAGAGATAGTTTGGGGCACAGCATTTAAGAGGGAGTCCTTGTCTTTCAGAGGACTGGAGTTCTGTTTCCAGATCCCTCAGTAGACAGTTCACAATAACCCATATCTCCAGCTCCAGAGGAAGCCTCCAAAGGCACCCACCTCCACATACACATAATTAAAGAATAAAGATGCATCTTAAAATAAGAAAAAGTAAGGTTTTAAATTTAATCACATGGAAGTTCTCATTACTTTTATTTATTTCTATCTATTTATTATTCACATGCATGTGTATGTGTGTTGGTGAGCATGTGACAGTCAGAGGACTACTTGGTTATGGTGAGAACAGGGCAGGGTTGGGCAAGCTAAAACTTCATGAATATGTTGGATTTTTGTCCAGAATTATGAGGACCTTAGAAAAAAGAGGAAAGAGAGAACTCTCAAGCATGTGATCAGACTATAACCTTCGCACCCCACCAACTGAAACAGGGTATGCATACCACACTGAAAGCTATGGCTAAGAATCAGGTGCCAACAGATTAGCAGATAACATCTCCACTTTAAATCTCATGAAGTTAGTTGAATCCTAAAGTCAAACCACCCAGGTCTTTCTGCTTCTGGAGCAACTGGTAAGACTGGGAAAACATGACAGAAAGTATAGACACCAGGACAAAGCTATCGACTACTTTGACATGACAGATTTGTGTAGAATGTTATACCTGATTACACATTTTATTTTCTTTTTCTACTAATGTGGGTTTTGTTTGGTGGTCCACGTTGAACCTGGGCGATCATCTAACTTCAGCCCTTCAGATATTAAATCATAGACATATGCCACTATGTCCAACTCAAAATTCTACATTCTCGTAGCTCATACAGGGTGTTTACCAAGGAGGACTAAGGCCAGACCCATAAACAAACAAACAAACAAACAAACACAAAATAAACAATCCTCTTAATTTTAAGTGATTTTATATAAATAATTTTTTCTTTTTTTTTTTGGTTTTTCGAGACAGGGTTTCTCTGTGTAGCCCTGGCTGTCCTGGAACTCACTCGGTAGACCAGGCTTGCCTCGAACTCAGAAATCTGCCTGCCTTTGCCTCCCAAGTGCTGGGATTAAAGGCGTGCGCCACCACCGCCCGGTTAAATAATTTTATATTGTAAGACATTTTGCTGTGATTAATCTTTATTAAAACACTTGAACTAATACCTGCTACTTGAATACCGGAGTTTAAGAAAAAACTGTATAACTTATAGATCAAATATACATCAATGTGTATTTGAATTTATTTAAAGATAAGCATTAGTCTCTTAACAAAACAAATAACTAAGGGTCTGTAAAATGGATCAGTTAGCAAAGTGCTAACTGAACGCCGAGGATCTGAGTCTGGATCCCTGGCACCCACATAAAATCCAGGTACAGTGTTGTAGACTTTTAATCCCAGTGCTGAACAGGGAAAAATAGGATTCTTAGGACTGGCAAGTCTGTACAAACTGGTGAGTTCTAGATTCAGGTGCAGAGCAGTGGAGGAAGAAACTAATGTTAGTCTTTGTTCTCCACATGCAAGTTCAGGTACACTCATTCATAACCATACTTGCACTATGCACACAGACTCACACACACCTGTCTATACTATGCACACATACACATATACCCTGCATTATGCACACACACACACACACCCACACACACCTGGACTCTGCACATACATATTGACACATACCTGCACTAAATACACACACACACACACACACACACACACACACACACACACACACACTAATTATGCATAAACACACAAACATACATATGCCCACACTAGATACACACATGCACACACATTCTTGCACTATGCACACACATACAGAAGTACACACATGTGGTGGACGAAGGAAGATGGGAACAAAGTTCTCAGCCTCTTAGATTTAATTGATATTTACAGCACATCAGATCTAACTGGAGAGCATGTGCTCACAGTACACATGTGATGTTTACCGAGCAGAACTAAATTCTTGGCCTTAAATCAGGAAACGTTTTCAAATTCTAAATGCCATAAAACATTTCCTATCCAGTTAGTCAAAACAACCATTTTTTTATCATGATTAATTATTACCAAACAATAATTGAATCAACAAAACCTTACCTGAATATTTGAGCTGGAGAAAAATTGTTATTTATATGTATGTGCATAGAAAAATATGTACATACATTTCAGTTTATTTCACTACAAACATCATTGTCTTAAATAAACCAAGAAGCTATAGTATGTCGCAGGATATCTTCTTGCTACATTGTATTTGCAGTGGAGCTCGCTGTTTGGGCAGTAGAAGGGGTAGGCAGAGTGAGGAGTTAGGAGGAAAAGGAAGGGAGGAGGAAAGAGGAGGGGAGAGAGGAAGCAACATGGAGGAAGAACCATGGATCTCTAGCAGTCCCGCATAGCAATTCCTATCAAAAGGTTACATATTGGGTAACAATTCTAATTGGTTGGGCATCTCATGTATTGAGCATTTCCAAATATATAAATTCATTGGATAATCTTTAAGCATTAAGAGTCTTCATTCTACTGGATCCGCGAGCATGGCGGGTATAGTCTGGGGCTTAGTAGAGAACCATGAGGGTGACAGGGTTGGCCTAAGATCCATGCTTTGGGGCATGGTCTCTATGAAGCTGAGCAGCAGGACCAGTTACCACAGTAACGTCTGGTGGGGTGTGCTTAGCCTTTGACCGCTTCTAGTGCAGGAACATGGCGGGCGGCACAGTTAGCTAGCGGAGCTGGACTGCGCCAGCAGCATTTCTAAGTCTTTCCTGTGTCACAAGTATCATTTTCTTTGTTTAAAGATGTGCTTTTATTTATATTACAAGTCTCTGTATGAGTATATGCCTTATACATGCCTGGTGTCCTCAGATGACGGTGTTGTATCCCACGGAACTGGAGTTACAGACAATTCTGAGTTGCCATGTAGATGCCAGGAGTCTTTTTGAAGAGTAGCCAGTGTTCTTAACCACTGAGCTATTTTAATGTACATAGGAGAGAAACAGTGCTTGTAGGAAGTGGGCTTCAGATCTTAGGCTAGAACAAGGAAGTAGGCTTCAGACATAAAAATGACTTTGGGCTAGGACAGGGAAGTAGGGTCAGGTATTTTGGTCATCCTGATAAACCCTAGAAACAGTGATTACAGGAGTGATCATGGAACTTTGTTTATTGCCTTGCTTGTTCTTTGACTGTTTGTGTTTATTGTCTTGCTTGTTCCTTGACTATTTGCATCTATTTTATTGCTAGTTTCTCAACCTAGAACTGACCTTAATACTTGCATGTAATTAAAATGGTATAAAAGCAAAAAAGAGGAGGGGAGATGGAATAGGGAATTTCTAGGGAGGGGAAATGGGGAAATGACATTTGAAATGTAAATACATAAAATATCCAATAAAAAATGTATAGAGGTTATCCAGGTTAGTTGAGTATAGGCTTTTGTAGTAGGATCTAATGATTTCTTTTTGAATTTCCTCAGTTTCTGTTGTTATGTCTTCCTTTTCAGTTCTGGTTTTATTAATTTGGACACCGTTTCTGTGCCCTCTGATTAGTCTAGCTAAGGGTTTACCTATCTTGTTGATTTTCTCAAAAAACCAGTTCCTTTTTTTTTTTTTTTTTGATTCTTTGTATAGTTCTTTCTGTTTCTACTTGGTTGATTTCAGCCCTGAGTTTGATTATTTCCTGCCATCTACCCCTCTTGGGTGTATTTGTTTCTTTTTGTTCTAGAGCTTTCAGGTGTGCTGTCAAGTTGCTAGTGTATGCTCTCTCCAGTTTCTTTTTGTAGGCACTTAGAGCTATGAGTTTTCCTCTTAGCACTGCTTTCATTGTTTCCCACAAGTTTTGGTATGATATGTCTTCATTTTCCTTAAATTCTAAAAAGTCTTTAATTGCTTTATTTCTTCCCTGACCAAATTATCATTGAGTAGAGTGTTGTTCAGTTTCCACGTGTATGTGGGCTTTCCATTGATTTTATAGTTATTGAAGACCAGTCTTACTTAGTCCGTGGTGATCTGAAAGAATGCATGGGATTATTTTACTTACTTTCTTTCTTTCTTTCTTTCTTTCTTTCTTTCTTTCTTTCTCTCTCTCTCTCTCTCTTTCTTTCTTTCTTTCTTTCTTTCTTTCTTTTTCTTTCTTTTTTGTATCTGTTGAGGCCTGTTTTGTGACCAATTATATGCTCTATTTTGGAGAAGCTACCATGAAGTGCTGAGAAGGTACATTCTTTTGTTTTTGGATCCATAGATATCTGCTAAATCCATTTGGGTCATAACTTCTGTTAATTTCACTGTGTGTCTGTTTAGCTTCTGTTTCCATGATCAGTCCTTTGCTGAGAGTGTGGTGTTAAAGTCTCCCACTAATATTGTGTGAGGTACAATGTGTGCTTTGAGCTTTAGTAAAGTTTGTTTTATGAATGTAGGTGCCCTTGCATTTGGTGCATAGATGTTCAGAATTGAGAGTTCATCTTGGTTGATTTTTTTGGATGAGTATGAAGTATCCCTCCTTATCTTTCTTGATAACTTTTTGTTGAAAGTCAATTTATTCGATATTAGAATGGCTACTCCAGCTTGTTTCTTGGGACCATTTGCTTAAAAACTTTTTTTCTAGTCTTTTATTCTGAGGTAGTGTCTGTTTTGTCACTGAGGTGTGTTTTCTTTGTGCAGCAAAATGTTGGGTCCTGTTTACATATCCAGTCTGTTAGTCCATGTCTTTTTATTGGGGAATTGAGTTCATTGATGTTAAGAGATATTAAGGAAAAGTGATTGTTGCTTCCTGTTATTTTTGTTATTAGAGGTGGAGTTATATTTGTATGGCTATCTTGTTTTTGCTTTGTTGGAAGAAGATAACTTTTTTGCCTTTTCTAGGGTATAATTTCCCTCCTTGCTTTGGAGTTTTCCCTCTACTATCTTTTGTAGGGCTGGATTTCTGGAAAGATAATGTGTAAATTTGGTTTTGCCATGGAATATCTTGGTTTCTCCATATACGGTAATTGAGAATTTTGCTGGGTATAGTAGCCTGGCTAGTATTTGTGTCCTCTTAGGGTCTATATGACATCTGACCAGGGTCTTCTGGATTTCATAGTCTGTGGTGAGAAGTTTGGTGTAATTCTGATAGGTCTGCCTTTTATATGTTACTTTACCTTTTCCCCTTACTGCTTTCAATATTCTTTGTTTTGTGCATGTGGTGTTTTGATTATTATGTGATGGGAGGAATTTCTTTTCTGGTCTAGTCTATCTGGAGTTCTGTGGCTTCCTGTATGTTCATAGGCATCTCTTTCTTTAGGTTAGGGAAGTTTTCTTCTATAATTTTGTTGAAGATATTTACTGGCCCTTTAAGTTGGGAATCTTCACTCTTATCTATATCTATTATCGTTAGGTTTGGTCTCCTCATTGTGTCCTGAATTTTCTGGATATTTGGGTTCAGAGCTTTTTGCATTTTGCATTTTCTTTGACAGTTGTGTCAATATTTTCTATGGTGTCTTCTGCACCTGAGATTCTCTCTTCTATCTCTTGTATTCTGTTGACTATGCTTGCATCCATGACTCTTGATCTGTTTTCTAGGTTTTCTATCTTGAGGGTAGTCTCCCTTTGTGATTTCTTTATTGTTTCTACTTTCATTTTTATGTCCTGGATGTTTTTGTTCAATTCCTTCACCTGTTTTGTTGTGTTTTCTTATAATTTTTAAAGGAATTTTTGTGTTTTCTCTTTAAGGGCTTCTACCTGTTTACCTGTGTTCTCTTGTATTTCTTTGAGGGAGTTGTTTATGTCCTTCTTAAAGTCCTCTATCATCAATATGAGATGTGATTTTAAATTCAAATCTTGTGTTTCTAGTGTCATGGGGTATTCAGGACTTGCTATGGTGGGAGATCTGCATTCTGATGATGCTAAGTAGCCTTGGTTTCTGTTGCTTATGTTCTTGTGCTTTCCTGTTGTCATCGGTTTATCTCTAGTGCTACCTTCACTCACTGTCTCTGACTGGAGCCTGTCTGTCCTGTTATCTTAGTTGTGTCAGAACTCCTTAGAGTCCAGCTGTCTCTGTGTTCCTGTGATCCTGAAATGCTGGGTGTAAGAGCTCCTGAGAGTCAGGCTGCCTCTGGAATCCTAAAGTCCTTGAGTGGCCAAGTTCCTGAGATCATTATCCTATGTTCCTGGATGTGTTAGAGCTCCTGGGAGTCCAGCCTCCACTGTGTTTTGGGTGATTGGGTGCAGAGGTGGCACCCTAGGACTGCTCAGTGCACTGGTGCAGACTGGAAGGCCTGTCCCATGTCTTGTGACATCACACACATCTGCAACTTTATAAAGTGCTCAGCCACATGCACTCGAAGCTCACCCCCAACCGTGAGTCCTCTGTTCTTGCTTAATTAGCTAAAACTTTATGAACGTATGTTTCCCAGTATCCTTTCTTTATCACTAGCCATGCTGAAATAAATGGCTTTTCTTCAAGTTAAAAAGGTAAGACTGTTTAAATGTAGAAAAAAGCTCTTTGAAATGGAATTAAAACCCATCTGACACAAAAATACTACCTCCCTCTACATTGCTCAATATTTTGAGTCTCCAAAACCTACATTTCACTTAATGCCACTGACAAATGCATAAATTGCTTCAATTCATGTGGATTAACCAGAATCCCCATTTTCTGCTTTCCCATGCCCTTTTTCTCTTTTCTTCTTTCTCTTCTTTCTCCTGTTCTTTTTCCTCTTCTTCCTCTTCTCCCTCCCCTTCCCTTTCTTCCTCCCCTTCCTCCTCTCCTCCTCTTTCCCTCCCCCTCTCTCCCCCCTCCTCCTCTCCTTCCTCTCCCTTCCTCCCCCTTCCTCCTCATCCTCCTCATCCTCCTCCTCTTCCTCCTCCTCTTCCTCCTCCTCCTCCTCTTCCTCCTCCTCCTCCTCCTCTTCCTCCTCCTCCTCTTCCTCCTCCTCCTTCTCCTCTCCTTCTCCTTCTCCTTCTCCTTCTCCTTCTCCTTCTCCTTCTCCTTCTCCTTCTCCTTCTCCTTCTCCTTCTCCTTCTCCTTCTTCTTCTTCTTCTTCTCTATGCAACAGACGAAAGTTTATTAAAGATTTTTTTTAAACAAGGGAATGAAAATGTTGCTGGTTGGAAAGAATTTACCCAAGATAGTTTACATCTGAGACCTTAAGAAAATTAGTGGTTCATTATGGAAAGCAAGTACTAGGGCAAGAATGAGAGGGAGGGAGAGAGGAGATAAAGAAAGAAAATCAGGAAGAGACAGAGACAGAAGCCTGTGTGTTGATCAGAGAGCCTGCATTCAGACTTCTGCTCCAGTAGAGCCCCTAGGTCACAAACCTCCACAGTTGGTACAATTGTCCCTTTGCCTGTAGAACAATTACAGCCTGCTGTCAGTTTGAGAAGCTGAGACTAGCTGGTTCCAACTGGGCTAAGCTGGCTTGCTCTTGACTACTTTCCAGCTGCCTTAGTTTGTTTCGACTGAAGAGATTATGGACACCTGCAGGACTACTATAACTGTCCTTTGTCCAGGGTCACTGTGGAGTCGGCCATGCACAAACGCTCCCCACTGAACCAGGAAATTGAGTCTCCAGGATGAATCTGGACAAGGAGTTGAAAGAAGACTGATTAGAAAATTAGATTACTTGAAAAAAAAGGAATGCCATAAAGCCTGGCTGCTAAACCCACTTCATTTGAAACTGTCATTCACATCATGTGTCTGCCTGAGGTGCCCCACCCCCGTTCTGCCCCCAAACTGGTCCATTGGCTCAGACTAGAAAGGAAAAGCTGGGAATCAGAGACCTGCTGTTTTAGTATGCACAGCCTTGCGTATTATGGTAGTGTATCGGGAGGGGTTTGCCCATATGCCTCTCAATGGAATGAAAGCTATCCACACTGAGAGAGAAACAAGGGGGCAGGCATTTACAGCATTAATTTTTGAGATCAAAATCATGGCAAAATTGGGCAGAAATCACAGGAAATTTTCTTTGGCCACCAACTCTGCTGATCAGCATTCATTTCTGAGAGGCAGCAGGGCTGATATATGCAGAAGCACATGGGACCTCCCTCACCTAGTCATGTGCTCTAGGATTCAAGACATTTGCATGAAAAGATGGCTGAAACTGGATGAAATCAGAATTACAAGGGTTCAAATGCAAGCATTAGAAACAATTTTCAATCAACCTTTCCATTTTATTTTCCTTAACTGTCTAATTTTAACAATAATCTCTATGCCTCTATGCTTCATAAAAGTGAATAAAAATTGAGAAGACTTTCCGTTTTGCCATAATGATTGGTTCTGCTACTGAATTTGGCAAACAAACACTACAAAGTTGTTTAAAAAGTTTCCCAAGGAATTCTAGAAACTATGATTAAGGAAGTAAGTGAAAACATTATTACGATTATTTCATATGCAGGGAATCTCAATGAAAATATTTAGACTCCAATACCCACTGGATGTTTCCAAAGGAACAAATACAGTGCCGGACAGGAAACCTGATGGAATATTCTCAGCGACTGAGCGTGGGCTGGTGATAGAGCCAGAGAATGCCAACAAGATACGGAAGCAGATAAATCTGAATAAGAACTTAAAAGATGAAAGGAAATGAAGGGGAGTCAGAGGGCCAGCATGTAGGACAGGACAAGATCCTGTGTAATTGAAACCCAGAGGCAGACAGGAGTGAAGGAGGAGAGGGCAAAGACTGACCATGGCTGAAACCACCCCATCACGGCACCATCACACCACACTGCTGAGTACCAGTACAGGGAAACAGAAAAATGGACTTGCGGCGTATGCCCATGCAGCAGAGATGGGAACCAGTCCCCTCATCCATAAATGTGTGAAAATGAAGTAATTAAACAAAATGTAGTAATTAAAGATAGTGAATGGAGTTTTAACATGGATAGACCCTCAAGACTTTAACACAGTGTGAAGGCAGATGCACAGGAAACAGCACCCAGTGTATGACTTTACTTGTGTGCTTTAAATAAAGCTGGTCTGTAGCCATAGGAAGAAAACTGGAGATTGTTTGGGCTTGTTGGGGTAGAAAATGAAGCATTTACAGAAAACATCATCAGTTGTACATGGCCAATAAGTTCAATTATAAGCTATAGACTAGTTAAAAGTTAAGGTGACTAGGGCTGAGTAGAAATCATTATTAGAGAAAGTCCTCAAGTGGGGGCCCTGAGAATGACAACCGCCTACAACTGAACAAGGTACAGGACCCTTCTCACTTGCCAGAGCATTTCTTTAAGGAAGTCACTTGACCTTTTCGTACCCCAGGTCCCCAAGCTGTCAGTGAAGCACAGCTCCAGCCACTGTTTTTAAGGAGAAATGGCTGATTTTCTCATTTTCTGTTAGATATATTCACTCATTCAGCAAGATCTACAAATTATCACTCATGAATGATAAGCTGAAGGGGACATCATGAAATCAGTGACAACTTCCTGACTGGCCTGGGGGGATACCAGAGGTATGTGTGCATACACACACACACACACACACACACACACACACACACACACACGAATATCCTGTGAAATGAACTGTTGTTGGAAAACCATAATTGACACTACAAACTGAGAAGTATTTCCGCTGGACCCAGGGACACCCAGATCATGATGTCTCCAGAGTAGCACTGTCTTGAATAGCACTGTCCTGAACTAGGCTGCTTGGCAGCCAGGGATGTTTTTGCTCTTGGCCACGCCCACTGCAGGCTTTAGCTGATCTAGAATGAAGAGACCAGGAGCTAGAGCAGGCCAGTGAATGCAGTATGTAACTGTGTTACGAAAGCAACAGTCTCCTGTTGTAAGGCGTTAATGCACAAGGTCTGCACAAAACTACCCCTTCACATCGGTGGCTCCTCCATGAGAACCTGATAGGAAGAGCAGCCCTTCAGCTCAGGGTAATATGGTCATGCGTCCCATTCTGTTTTCCTTTGAGGACAAACCCTGTCACATAAGGTCACCTTGAAGCAGTCCTCACCTCACCAGTTTTTCATTTTCGCTTCATGCTGTCCCATCACCTCAGAGTTCTCTAAGTAGCCCAGAGAAGACAAGCAATTTTTAAGGCATTTATTCATTTTTACTTATGTGTGTGGGTGCTTTAATTGCCTGTATGAGTGGGCATCACATGCATTCCTGGTCCCTATGGATACCAGAAGAGGGCACTGGATCCCCAGATTTGCAGTTACAGGTAGTGTTAGCCATCACGTGGGTGTTAGGAAACCAATTCTGGTCCTCTGGGAGAGCAGTAAGTGCTTTGAAGCCTTCATCCATATCTCCAGCCCCAATCCATCTTACTTAGGTATTCTCAGTTTCCTGTATGGATGAATACATACATGGCCATTTGCAATCAGCACGCATGAGTTTAATGAATACCTGGGGTTTCCCAAGCACACTCATGCACTTGCAGTTTGCTATCCTGTAAGACAGTGAGGGAGGGATGCAGGTGCAGACTAAGTCAGCAGTACTGATGGAGTAGCTATAAAGTGGATGAACTTCCCAAAGAAGGGAGCCAGAAGAGCATGAGAGGAACTTTGGCTGAGTTGTGAGGAACAGGGTCCCCAGATAATTGGCTCTTGATGTAAGCTGACTGAGGAGCGAGGCTGTCCTATTGGCCGAAAACAGTGGATGTAGTATAAGGAGGGGAAGGAAACAGAACAAGTTAACAAGTCAGACAGGAGAGCCCAGTCCCCAACAGGGAACAGGAATGGAGTGGGCACAGCTACATAGAGGAAGTGAATGGTTACGGCTAGGAAGCAAAGGTGGACAAGCGGGCAGAGGTCTTGAGAGTCCTGGTGGAGGCCTCTTGAGGTTCTAGGCTGCCATGTAGCAGCATCTGAGACTCCCGGTCAGACACACTCATACTCAATGTATGCAAATCTTCACCTAAGTAGTATTGCTTAGGAGTACAGACAACTAGGATGGTAAACCAGGAGACAGGGAGACTAAGCTTTGAGCTGCACTTGTGGCTTCTGGATTCAGTGTGGTCAGAAATCAGGTGTTCCAGTGTTCCAGTCCTTCTACCTCTGTCTAGCTCTGAGACTTTTTCCCCTTCAATTTTAGACGGTGTTATGGGGACTAAACATTTTTTCCTATGACAAAAATCTCATTTAATGGAATTACTCATTTACCTAATAAATATTCACCAACCTTTCCATAATAAATTACTAAATTTTAGTCACCATTGGCATGGTTAAGTGACATGGATCTGAAAGTGTCAGAGCTGATATTAACCATTTTAAAATTCCTTACTGTGCCCAGGTCCTCTACTAATACAGAGATCTCCATGGAAAGAGATGGTTTTTATAAAACAAGGAACTAACATGCTAAAACTCCTTTGTCTATATTAAAGCAGAATTTGCTCATCGTAAAATTGCTAATAAATTCAAAAAATACATAGAGTAGAATCACACCTCTGTCTCATCACACAGGGGCAAGCACTGGTTATAAGCGGTGTTATTTTTGCTGGCATCGCTCTGTGCCGTCAAGTTTATCTGGTTGCTTTATTAGTTTTGCAACAGTATTCTTCTATGTTATTAAAAAACAGATTTTGAGGGGAAGTGAGAGGACTCATTGACTGAAGGTGCTTGCTATGCAAGACTGCAGACCTGAGTTTGATCTCCATGAAAAGGTAGAGAGAGAAAAACATTGCTACAAAGTTGTTTTCCAGCCTCCATATGTAACATGGTGCCATTTTCCCAACCTACCCCATTATAAATACACAATAATAATACATTATAAACATCTTTTTTTGTATTTAGTCAGAGTTGTATGATACAAGTATAGGTCATATACTTATATGTATATATGCTTATATACATATATCATATACTTATACTTTATTAAGGCTGGCGTAGACTTGTAACAATCCACCTGCCTCAGTTTATTCAGTATGGGCAACAGGTGCTTATTTATAAAGCTTTTTCCCCCCATGTGACAATGAGTGACATTTCTGTGTCCACACCACACTTCCATATGTTATCACACAGTAATCCCATTAGGGAAGATTAGGGCCACTTTGAATTCTACAGTAAGGGATCTATAATTAAAGGGTGTCAGGGAGGCTGGCATTGTGTAAGCACTGGCTACACAGAGGGCACTGTGATATGTGTCCCATGTCCCCAACCCTGCCCGAATTCACATGAGAAAGTCACCATCAAAGTGGTTTCATCTGACAGATGAAGTGGTTGGGGCCAGCACTCAGAGGAGTCTTGCCTGGTCGCACACCGTGAGCAGGTTTGAACTTGTTTGAAGCTGCAGACTTAAGCCCGACTCTTACACAATGCCAGGTATTCCACTGGGATATGTCCTGAGAAGTCAGATTACTATTCCTCAGACATTCTCCCATGTGACTCTATCATAGGTCACTAGGTTCCCTGGTCAGGGGAGTGTAAAAGAGGCCCTGGAGCAAAGCTTTGTATTGATTTCACTCCGGGGTCATGAAAGGGTTGGTGCATCAAAGCACAGAGATAGCAATGCGCCTCTAAGCTGTCTTGTTTAAATTCAACAGTTGTACACTAGACATGCTGCCCCTTCTGCCAGTGTTCCAGGTTACCCTCAACTCCTAGTGATATTGAGATTCTTAATCTCAGACCCAAGGCCATCTGCTTCTTAGTGGCTCTTGGCAGGGACAACTTGCAGATAGAGGAAGAAGAAGAAAAAAAGGCAGAATCAGGCACAGAAAGTACCTTCAACTGGAAGAAAAGATGAAGATCTAGGGCTGAATATTTGTGATGGATTATGAATTTATGGGACGAGGATGGTGTTGTAAGTGGCTGCCTATAGCTTCTTCTCTCCCTGGGGGCCATTGATATCACTTTCTCTGCTCTTAAGGGGCTCAAAGGAGAACTAGTAGTGTGAGTGGTATTATAGTGATGACCCAGGCTGGGCACAGAACTCATTAGTTTTTGGCTGCCAGAGACTTTGTGGACTTAAGAGGAAATATGGGTGGAGTTAGGTTATATGGATCATGTTAGGTTTATAGGCTTGGAAGACTGCTCACTAAACAACAGCTCCTTCAACGATTTCAGTGTGAGACACATGGACAACATTTTTTTTTTTTACTGTTATGAATATTTTTTTTAGTTTTTAATTTTTATTACCATTTTGTAACTTATAAAGTATAGGATACACCTAACATCCAGTCTATCATCTTTTACAATTAAATAGAACACTGTCATCTATCCTAACTTAAAAGACTTATAAATCCATATGTCATGTCCTAGTTTAGCTTGTATATTATCTGAGAACTATCTTCTCATATATGTTTTCTCAATGTTAAATAGCCTGGGTTGGCTATGAGACTGTAAGTAGTCTTTCAAGCCCATCAGAAATCTGAGAATAAGCAACTTTACCTGAAAATATAGGAAGCCTAACTCAACTTCCAGAACTGAGACAAGTTGTGGAGACAGCTGCCTACTCATACAACTCCAGTAAGTCAGGAAGTTGGAGCATCAGTCCTCAGCCTTCTGGCCCAGGATCATCTGACAGACCTTTGAAAAACAAGAATTACTAAATACTAGCTTATTCTATCTCGGCAGAACTAAGCTGTCATAACCTGTAACTCGTGTCCTCTCAAGAACAGTACAGGTTTTCAGGATGGACAATGTTTTTCTAAATTGCACATACATTTTCAACATCAGAATGAGAAAGATCTCGTGCTTGCACAATTTGTTTTTATTTGGAGTTTAAAAACAAACATCCCACAGCAGCCTCTGGGTGGTGATTCAAACAAATAAATATACTTAATGACCAAATCAGGAAAGAGTCCCACCACACACAAAACTCTTATCCCTTGTTCATTATGCTGAAATGCCAATTTCCTCTAAAGAGGAAATAGCCTGGATCATCAACTGCCTCTCTTGGAACTAGCATATACCTTTCTGGCATGTGCTGGAAATGGAGATGTCCTGAGATAACACTCTGATGACCTAACATGCAGCCATGGTGGCAAACGCATTGGTAGACTGTCTGCCTATGTGGTGGCAACTAGTGCTAGCATATTCCTGAGACCCAAAAGTGCAGCATGCCATTTGAAGATGAACAAAGCTGAAAGGCCATTAGGGGTGAAGCCCATTCCCAGTGATTTTCTCAGCTGGACACTTGTTATTCTCAAGGCTCTAAGTACAAAGCTGGGTAGATATAATTTGACAAAAATGCATGAGCAATGAAAAAAATGGAATTCACAAGGACAATCTGATGGTGTCTCCTATGCTTGACTTGTGATCCATAGCTGGAAGACTTGTGAGGTGTCCCAAGTGCCTTCCAAAGCAAAGCACACTCGTTGATAGGTCAGGAGAGAGAAGAGATGACCTTTGGGTATCTGCTTTTCCACAGACTGGTTTTGACGTCAGAATTTGGTTTCTCCCGTATTAGTAACTTTCTTCTTTTCTGGAATAAAAGCCCTGACAAAAATGCTTCTTAATGAAAGCATTTATTTTGGCTCACAGCTTTAGGTGCAGTCCATCATTGCAGAGGAGGTGTGGTAGCAGGAGCTTGAGGCCAATCATATTGCATTTGCACTCAGAGAGAGATGAATGTCTGCTGAGCTCAGACACCTTTTTTTTTTTTAAATAAAAACCTTTTTATTGGTTCTTCCTGATTGTCACACCATGCACCTCACTCATCTCCCCATCTCCTCATACCTGCCCTCCACCCCTGCAACTTCCTTCCTAACCCCCCCCCAAAAAAAAAAACCTCACCGTGGAAGCTGTAGAGTGTCAGACACTGTGTATCTGATGGTACAGCCTTTGTTCACACTTCTTTGCTTGCAAGTGTTCATTGCAACGGCTCATTCATTGGTCTGATATGAGGCCTCTGTCTTCTGCTGCTCTGTCAATACTGGAACCTCACTAGGAGTCTTTCAGGATATCCTGTTGTTGTCCTGTGTCATGGAGATCCTGTAATTTTGAATCTGAAGAACCAGCTCCTTAATGCACTGTAGCAGTTCATTGATAGGGTAGATGTTGGGGTGGGCCAAGTCAAAGCCCTGGATCATCTCAGTGGGGGTCACCTCAGGCTAAACCTGTTCAGTCCCTATGGTGCTAGTCTGGTGGCTGTCTTGGGTGTGTTCCTTGCCTGGGCCACCCGAGTGACCCTGTGTGAGATCTTGGGCTCACTCCAACATGAAGCCTGTGGTCTCAGTTGGGGTTCTAGTCTCCAGCTTGTTCCCTGCCCTAAGGGCCTACATGGCACCTGACTTGTGGTCATCTCAGGCTAGATCCCTGTCTGGTTACCTTGGTGCTGGACTGATGGTTGTCTCGGGCTTGTTTTTTTTCAGGGAATGTTAGGCTACTAGTCATTCAGATGTTCACAGGTCAGAACACTGAGCACAGACAGCCTGTCTCTCTGCCACCTACAGAAGCACATGTGACACAGCAGCCACACCTGCAATGCCTCTAGGGGCAGGGCATTCTATCCTTTTTATTCAGCTCAGGACAGGACTTTAGCCTATGTGATGGTGCCACTCAAATTCCCATATGTCTTTTATAAGACACCACTAAAGTGTGAGGGCTTCACCCTCAAGACTTAATTACCTCCCGAATGCAACACTTCTTAGAACTGACTCACCAGGGACAGGTTTTGATACATGAAAAAGGAGAGGTACCAACATTAAGATCACAACAGATGGGAATGTGGGAAAAAATCAGTGAAATTCTGTTTCCTCTAAATGATGTAGATGAGGACCTGGGCTGAGTGAGCATCCTGTGCCCGAGTGAAGCAGCTCAGGGATAGCGGGGAAGATCTTTTGGTTTTTAGGTTCAAGTATAATGTTATTACCCCCAAATAAGCACACTGTATTTCCCAATGCCTGCACATTTCTGCTCAAGCTCAATCTCCAGTAAGTGAAGTACGAAGACAGAAAACCATCCTCTTCACCTGTGGGGAAGTGAAGTTTTGTTCTCAAGAGCATTCTTCGATGAGTCCACTGTGTAAGAGTAGAGACATCAACTGCAGAAAGATCAGTACTCAGGAAGCAATGGTGACTTAAAGAACAATGTCCCATCCCTTCAGCTAGAGGAAGAGATGTAGTTTGCAAGTTCCACCATTTAACCTGGAGCTGGGATTACCCCTCTCTCATTAGAGCTGACACAGAAAAGTCACCCATAGCCCAGTAACCAAACCATTATCATGGCTGACTTTGTGGCCTGCTATTTGAAATCACCATGTAGCTTCCCACAGGGAATGCAGCTTCCCCCCCCCACCCCCAACCCCCGATCAAAAGGCTCCTTTTCCTGAGGGGAGAATGTTCCGGTATAGAATTTTTTTTCCTCTTTATCCACAAAATCACCTATTTTTTTTAAATAGGGTGAAACAGCTAAGGTCTGGCCCAGTTAATATGTGGGCTCCTGGCTATGAAAAAAAAATTTGTTTTGGAGGATTGTGAAGTTCAACATCTCTGAATTATGGGAGAAAGTTAGCTGCTAAGGAGTGATGTTTGTAGAGAAAGGAATTTGGGAATAAAGGGGAAGTCTTTAAGACCCTTCAGCCCTGGTGGGTCGGCATGATAACAAAGGGAGACAGAGTGGGAGCAGCCAGTTTCCCAAACCCTCAACACAAAAGTACCAATTACAGAAAAGATGCTCAAGGGAACCTGCTCAACAATGGAAATAAGGACACAATAGAAACTCAGACCCTGCCAGAAATGCAGGGAAAGAAGGAAAAACCAAACCAAACCAAACCAAACCAAACCAAACTAAACCAAAACCTAACCCCACCCCACCCCACCCCACCTCACCCCACCCGACCCAACCCAACCCAACCCAACCCAACCCAATCTAACCCAAACCAAAATAAAACAAGCCAAAACAAATCAACCAACCAATCAACCAACTGAAAACAAAACAAAGCAAAGAAAAACCAGATATAATAAAGATACAAACAGCAAAAGCAGGCACACTGGTGATAACCATTGAAAATAGCTAATAATATCCACATGACCCAGGGAAACAGGGAAGCAGCCACAAACACACAGAGTGCAAGAAATGAGTCTCAGAACTTGGATGGGAACTAGGGACCCCTCTACTCAAAGACAAGGACACAGGGTACTCTGTTGGAAGACTGAGCAGAGTGTGCCTCACACTGCTATTCACTCTGTCAAGCAGGGAGAGTGTCTATCTATACTGTGTAAAATACAACTTTAACAGGTGGTTAAATTAGTGTCAACTTGAAAGAGATAAAACTCATTGACATTCATGAATGATTGCAATCAATGTTGATTACAACTCTACAATGTAATAGGATGAGTCCAAGACAGTAGAACACCATTCAGAAGGAGCTGTGTCCCTGCTCTCGCTTGAGGCCTAGGAATGACCAAATTGCTTAGATTAGTCTATTATATGTGTTTGGGTTTGGTTAATTAAAAGAATAAACTCAAGAGTTTTGGTGAACAATGATTCATCTTTTGGGAGAGATTTGCTGTAGAGTGACATACAACATCATGGAGGTAGGTCACCTTTAGCTGCAAGGTTCCTCAGCTGCAGGATATTTACCTGTGTGGGCAGTTGTCCTGCACAGTACAGGGCATTTAGCATGATCCTTGGCTTCCAAGTATCAGGTGTCAGTAACATTTCCTAGTTTTGATAAACAAAATCATCCTCAGACACTGTCAAATAAGTCCTTATGTCAATAAATAATCTGGGTCTTTCTCTGTACCCAGAAAAAAGAATATCCAGAAACCATCTTTCCTGTTTTCACTTGGGGCTCACATGAAAGAAGGCTGAGCCAACTCATTACAGCAGTCCGAAGTCCTAAAAGTTTAAATATAATGGGTTGCTGTGAAAAGATGGTGCCTTTAGTTCTGAAGACTCCAAACAGAATGCCTGTCTTGTAGGAAGTTAGGATAAAGCCACCAAAATGCAGGACATGTGTTAGATTGTTTAACACACAGGAGACCCAGCTCTCATCTCAAACCCAAGTATGCCCTCCACCCACTACATTGACAGCTGGCCCATATGTCCAGTGGCTGAGACTCACTGCTCCTCTGTATAGTTCAGGGTAGATGTTCCTTGTAGGCTCCCTCTAAGAAGTAATTCAGCTTACCTTCATGTCCACACTGCTGTCTGAACCCCTGATCTCCAATGCCCCCAATCACGTGGGGCTGACCATACTCTTCATACCGGCATGGGGTGGAGAGAGGGGTTGCACAGAATCCCCTTTCACCGTTTAGTGGCTGAAAGGGACACTAACACCATTTAGACCCAGAAAATTTGTCAGGGTGGATCATTCTCACGTTAGTTAGGCAGTAAGTGCCTTTGAAAAGCCACAGGGGAGTGTTATTTTATAATCTAACTTAAAAGCACGCACAATAAATAGGTATGCATATACATACACACACACATATAAACACACATAAATACACACACACACGTGCTATATAATGGCACACGAAGTTGTGTCACACAGTGAGCTAATACTCCTGTCAAGAGCTTTAGACTCTCTAGTAAATAATGAGAATGGAAAGCCTCCCCTTAGAGTTGCTGGTAAGGGTGAGTTCATGAGACCTTTCTCATCCCCTCAAAAATTAATATAGGCTATCGTCATTGTCCTTGGTTGCTTCTAAAATGTGAAGATAAGACCCTACTGTTGAGAAGACACCACCACACTTTAGAAATAGGACCTGGAGGAACTGAGCTGCAAATGACTTGGGAATTTTCTCCCTGAGGACTGACTCTCAGTATCTGAAGGTGCTATGCAAGCTGCCAAGGCAAAAATCAATTAACAGCCCTTCCTAGACTATGAACAACAACAGCAACTGGCCTGGCAAGATATCCCCAGTGGTACAATAGTGGCACTTTTATCTTAGGAGTAACCAATAGTCTAATTTGACTCAAGTCTCACTCAACAAGAGGGAATTTATGCCTGGTATTATGTACCTAGCCCCATGCCAGTGAATGGAGTGGTCATAGATCCTAGAGAAGAACCTATAGCTGTCATTTTGGTACACCAAAATAATTTTTAATTGTATTCTAAATACTTATACCTACAGATAAGTTTAACTCTCATCCCTCATTATAAAAGGTTAATTTTGCAGCAGGAAGAGGCTATTTACAGAGATACACAATGGGTCAAGATGCAGAGAATAAATGAGCATGGATATCCAGGCCCAATGGATACTTCTACAATGCAACCCCTGTACTAAGGCTGAGAAGACATCATGGAAGAGGAGGTGGAAGATAAGAACTGCAGGATCAAGATGCCTTCTGATTGATAGTGATAGTATCTATCTATCTATCTATCTATCTATCTATCTATCTATCTATCTATCTATGGGCCAGGGAAGCTGTATCCATAAAAATCCTAAGAGTATGATCACCTAAACAAAACCTGCACAATGACAACTCCAAATGACTTGGAATTTACACTCCAATATGGATGGGGGAAATTTCACAATACCCCACCTCTAGATGAAGAGCTACAGGCCAGCTATCAGTGGCTACCAAGATAGGGAGAATCCATTTGTTCCATGGAAGAGCCCTTCCTTGCTGTTTGACACCACAGTTACTGTGTGCCAGGTGAACAGGGTTTGCAGAGATGATATGGGTAAAAACAGAGATACAAAATTGAGTCGAGATTTCTACCCAGTGCTGTGATCAGGAAATGGAAGTGATATATGGAAAAAGAGAGGTCCAGCTGCATTTCATGCTGCTGTCACTGTATACACAGAAGACTCGAACTGTCAGTTACCCTACTGTAGGAATGAATAAGGCCCCAGATATGAAATCAGGGTACAAAACCAGATTGTGCCCATTTTACAACATAAAATCAAAATAAAAAATGTATAGCAGGCTTTATGATATAAAATATTATAAAATATAAATTATAAAATATAAATATTTAGATAAGAACTTAGAAAAAAGCAAACAAGCTTTCTCTATGTCAATCAAGCGGTTCAATGTCAAAGTTAATAGATGGCAATACTGGGGTGTATTGTCACACGTGAGGCAAACACTAAAGCTATGACAATAGATGAACTATGTAAGCCTAAGTGGGATACAAGACACACAGATTAGTTCACAACACAGTTGAAAAGTTAAAAAAAATGATCAAAGAGGAAATAATCACATGAGAATCCCCAGCAAGGAAAAGCATTATTATGGTACACTTAATCTGCATTGGACTAATGACCATAGTAGAGTCAAGGGGACATCAGACATCAGGGCCCTGGGATGAAGGAGGGCAGAAGTGAGTAGACAGAGCCAAAGTGACAGACACGGCAGGGGGCAGAGTGAGAGAAGGCCAGTCATGTGTGGTCTCCTGAAGTGGAAACTTCTAGTTTCTTTGGAAAGTTAGTTATGTCAAATGATGTTTTGCTGGGGTGAAAGGATGTGTTGCTGACGCAGACACAGGTGAAAGGATGTTTTGATATAGCAAACATGTGAAAGGACCCATAATGAAGGTTTATAAATATGACCCTATAGACAGTGGGAGATGAGCACTGAGCTTTGGTTTGGTTTGCTCTGCCTAGTTTTTCGCTTTACATAGTGTTGTTGAGCTCAACCAGTGGTAACACCACCATTGAGAGACATTTGCCCAAGAACTGCTCCTGAGGTTCCTGAGGCAGCTTGCTGCTTCTGCAGTCATGACTCAGGCTGGTTAGTGAGCCTTGCTGTTTCTCTAGGATTGAACTACAGCTGCTGGTTTGTGTCTGGTGTCTGCCTGCAGAAAAAACTGGCCTGTGTAGCTGCTGGGTCATGTGTGGTATCTGCCTGCCTAGAGGATTTGTCTGCAGCTGCTGATTCGTATTTGGTGCTTGCTACAAGACTGAACTGCTGCCAAAGATCGTGCTCGCTCCCAAAGAACTATTGCTGAACAGGTCCACTTCCCTCATATCCTAATAACTTTTCTCTTTCACTACCTCTGTTGGGTGGTGGGCTAGAGGATAGGTTGGATCCTTATTAAAAGTAGGTTGCAAAAACATTTATGTCTATAGTCACCACTGGAGGCCAGCCCTACGTGGTCTCCAATGGCCTTGAATTATAATCAGAAAGCAAGTGTCAGTCACAGGAGAGAAAAACCAGTTCAACAAAGGGCCAACAAAGACAGTGGGTACCCTGTATGTTATGGAAAACATTTAATGTAAGAAATACAGAGAAAGGAACAAACTTTTAGGGCCTGAGAAATGTATCAGAATGTTAGAGAAGAAAAGCCACCTGCTGGCTCTTGGTGTTACAATCTGAGTTCAGAGTAACTCACAGAAAGTCAGACACAGGAGGGAAACACAAGTCTTTTATTCTGAAAAAGGCAAAAACACCAGGCTGGTTGGTGTCTAGGCCAGTGAGCTCAGTCATGGCTGCAGAGAAATACGAGGAGATCTGAGAGAGGACCCTGAAGTGTTGGGTTGTAGTGTGCATGGGCGTGGGTACTGTGGGTTGAATTGTGTGTCCCACATCTGACATCTCCAGAGGGCTAGGGCCAGGGCTCAGAGAGGCAGAGGTGCGGGAATTTGACTGTGTTCATTCTACTCCAGCGCTGGGTGCACATCAGGCTGTGAGAAGCTGTGGGACTCTGCTCTGGGGGTGAGGGAACATAGTCTGGGGTCTTGTGAAGGCCAGAGCTCTTGAGTTGGGGGTCCCCAGGCCAGAAGGCAGCCAGGAACCAATGGTCCTTGGGCTCTCAGGCACCGTAGAGAGGCCACAGAAGTTCTGAGATGGAGGTGTACTGGCTGGATCAACCTGCAGCTGAAGGGAGAAGGGGGAGAAACTCTGGCTGCATCCCTGGGGGATGAGACTCTTGTTCATGGCAACTCATTGGTTGGGTCTCCGTGACTGGGAACATATAGAGAAGTCGTTGGCAGGAGACTAGACAGTGGCTCAGTAGTTGAAGACCACCACAGTTCCCCACAGCAGGCCCCAAAGAAGAGAGATAGTCCACGGTCTTAGGCTATGGTCTTAAGATATTTATTCTCATGATGGAAAATGGATGAAACTATACCCTAGGCAGGCCTGAGGTTAAATATCTTTTGCAAGGAGGAGGATCTGGGAAGGAATGCTTAATTGGCTACCCCTCTGGCCTTTAGGTATCTCATCAATATGGAGATCTATCTTAAGGCTGTGTGTCCTGTAGTCACATCCTCCACCTGTAGAGGGGCTAGTAGGAGCATTATCCTACATGCCTGATGGCCACAGACCTCTCTGTGGGGGGGCTGTAGCTATGTGAAAGGAGCCAGGAGCTCAGGTACAAGACCAAACTCCTACCGTCCCTGAGGGTCTCCGGGGTTCAAAGCCTGCTCTACCAGGTACCCAGCTGCCTCTCACAGCCCCACACTGGAGCACACATTACAGAAAAGGAAATTAAATGCTGGTTGGGACAGACCACAATGGTAATGTTCAGACAGGTTTAGGGGGTATGGGTTTCCTGGAGATGTCACTGGAGGTGGGCTCTGAGAGTTTAAAGACCTTCACCATCCCCTATTGCGCTCTCTGCTTCATGCTCTCAGTGCAATATGTAAGCTCTCAGCTTGCATGCTCCAAGCCACCATGGCTGCCTGCTGCTGTGCCGGATGTACTGTGATGGACTCTCACCCTTTAGAACTTCAAGCCCAATTCATCCCTTTCTTCTGTAAGGTGCTTAGGTTGTGATGTTTTTTCAATGGAAAAGTAACCAAGATACGAGGTGAAGCATCCAGATGAAGACCCATCATACCTCACCACACTCAGCACTTCTCCCTTCTCACACAAGAGCCTGATGTTTGCCACACCCACACTTCGAAAATGGCCCTTTCCTCCACCCAACAAAACTATGTAGTCGAGACTGTCAGTTGAAGCTGTGTTACGTAAAAATACACCAGACCCATATTCTGGAAGTTCAACAGGGCTTCCGAGACTGACTGAAATGAAGTAGGATTTGCCAGGTCCCTAAAAAACAGTCTGGGAGGGGTATGCAAATGCATAGCACATGAGAGAAACTGACAAAAGTTGTATAGATTGATTCTCATAGTAGGAAGATATCAGAGGTCAGGTTCATCAAGTCTTTCAAGGACAGCTACTGTCGTGATAAGTAAAGGTGAGGGCTTGGGGCACTGGGCTCCTAGAGGTGCTGAGACTGGTAGTTAATTGGCTTTCCAGTGTTATCTTCTCTGTCATATGACCCTCTCTTACAAAAAGAGTGGAGCACAGAGTGGCAGGAAGTCCTTGGGGGTGACCTCATACCCACCTCTGAATACTCACAGGACATGTAATCTCTTTCTGGGGACCATGGCTACTGACCCATTGAACACAGCATGGGGAGGATGTCACTTCCTGATGAGGTCACAAGAGACCTTGACCTCTTCTTGCTGGAAGATGCTGTCCTGGAGTTTGTAACAACCTTTGCTGTAGGAGAATGTGCATGTGTGAACCCCGATTGCCTCTGTTCTGCAACTGAGAGACTGAGAGACTGAGCAGTGCGGGCCTTGAAGACCAGCAGCACCTGAGGTGCAGAGGCCGTGGTGCTGAGCTGGAAAACGTCACTTTCTTGGATTGTCTCCAGAAACGCCAGGCCAGTTCGGCATGAAGGAGAGCCCTGAGAAGAGGTCCAACCAAGCATATCTAGACTTCTGAGCCACCAATGCTGTGGGACACAATCATGTATTTTTTTCTTAACCTGCTTTGTTTAGGGTGATTTACTTCCCACCAATAGGTGACTAGTACATACAGCCACCTCATTCAGCTATATTGAGATGTTGAATGTATTGATGTTTTGTGAACATGCAAGAGGATCAAAAGTTGTTAATCTCACTGATCTGTTATAGGAAATGGACTCTGCTAACTTGAACATAATTACATGCAACAAATGACAAAGGCATTTAGGGGAATCTTTGTTCATTTCCAGTGGGAGTCATTAAAAAATTAATCAGGCATGATTATAAATCTCTGCACTGTCCTCTGAATCTCTCTCCCTCCCTGCTTCCTCTCAGATTCTTTCCCTATACCTTTCTCTTCCTACCCCTATCTCTCCCTTCCACCTTTGGTCCCTTCCTTCCTCCCCTTTCCCTTCCTGCCCATCTCCTCTCTTACTGTTGCTCCGGCCCAGATTCCAGCACAGGTTGGCCTCCTATCCCCAGGGGTTCTGGAACCTGTTTCCTGTGTCTGGACCTGTTTTTATTTCTGGAACCAAAAACCCCTGCATCCTAGCCAGTGATGTAAGTGAGGTGGAATTGTTTTTCTCGGGTAAGGTTACCAAAGCTCTGGCTGCTTTGTCCTGATCCTTTGAGACACCACGCCACTTCAACTCGCTGTGTGATGAATGGATCTGTAGATGTTTCTAGGCTCACTCTTCCCTGAACATACTGAGGCCTGAAATTTCCAAAGTTTCTAGTTTTTTGCTTTGTACCTTGATGGTGGCCCTTCCCCAGCCTTTCCTCTTCCACACAGAGACAAAAGTAGGAAACTACTGTAGATCTTATTCCCACTTCCAGAGTTCTCTTTGTGGAAAAGCCAACAGAGGAGGGCTGCTGCAGGAGCCAGCATCAGCTGTACAGGGGTCTGGGACTCAGTTGCTAACACCAGGCAATTTACTAGTGAGGATAATAAAACCTCATACCTAGGGGTTAAATTGTCTGTGTGACCTATAAAGGGCCACTTTGTTTGGAGAGGGGAGAATCAGGCATTATCCTTCACATTTCTTAATTTCTTTATATGCATTTTATCAGCAAATAAGTAGCCCAAATGCTTATTAAACACAGTGTGGCTTTAAGCAAACGAACCAAACCTGTTCTGCCTTGAACATGGTCTGTACCATTTGGTCCTGGGCCATGTGATTTCCAAGAATAAATGGGTATCCCAAGTCTTTGGCCACGTGCAGCTGGTTTAAGTTTCAATACAAACCAGACACCTTACTCCCAGTTTCCAATCAGCTCAACATGATCCTAAAAGTCAAGACCCAGAGAGTGTCTTCAAAAATGACAGAGCTGCAAGAAGCTGGAAATGAACCAAATTGTAGGTAGACTGCACCATTGCTTCAGTCAACAGGCCTGGGAGGGTGGCACTGTCTTACTCCCTGCTCTCTACCAGCAAATAAATATGCTGTCCCTAAAGCAGAATCTTAGAGCACAGTACAGCATGTGAGCCAGGGAAGAGGAGGGTGTGGGAGGGGGTAGGAGGCCTTGTGGGATGTGGGTGTAGGTGGGAGGGGGTAAGGGAGGTGGAAGTCCCAGGAAAAGAAAAGCAAAAGAAACAAGCTAACAAAAGCAACTGTGTAAGGGGAGGAAAAAATAGGTCACCCTGGTCACCCCATAAGTGATACAATTTTATGCACAGCAGTAAAAGTACTCTGAGAATCAAGATCTGCTTGGCTTTGGCTCAATTCAATAAGGCCTTAAAGAAACTTGTGATTACAAGCAGATTTTACCAAGAAAGGAATTATTTTAGTCATCTTGGCCCAAATAAAGCTAACAGTTAAAATAATTAGCAAGCAGCTCAAATGAGCTGTGAAATCAATTCTCTTTAAATACACGTAAAGGTGTTTTTCTTGCTGCCTCTTGGAAAGCCTTCATCTCTCTTACCTTACATTATAGTTTACCTTTATATAAAGAGGATAAGATCCTACTTCAACCCCTGTAAAAAGTCAGGCACGGCGGCAGAGGTCTGTAAGCCTAGTATCTAGGAACTGGAGGCAGGAAGGCCAGAAGTTTATGGTCAGCCTTAGTTACATAGGGATTTTGAGGACAGCCTGGGCTACAAGGAAATTCTATTTCAAATGAGACAAAGTATTAAAAAAAAAATTCAATGAAACAGAATATAAATAATATGTAAATCTACAAAACTATTGTAAAACAGATTATAGACAAACCCACTGTAAATCAATAAACAGAAGCTTTTACATGTATTTAAAATAGTTCTCACAATTTTATATAAATATGTTGTACAATGTGCTTTGAATATATATATATATATACATATGTATGTATATATATATACATATATATATATATATATATTCTTACAATGCACACATACACATATACAAAATGTGCTTTGATCATGTCACCCACTGTCCTCTCTTACCTGCTTCCTTCTCTCACTAGCCCCCAATTTTCTTATTAGTATTCATCTCCTTCCTATTCATAGACACCCTATGTATTCATTGCATCCTATGTATTTAATTAGAGTTGCTTAGATACACATTTATTGTTTTTTAAATTGACTTTTTATATATGTGCATGTGAGTGTGTCTGTGTGGGTGTTATGTGTACCATATGCATGCAGTGCCCAATGGGGCCAGAAGATGGCATTAGATTCATTGAAACTGAAACTATAGGCAGTTGTAAATCACCCTGAGGGAGCTGAAAGAACAGTGAGTATTCTTGACCCCTGAGCCACCTTTCCAGTGCCTTGGAGATAACTATTACTCTACTTTTCCACAGTGGCCCTTCCGTGCCAAATTCATACCTAAATGGACCAGATAACTTACATCAATATCACAAGGACTAAATATTAATCAAGGAGAAGTTCTGTGAAATAAAAGAATTTCACAAATTGTTTTCTTAGATGCATTTTGTAAGGCTTTGTGTACAACCCCCCAGTTAATGAGCACTAGATGATAATTTAATCATTTTGGTTATTTAAAGAGAATTAAAATGTGTTATATTATTTAATTCTGTGAAGCAGCATTCAGCTTCTGCTGCAGGGCATAAAAGACTCTGCAAGTGGCTGCATTGTAGCCAGTAGCTCCTTGCAAGGCTTTATCTTAAAGTCTAAGACTTAGACAGATGGTGTGGCATAAAACTGTTAGGATCATTATTTATTTCAGAATATTCTGGTTTAAAAAAAAATTGAGACAGCGGCTCTCCGTTTTTTAAGGATGCCCTGGGGCAGAAGGCAAACAACATGTAAGACTTTTAATTTCAAACAAAACTTTTGGTGGAGAACTTTCTAGAAATAATTACAAATTCAAGTCACTCAGGCAATAAGATTTGCAAGTATCTGTAAGAAGTAGCTCAAGAAACTATTGAGGCAAGAAACTACTGTTTCTTCACAAATTCTTGCTTCTTAGTATTCATTAGGGTCATGGCTTTCAAAACAGTGCACATCAATTTGTCTTCAGCTACTGAATTTAGAAGCCCATAGAGTGTCTGTCATGTCCATTTCTCTTATAGTATCTGGATTTAGGATTTCAGTGATGATTAGTGTCATATTTAAAATCAGATTGGCTTCTTTTATTCATTAAAGAATACTTTGACCACACATAGCCTGTAGCAGTCTATAGCCCAAACACCAGTCTGGCAAGCCATGTAGACAATTCTTGGCTCTTATAGGATCTTAAAATATAAATAAAAAGAAGAAAATACAGCAGAGAGCAGATATGGCTCACAACGCTTAAAATGTTTACTCTTTTTTGTTTTTCACAGAAAGCTTTGCTTGCCCCAGCTTTATAGAATAAAGTTCAAATTCCTGTCTGAGCATCTGAGACCCAACTATAAGGGCTCAGCACAGTTTTCTACTTAATCCTTATCTCTTCCTCTTAGGCAAGTTTCCCCTTGTTCAGATCAGTATTGCTGTAGGACAGGGGCAGAACGCAGCATTTAGCCACAAATGAGGCATTCCCTCAGATTCACAGAGCTGCAGTCTTGCTGTCTGTCAGTCAAGTTTTAGGTACACACCAATGGGCAGGAGGGGCTTAATATGTTCTACAAGTGCTGGGGTTTCTACTCTGGACACTATAGAAGAAGACAGCAGGGCATCATACCACACCAATAATTAACTTACTCAATTCAGTGTCTGCTTGATTAAAGGGAAACTTGTAAAATCCCTCCCTCATTCTTCCATCTTCCCCCATACAGTGGTTTAAAATGATTCCAGAACCTCTTCAGATCCAGGAAAAAGAAAACTAAATAGAGAGAAACAATTCAATTATTGATGACTGCAATTAGTAAGATGGAGGAGAAACTCAGAATACCCACCTTGCCCCTCATTGATTCTGAGCTGGGACAGAAAGATCAGTTCCTTTCATAAGGAATGCAGGAAATAGTTGAGCCCCCTCCCCTGGGGGAATGCAAAGAATAGTCACTTTTAAAATCAGTGGAAAAACTCCAGGCACCCCTTGCCATGGTTTTTCACCCCCAGCATAGTTCTATTTAAGCTGGAGTGAATCTCCACTTTTAGATTCTACCTAAAAGGCAGAGTGACCACACACTCAACTTTTGGGGGTTGCCTCTCAAAAAATTGGTTTGCATTTCACTTGTGTCAGAGCTGCAGTGAGACCCAGAATATTCTATATCCCAGGAGGGTCCAGAGGATAAATTTAGTGACTGGAACCCCACGGTCACCATAGCCACTGCTCAGCTGAGTACAGAGTTAACACTCCATGTCTGGAAAGAAGAGCTCTATCATGTGCCAAGTACTACATCTTTTGTAGGGGTGTGAAAGGGCTTTACATTGCTTATTTTAGAGTAGGGATTTTTCCTGGAACATTAAAGGTTCTTCAAGCCACTGAGTACTGAGAAGGTGGACTGGACCAGCAAGGAAAGCACAATTTCCATAGCACCTCTTTTTTTTTTTTTAACCAGTATATTAGTTGGGAAGCCACAACCCCCACCTTTTCACTGAAAAAGGAAAGGACAAAGTCAATATCCCACTGCTCTGAGCGCTACACGATGAACTGGCTTCGGTCTTGTCTAGCTCACATTGATATGACACAACATGCTCTAGATGCCCCCGGGCAGGAAGGGCAGGAACTCTTTGGGCTGGAATGAAGGTCTGAGAGGTTGACAGGACAGGTGTATTGTGATGACTTTGTGAGGTAAGTCTGTGAGGAGCTGAAGGCTTTCTGGAGCATAGTTAACTTAATGAATCAAGGAAGAGGAAGACACAGAAATATGATCCAAACAAGTAAGAGAAAGAGCTAGAAACTGGCCCGCATGAACACTGTCACTTTATTAATATCATCATATAAATATGTAAATACAAGAGAAGATGTGTTATTGATTCCACGACAGAGAATTCAAAACCACCATAGCAAGATTCTTAAGGATTCCAGTTGAAAGTGTGTGAACAGATTTAGAATTTCAACAAAGTTTTGAAGAAGCATCAAACAAAACATGAGGCTAAGGAATTCAATAAGCAGATTGAATACTAGCTTAGTGGCATAGCTCAGCAGACCAGAGAACATGACTCCATGATGGGCCACTTGAGACTGTTCAGTCAGAATAGCCAGAATAGAGTAAGGGCCTGTGACACAGTATAAAGAGGTCAGTACTTCCATGAGAGGAGACTGGTAAGAAAAGAGACCAAAGTGACCACTCAGAGAGACAATGGCAAACCAGCTCCCACAACTGTAGAAATGGGTATTTAGATCCAGAAGAATGAAGGGGTCCAAAATAAGAACATTGGTAACAACCACCATAGGGAAACACATCAGACTGTTAAAAGACAGAGAGAATTACAAAAACAGAGAGAAAAGCCACTTGCCACATGGATGAGCGCTTTCCTTAGTCACTCAACAGATTTTTCCAGAAGAATAATTGCAGGCAAGAAAAGAACGGTGGATAAATCTAAAATGCAGAAAGCAAAAGTCTACCAATGCATGGCACTAAGCACAATGAAGCTGTCCTTCAGAACGGAGAGATGCTTTCTCTATGTTGCCAGCCAAACAGACAGGTCTAATGGCTCATACCTTTAATCCCAGCACTCTAGAGGCTCAGGCAGGAGGATTGCTATGAGTTACAATTGAGTTTGTCTACACAGTGAGTTCCATGTCGGTCTGGGTTACAGAGTGAAATATTAAAAAATTAGAAGAAGGAAGAATTATTAAAGCTGTTCTAGTTGAAATGACAAGATGCTAAGAAGAGCGAAGAATGTATCTGGAAGAGTCCAGCAAGATCAGGCTGACTATAAGACTAACATAAAACAGGATGATATCGATATAGATTAACATGAAACAATGTTGCAATGGTAGGCGTATTGTCACTTTAATCTTAGCACAGAATTTAAAAAACAAATTAAGCTCTTATACATTGTTATACATGAGCTGTTGTTAATGGCATTATTTAGTAATGGCTGGGATTCTGCAGGGGTTGGGATGTGGTGTGGACTTTGCTACATCCAGGGTTCCTTTGACACATTTCAAGTGTCCTCTCTAGCTACATGGCCATAAACAGTGAGTTGTCTAGAAGGATCAAGGAGCGGTCATCCCTTAAGTATTGTAGCAAGGTCGAAGTATGAGGTATGCATTTATTGCTGCAAAGAAACGAAATTCTGTGTGATGCTGAAACTAGTTGAAGACACAGATAGTTTAGTTAGAGTGTCTGAAACGGCCGTGTCAGTTTCTCTACTGTCGTCTAACTCCAGGTCAGACTGATGACATTTTAAAGCCATGGTAGCTAGCCATGGAATAAGATGAGACTAAAATTTCAAGAGAAGCTGACCTAAGACAACAGATGTAACACCTATAATTAGCTGCACAAAAGCACAGGGTTTTACTTCAGAGTGGCTTCTCCACACTTTCTCTCCTATGACCAAGCCTGACATTTGCTAAGCTGTTTCTGCTTTGTAGGTATGGTGATTTGTTTCTGTTTACACAGAAATACAAGATCATCCTGTCCAAACTATCTGAAAAAACAAACAAGCAAAACAAATGTGCTTTTTCCAAGAGGAATTTCAATTCTGCATCTTTAATGCACAGATCTTCACAGCTCGTGTGCTGGCTCCCAGATGAGAGGCAGCAGGACCATTACTCAGGGAGCTGTACAGTCATAAAGGGCGTTAGGAGTCATGGTACCTTCTAGTCAGACGGTTGTGATATGACTAGGGGGATAAATCCAACACTGAGCTGGAGCAATGGCTCTAACTGTCCTCCAGGCCAGAGCATCTGAGCTGTACTCCCCTTTCCATGATGAAGTACAGAAATAGCTGGGAGTGTTATGAATTGTTATGAATAGGTTTCGTGTGTGTGTGTGTGTGTGTGTGTGTGTGTGTGTGTGTGTGTGTGCACATGAAGGCCTGAGGTCATTGTTGAATGACTTCCTTTGTCAGCATCCATTTTTCTCTCTCTCTCTCTGTCTCTTTGTCTCTGTCTCTTCCCCCTCTCTCTTTCAGATAGGGTCTCTCTCTCTGAACCTGGAGTTCACCAGTTTATCTAGGTTGTTTGGATGGTGAGACCCAGAGGTCGTCCTGTGTCACGCACCTTCAATGAACAAGCATGTTGTTGCAGTACCAACCTGAGAAGCTGAACAGTGGTTGGCTCTGAGCCCCAAGTTATTGTGAGCAGGACCCTGACCACCAATATTGGAAGCAATGATTTAAACTCTGACTTTTATCCCTCCTCCATCCCTATTTCCACTCCCACCCCGATCCTTCACCCCACTCCTCTTCCTATGTAATTCTCTTACATATATATCTGAGTCCTCAGTGGATGCTCTTGGCTCAGCAGAGCCAGGGCACCAGGGCACAGGCTCAAATGCTCATCTCAAATGTCCCAGCTTCTTCTGCCACATGCTTTGACAGTAACCTGTGTAGCGGCCCCAGCCTTGACTTCTGTGCATGTTTATTTTTTGACATGCCATTTTCTGGATAATGGCTGACTTACATTTTTTAAAATACAAGTCAGCTCTTTAGAGAAGAGTTTGACACACACTTTGCAGAATGATTGATACCAAGACACACACATCTCGAGAACATTTTATAGTTGGTATTTTTCTCAGAGTTTCATGACTGTTTATTTTTTCTTGAAACCAAATGTCAGCCTGCTGGTGACCCCCCTGTCCTCCTGGCTCATTATGCTGCCACCTTTTGGGATGACATTCTTCAGCGCAGGGCTTAGCTGGTACAATGGGGCTATGTTTGAGCAAGTCAGTTATTTTAATTACACCATGTGCAATGTAGACAGACTCCTCACAGAAAGAGGAGATGGCGGTTTGCTAAAAGCCTCAGGAAAAGTCGCACGTTGTCATCTTACAGAACAGGAGCTTCTGAACTCTTGAGTTTGAGATAATAGAATTACTCGATTTATTTCTCCTTTAACCTATGAGAAACATTGGAAAGGTTTAAGCAGTTGAGGATAAATCATTGTACTTTGTAGGTTTTATAATTTCCATGCCTGTCTTTTTACCCCCACTGTTGTGATGCTTAGCTGGGATAAATCTGAGGAGTTATACCCTTGGACTTGTACTTTGTAGACTGCGCAGTGCTACAGATACATGTTGCCTTTTAAATAGGGTAAGCCACTGTTGTTATTTAGGTTCAGCATAAACGACCTTACGCCCCCTAGCTGTGTTAATATGTGTGGCCCCCTCTCCTTCACTCACTTTGGTGTTTATCAAGCATTCTGGCCCAGATGCACTCTTCAGTCTCACATCCCTCCACCTGGTCTTCACATATCCTTCTTTTCCAAATCTAAGTGGCAGTCATTGCTCCCAAGTGCTGGGAACTTTTAGCTCATGGAACTCAGTGTCTGTTGCTGACCTGATTCTCTATGCAAACTCACTGTTCCCTAGAGAATAGAGCTGGAGAAGAGGGCTGCTCAAAATAGCAGGGAGTAGAACATTTTGTTTCCCTCTCCACAAGTTGCTCTAATGTTTTTCCTTTCCTTCCGCTCTCCCTTAGACAGTGTGCCATGTGCCTGTCTGTGCTCTGGGTGCATGTGTCTGGATCTGATCTATTTTGCATAAACCCAAGAAATTACTTGTATCAGTGGCTTCAATTTTGCAGCCTCAGATCCGTGCACCCGACACCCTTACCTGCTCTGTGTCAGGTGAAGACCCTCTGTGGAGGGTGTCTTCCGGGACATCTTGGCTGAAGTCTGCAGTGTTCTTCTCAGACATCAGAGGGCAGTAGTGCTAGGAGCGTGCATGTTGCTTACTCTCAGGGCTGCTTTCTCCACCTGTCCTCCTGGCAGTGTTCCCTCTGCCGATTCTGTTTGAGACTCTATTGAGAGACCCTTGGGGGCCTCCCTTCTGAACTTTTTATTTCTCTGAAGCATCATATCAGGCAGCCCCTCAAATGGAGAGACCTGGCTAACTCTCCTGTATGTGCTGTCTGCTCTCCATTCTCTCTAAGATGCAGCTCTATTGTGTCAGCCTTACTGGGGCATATCCAAGGGTTCAGCAGGCAGTAGGATTGCCTTTCTAATGTTATTTAAGGACCTCACATGCCTTCCTGTGGCTGTGTTTTTGAGACATTTTTAGAGAAAAATGAAGAATTTCACATCTCAAACACCATTTCCCCTTTCCTTTCCACACATGCCCCCTCCAAGTACCTCTCCCTCCCACCACCTGTCCTCTTCACCTGCCCCTCCACATGTTACCTCCTAGCTTCTCCTGGGGCCTTTGCATACATATGGCTATTCACTTTTTGGGGACTTATTCAGAAGAGGTTAGTTTAGGAGCACTGGAGTTGAGCTTAGTTGTTGGTGCACTGTTGTGATTCTGACTGGTTGTCAAGGGTAGAAATACTTCCTAGGGATGCTCTACTGTCCGCTGGTCCAAGCAGGCCAACTCCAGTTTGTGTTGGAAGTATACACACAAGGGCTGTGGGGTAAGGCTGGTGAACACCAGGAACTGGGAGGAAAGCTCCCACACTACCTGGCCCTTCCAAGTGCTGAAGCCTGGACTTGTATTTATTCTTATTTTTCTTAGTTATGCATTGCTTTACTCAACACACCTTGCTCTGTATCCATCTACACTCAACACAGAATCATGAATACTTCATGTTTTAATATAGAAAATCATCTTCAGCCTTGAAATAACCTTTATTTTAGTGCCCATGTTTTGTTGGCTTGCTTCTTACATAGAACCAAATTGAATTTAGCTGATGACAGTAATAATTTGAAGATTCGACTTCCAATTTTACTATATTCTCTCTCACACACATGAGAAAAAAAAACTCACAAGGCACTGAGTACAGACTCAGTACAGTCATTTCAGAATGCAAACAATGGATATTTCTCTGATGGAAAATGAAGAGAAATCTCACAGCCTGGGACTTGAGCAGCCATGAAGCTTTTTGCATTTTGCACAGGATGTTGCAGATACCTCATCTTCATGGCTCTGAAAATGTTACTGTAGCCAATATCTGTGCCATCTGAAATAGATGGGTTTTATCTGTAATATATATCCCAGCACATCGTGCTTGAGTTACTCTGAGTCCATCAAGATTAGAGGCATTTCTATAATCAGCAATGTAAAATTATTTGATAGCTTACTTTAAGATAAATATTTTAACCAGAGAGCTGAAAAGAAGCTCAGATTCATGCTGGGAAATTGATTTTTTTTTTTAAATCTGATTCAATCAAAGTGAAGTGAGATGTTCTTATGTTGCTTAGATGACCGCTCCAGCTTCAGTACTGCCTGCAGGAGGCTGGGTAATGAATTTCTCAGTTATGCGTTATTGCAATATTTATCATTACTAGCTTAAAAATTATTTTTCCCTTTAATCTCCCCTACCTCCCTAGCTTTTAAAGCCACTGCATAAAGCACTTACCTAAGAGAAAACCTTGCACTTGGAGCGTGCCAGAGGTGCATGAGGCTGAATCAGGGTTCTCAGCTGAGGATCTAGCTAGTGTTTTGCTTATTGCTGCAATTAAGTATCTGAGAGGAAGCCAGTGGAAGAAGTGGTTTTCGCTATTCCTCAAAGCTGTGGTAGAATTCAGCAGTGAATATACCTGGTCTTTGTCTTTCTTTTGGGGGGACTTTTTACAACTGTTTCAGTCTTGTTGTTTTTATGGATATTGGTTTAGTTTTGGTAAGTCCTACATGCCCATTGATCTATTTCTTTTAGGTTTCCCAGGATTACTTGGAATATAAACTTGCAGAATCTTCCCTAGTGACCTTCTGAATCTTCTTAGAACATGTCATATACCCTTTAATCTATAATTTTACCATTTGGGGTCTTTTATTTCTCCCTTTTAGTTAATTTCATTAGGGGTTTTCAATGTCGTTTATATTTTTCAAGGAGCCAACGTCTGCTTGATTTATTGTTCACTGTGTTCCTCCTGGCTCCTGTCATTTATTCATGACCTTTACTCTTCTTTGTCACTTGCTGTCTTAGAATTTGTCTTGTTCTTGTATTTTAAGACATGGTGGTGAATCATTATTTGGGATTTCTCTGACTTAAAATACTTTTACTAATTGAGAATTTCTTACATTTGTATTTTGGTCCTATTCATCCTTACCCCAACTCCTCATAGATCCATTCCTCACTTCCATACCCAGCTAACTTTGTGTCCTTCTTGTTTTAAAATTCTTACGTCTAATTCATGTTGTATATATAATGTTGGCTATGTGGTCATCCACTGGAGTGTAGTTGGCTGACCAGGACCATGCCCTTAAAAAACCTAACTCCTCTCCCAGCAGCTCTCAGTTGCCAAATAGATTCTTAACTAGGGGTGAAATTTCCTGAATTCATCCCCACTCAATGCTGGGATATTGTCTGACTCAGTTTTGCTAATATCTTATTCAAGTTGTCATAACTCCTGTGATACATATGTGCAGTGTCCCTGCAGTGTCCAGAAGATGCTGTTTCCTGTAGTCATTCACAACCTCTGGCTGTTATACTCTTTCTGCCCTATCTTCCATAATGATCTCTGAGCATGGTAGGAAAAAGTACAATATGGCTATCTCATTTAAGGCTAAGAATTTTGTTATCTCTTATTTTCTGCACTTTGACCAGCAGATGTGTGTTAACTTACATCTTACTACAAAAAGAAAGCTCTCTGATGTTATTTGAGCTATATAGTAATCTATGGATAAGTCATTTTAATACTATGTCTATTTAGCATAATAATAGCAGTAGATTCTCTTCTGGGGTGTGTGACCAACTAGCTACAGTTCTTGGCCCTGATAATGGAGCCAGATGTGGATTCTATTTTATGGGTCAGGCCTGAAATCCAATCAGAATACCATTGGTTATTTCCATGATGTTCATGCCACTATTGTACCAGTGGACACATCTTGTCAAGACAGCTATTATTGTGGCTTGCAAAATTCACAGCTGAGTAAAACTAATTATTATTATTATTATTATTATTATTATTATTATTATTATTATTATTTTTACTCTAGTAGTATGCATAACACCTTTCAGCACTACAAAAGCTAGCCAGAAAAGATGAAGCTTCCAAGTCTGTGCCAGCTTGATCCCTTCATGGTCTAAGACTCAGGTATGCATTGTCTTCAGCAATAAAGCTTTATGTTTAAGCTCTGAAGGGTGACCAACAGCACTGGCAACAGCTTGTAGTATTTAGATGGTCAGTGAGACTTTACTTCAACAAAGGCCAAAAATCTGAGAGAAGTAACCCATTCCTGGAACCAGGCTTTCAATTTGTTAGCTTCTGGTGTCTAAGAGGGAAATTGACACTCCATTATAGAATAACTTGATTTAAACACCTTTTATATCTGTGTACGTATATATTTTAGGAAGCATTTACAGTATTAGGTTTTCATATGACCTTTTCAAAAGGTCTTTAATGTTAGTTAACCCTCCCAAGAATTTCTCTGCTACTCCCCCTCACACTCTCCTCTCAATTTAACCTTTCCAATTCCATTATATCCCATCTCAGCATTGTATTAATGTGTTATATTTCCCCCTTCTTGAAAGTCTCCCGCTGGTCATGGTTCCTTACTAGTTGTGGTGGTTTGTATATGCTTGGCCCCTTGTTGTAGTGGGCATGGCCTTGTTGGAGTAGATGTGGCCTTATTAGAGTAGGCATCTCACTGTGAGATGGGCTTTAAGACCCTCATCCTAGCTGCCTGGAAGCCAGTCTTCTCCTAGTGACCTTCAGATGAAGATGTAGAACTCTCTGTTCCTCCTGCACCATGCCTGTCTGGATGCTGCCATGTTCCTGCCTTCATAATAGTGGACTGAACCTCTGAACCTGTCAGCCAGCCCCAATTAAATGTTGTCCTTTTAAAAGTTGCCTTGGATTTTGTTATTGAGCATTACCAAACTTATAAAGCCTTTGATTAACATTTAAAAAAAAGTTACTAATAAAAAAAAAGAAGTCAGAATCTATTAGAGATACTAGGACACACTTTAATGATCTGTTCTGTCTATGGAGACTAAATAGTTTAATAGGCCTATTAGTTCAAAGTGCTGCTTATAGACTTAAATAGAGAAGCCTATGGATATGTGTTTTTCTGCGGTGTTCTAATAGGCATTCGTGGTGTGGGGGCTCGTGTACCTGTTTTACCAGAGTTGATAGAATAATATGGTCACATATGGAACTTGTAAAATGCTGTATTTTTAATTTTTAATATGTCATTCATATTGCAAGTAAAGTAAATTCCTATGGGAAAGAGAGAGGAGAGAGAGACAGAGACAGAGACAGAGACAGAGAGAGAGAGAGAGAGAGAGAGAGAGAGAGAGAGAGAGAAACATGGAGGCAGATGTTCACATATCTCCACCAGTCAAAGATAGTTAGTATATGTAGGTTGGGTATTGGGTTACACTTCTGATTGTATGGGCATTTTGTTATTGAGCACTACCAAACTTATAAAGCCTTTGATTAACATTTAAAAAACAGTTACTAATAAAAAAAAGAGAAAAAAGAATATAATTAAAATATATTGTATAAAAATTTAAATAAAAATTAATAAAAATATCATTAAAAAAAGTTGTCTTGGTCATGGTGTCTGTTCTCAGCAGTAAAACCCTAACTCAGACAGTAGTTTCACGATCCTATGGATATTACAAATGAAACACACACTATGAAGATGCAAAGATATTATCTATACATGAGAGAAGCCATATCGCATCCATCCTTCTGTGTCTGGCTTATGTCACCCCGGATGACTGTTTCCAGCTCCTGAGTTTCACAATTTTATTTTTTAACAGCTGAGTACCACATATTCACTATCCATTGTTCTATTGATGGACATATAAACTGTTTCCGTTTATAAATAAAGCAGTAATTAACATGAATGAGCAAGTATCTCTGTAGTAGGGCGTGGACTCCTTTGGGTATACGTATGTGAGAGGGATAGCTAGGTCTATTTCTAGCGTTTTGAGGAACTGATTTCCTTAGTGGCTACAGCAGTTTGTACTCTCCTTAACTGTAATTTATGGTCCCCCTTTCCCCATACCTCACCTGCATTTGTTGTCATCTATTATTTTTTTTTTTAATCTTAGCCATTCTGACTGAGGTAAGGTGAATATTCAAGTAGTTTTAATTTGTGTTTCTTGGTGGCTAAAGACATGATTTAGAGAAATTTATTTATTTGTATTTTATATGTATAAGAGTTTATCTACGTGTGTGTCTGTGCACTGTCTGCGTGCCAAGGGCCTTAGAAGTTGGATGAATGCGTTGGATCCTCTAGAACTGGAGTTACAGAGGGTTGTGAGACAATGTGTGGGTTCTGGGACTTGAACCTTGGTCTTTCTCTGCAAGAGCACTCAGTGTTCTTAACCTCTGAGCCATCTTCCAATAGGCTGTGTCTGTGTGTGTGTGTGTGTGTGTGTGTGTGTGTGTGTGTGTGTGGTGTGTGTCTTAATGTAATACAAATTTTTAATGAAAATAAAACAACAAATTAGCAACTATTATCTCCCTACTTTTTAAATGAGGAAACTGAGTTTCAGGGAGGTTAAATGGCTTGGCTTTTCATTCCCATTCCCAGCCTCAAAACAACTACCAGTCCATTGTCTTTATAGATCTGCCTTTTTTTCTCCCAACATAATAATTTTATTGATTATTTGGGAAGTTTTAACATAATACACTCTTCATACTTGCTTCCCATTGTTTTGGGTCCATCCTCCACCCTTTGTGCCTCCCCCTTTTCCCCTCCCCCACAAAAAAAAACAAGTCCAACTGTGTTTCCCATATACTCATTGGAACATGGTGAAACTCCTAGTGGCCAGCTTCTTAAAGAAGACCAAGTTTTTCCATCCCCACTCCCATCAGAAACCATCAACTGTGAAGGACTCTCTTCAATGGCTCCCTTTTTTAGGCTGTTTCTTTTTGGGGTTGGGGGAGGTTGTCAGAGAAGCCTTCAATGTCTCTCATCCACAATTGTGGTCCTGCAGTTATTGGCTGCAAACTAAACGTCCTTGTTCACAACAGTCAACGGCAACGTAGATCATGGATTGCTACATGGTTTCTGGTCTCAGCATGAAACACATCTATATGGTTTCCTGTGGCAGCACAGATCATGGGTATCAACATGGCCTGAGGCTGTCGATCACTGACCAGAGACATTGACATGGCTTTCAGTGGCAGCACAGACCACATACATCAACATGGCCCTCGATGTTAGTGAGGCCAGTGGACATAAACATAGCTTCAGGTAAGCGCATGGAACTCAGACATCACATGGCTTTCCATGGTAGTAACACAGACTCTAAACCTCAATATGGTTTCAGGTGGATGCACAAGTAATGACATACATATGGCCTCCAGTGGCAGCACAGAACAAAGACCTGAATATAACATCTAATGGCAGCAGCATGGGCCGTGAACATCAACATGGCTTCAGGTGGTAGCGTGGACCACATAGAGACATCCACATAGCTCCCTTCTGCCCCTACCCCTGTGCAGGCTGCAGCAGTGGTGGCCCCACTCTTTGGGCTAGCCAGCAGGCCAAGGACTGGCCCTATTCAGTACTAACATGTTATTTGTCCACTGTATGTGGACAGCAGTATGCCTCCATACTGCTCCTATACCCCCAGGTTTTTCTGTGGTCCCTTGGGTGCTAGTAGCAGCTGCTGCCATCTTGAATCTTCTATCGAGTTCAGGATGTGATTTTTAATTATCGACATCCATGCTGTAAACTTTACAGCTGCTTCCACCCTATCCAAAGGATTCTGGCAAAGCTGTGCTTCGTTTTCATCCCATTGTAAGGGATTTTTTATTTAACAGTCTCTTCTGTGTTTTCCTTCGTTCACAAATGTTTTGCTCAGCCTCCAAGTATTTGTGTAGTTTCCTTTGTTACTGATTCATAGTTTCATTCCTCTACATTTGGATAAGATACACAATATGATTTTGATTTGCTTGTATTTACTAAGACTTGCGTTATGATCTAAAGTGTATTCTGTTATTAGAAATTTTTTTGTGTGTTGCTCAGATAAAGGTGCATTTTATATCAATTGAGTTGACTATTCTAGATATCTGTGAAGTTATTTTGATTTGTGGCACAGATGTGGGTGCTCTTCCAGTAATGAGTGTGTTTGCTTCACCAGGACTCCCTCAGGAGAGGTGTGCAGGTAGGACGCAAGCCATATATAGTGCACAGGTGAGAGAACACAGCCTGGTCACGGGAGACTCTTCTCAGGTCTTCACTTTCTCACACTGATCTTCCTGTCCTAAGCCAGGGCCCTTCACCTCCACTAGCTGCAGGGTAGTTCTCTGCCAGTGCGGAGTGGCAACAATCACCCGTCAGACTTCAATTAAAGCAGATAGGAAACATTTCTGTGATGAGTTACCAGGTAGGTGTGCAGAAATGATGTTATCTCTCCCTTTCTTTTCACACCTGGGGGTGGGGAGAGGGGTGAGGAAAATTGTTTTCCAAGGAATGTGGTTTGTATGTATGAACTGGCTCCAAGGAGAAGTTTGTGTCCAGAGTAGTTTGGCCTCATGGCCAATTCCTCCAAGCTGAATTTACCAGAACATCTTTGCTCTGCAGTGTTCTGATACAAGTTGTATCAGTGTTCTGATACAACTTAAAATTGATAAGTTTGGGTGGAAGGCAATGTCACTGTTAGTATTCTGTCTAAACTCCACCTCCACAGTTACCTGGCAACAACCAGGTATGCTCCTCCCCACAGTTACCTGGCAACAGCCAGGTAGGCCTGGTCCACTATAATAGGGGCTGCTTGCCCCCTCCTCTCCCTCTTACTCTCTTAATCTCTTACCCTCTTACCCTCTTACTCTCTTGCCTCTAGCTTCACTGTCCCCCCGCCCCTCCCCCTTCTCTTCCTCTCTCTCCACGTGGTCATGGCCCGGCTCTACTTCTCTACTTCTCTTCTTCCTCTTCTTCCCTCTTCTTCCATCTTCTTCCCCTCACCTTTGCCCTATCTCCTGAATAAACCTCCCCCCTCGGAACCGTGCGGTCTGGAGTGGTCTGTTTTGAGCTGCGAGGATGTCTAACAACATCTAACAGTCACCATATCTCTTCAACTGAATATAAGGCCACTGAGACAGAATGGAAACCCTACAACATCCTGTCAGGGCCCCTATCTAATCCCACCTCCTCTCAGCTGCTCAGGGTCTTGTGGCTACATGCCCATCTTTGTAAAGATGCCCTGGAAGGGGACATACCAGAACATGCAGACACTATTGATGTCTCCACAGAAGTATGTGTGGCTGCTTGCTTTCTTGTAACGTAAATAACCAGGTAAATGTGTGCAAGCAGCCAGCCACAGGCAGCCCAAACCCGTCAATCATAGAGACAAAGCATTGTCCTACTGAAATTCCTTTGGCAGGGGCTTGTATTAAAGCAAGCTTTGCCTTCTCTGGTGCTAAAAAAATGCTCTTAAAGGTTTCAGAAATTCAGAGCTTTCGAAGGTGGACCTACGAACACCCATGATTATTTTAACGTATGAATTGTATATGCATCCCTGATTTTCCAGCTTACAAAGGTTTCTCAAAACAATTCAGCATGTAATTATTGTGTCAGAAAAATAAGAAAACGTGGGTGAGGTAAGATCCTTTGTGTTTTTCCTTAAACACCTACTATAAACATTCTAAACTCAGTTCTTGACTACCAAACTTTATCAGGAAGATTAAAATTCACATATTCAGATGAACTTGGTATTATCTTTCTGTATGTCGAGTCTCCACCACTGTCTATCTATCAACTTAATCAAAATCTAAAGTGCCTTCATTTGTCCTCTGAATAATAAATATACTAGTTATAATGCTGATACTTTACTAAAGGCCAGCTTTCCTGGCACATGTAAACTATCTTTTCCCTCTCCATTTGATAGGAGTGCTGGATATGTTTTATGTCAACTTGACACAAGCCAAAGTCATTTTGGAAAGGGGAACTTCAGTAGGAAAAATGCTCTCACTAGACTGGCCTGTAGTGCTTTTTTCCTTTTTCCTCCTCCTCCTCCTCCTCCTCCTCCTCC